>CM042855.1:14162154-14636074 GCA_023658055.1 Thaleichthys pacificus | reverse complement strand
GGGGTGGTGGGGGGGGGTGGGGGGGAGGGGGACACGGGTGGTGTGGCTCCGGCCAGGGGGGGGCAGGTGGGGAGCCTACAGGGCCCAGACCACAACAGAAGCCACACCGAGGTTCGAGGCTGGGGGGAAGGATTCTTTTAAAGAGGATCTTTATGGAATGAGATGCTTTAATCAGTATCAATTCCTTAGATTGGTATTTGATCGTAGCAGACGCTTTTTCATTCAAAGTGACGTACAAAATAACTACGAAAATACAAGCAGCAAAGATCAAGGATCGGAAATGTAAAAGGTCGGACAGCACGGTGTTTTTGGGAGTCGAGCAACGGGTTTCCCAGGCTCAGAGCAAAGTAAGCACATCTACACTACAGGCCACAGAGCAACGGTTCGGACCCTCAACTACAGTTGCAACAGTAAAAGTAACGCTGTGTCACATGGCACGAAGCGGCAAACGCAGCACCAGTCCTGAAGTGACATCAACACGCTGGGATCTTCGGACCCCAGGCTGCGAAGGAAAATCACAAAGAATGCTGGCAGCAGGATCTACCTCGATGACCCGTCTGGGACAGAAATCGGGAGTGGCCCTTCTCTTGCATGGCTCTTCTAACGAGGGGGGGAGGAGGGCGAGGTTGGAAGGGAGGGCGAGTTGAGGGGGAGGGAAGGCGAGTTGGAGGGGAGGGAGGGCGAGGTGGAGGGGGGAGGGATGGCGCGGTGTGCGGGGAGGTGTGAGGGGAGGGGGCGAAGGTGTAGGGAGGGGGTGGGGTGCTATGTGCGTGGACGGTTCGATAACGCCTGAGTTTGTGAGGGCGGTGGAGCAGTGTCAGGTCAGGTGTTGCGTTGACGCAGCTAGGGTTGCGGCTTTTTCTGTGAGCGCGGATTGTGTCGTGGGCTCGGCGGGTTGTTTCCGGCAGTTTGTTGCGCTTTTCTAGCTGTTGCTTGGCTCTTGTGGGTATTGTTATCGGAACCGGACTGGGGCGTTTATTTTTCATGCGATGCTTTTATAGTGTGGCGTTATATCGGTTTATGTCGTTTCGTGGTTCGACGGTCGTTTTATGGTCTTTCGGTTTTGTTTGCTTTGGCGAGGGGTGGCGCGTGTTTCTTTTCGTGTGCTCGCTGTTTCGTGGCCTTTTCTCTGGCTGTGGCACTTGGCGAGTGCGTGGTCTCGTGCTGTTTTGCTGGGCCCTGTTTCTCTCGTTTTCGTGTGCGGGTCGAATCGCTGTTTGTCTTGGGCCTGGTCGCTGTAGGGGGTTGTTTGTCACCGCAGGCCCAGCCAGCTCTGCTGTGGACGTGCCAGGGACACTTCCTCTGCCGTTCTCCCTGGAAGAATGTGGTGGCCGCACGCAAACCTGCCGACCTCGATTACACACACACACACACACTCACACGCCTGCGCACACACACACACTTGCACACATACATGCCTGCACACACACACACGTGCACACATACATGCCTGCACACACACACACGTGCACACATACACGCCTGCACACACACACACGTGCACACACACACACGTGCACACACACACAGACACACACGCACATGCACGTGAACACACACATGCACGTTGAACACACACGCACACACACAGCCTACATAGTTTCGGAAAAACAATACTGAGGGGAAGATCCTGAACACTGACTTTAGATCCAACATGTAACACCTCATTAGGGGAACCTTCCTTGCATGCAAAAAGCTGGATCCTCTATGCAAAGCTGCTGTTTGACTCGTCAGTGTGTGTGTGTGCACTCGTCCAGCCTTCAGTCCCACAAACGACAATCTCACAGCCGACAGTCTTCAGCTCCCCAGACTGCTAACTCGTCTGACTGCCCGGAGCGCCAAGAAAGAGCTGTTTTTCTTTCTCTCAGGCAATGAGCAGGGGCCCATCCATCACTTAACAAGGATACAAGTCCTGATTTTCAAGGATCCGGGGAGTGGGGAGGGGGGGGGTGCAATTGAGGAAAGGGGGAGTAGAAGAAGAAGGAGGGGGTAAAGTGAAGGGGGAAGAGGAGCAAGGGGGGAATTGAGGAGGGGGGTGGATGGTAGAGGGAGGGAGGGGGGTGGTTGGATGGTTGAGGGGGGAGGGGTGGGACTCAGGCGAGGGAGAGGGGAACCCCAAAGGACAAATACTTGGCTGGCATGCGAAGCGGGCGTTGACATCTTACTGTCACTGGAGCAGTGTTCCACCTGAGCGCAGGAGGACTGTAACACGTCCAGGAAGCACAGACGCACGCTGCTGCTGGACACTGGCTAGATCTTTCAGTAGGTTCCACAGGGAGGGGGGGAAAACAGGATTTACACTTACAACTGTCACATAACTACGATGGAACAATTCTGGTGGCCATAGAGTTCTTCGTCTCATACTAGGATTAATGGCTCGATAGAAACTGCTAGAACAACAACAACAAAAACACACTTGCGTTATCTATCTGATTTCCAGATCGTTTGCGCCTCACCTCAGCGCTTGCTGCTGGGCCGAGCGCAGCAGCAAAGCCACACAGACCGCAGTCAAGGCCACTGTGCTGGTGCCGCCACCGGCACCCCAGCAAAAAGAACTTGAAATCAACAGGAAAGAGGCACGGAAAAGGGAGAAAGCTGAGACGGGGAAAAACTGCAACGGGAAGTAGGGGTGTTAAAAGCAACGGAGAAGGAACAAGGATGTGCAGGATAAGTATAGAACAATCAGGGTCTGCGCATTACCAGGATCAGTCTTCTCGATACGTGACTACGGTCTCATGCTCTGACGGTGACCAGAGATGCCGTTTATGCACATGTCACCTGACACAGTGCTCCAGCGCTGCTGCTCTGGCATCCAGCTCCATGTGACATACGCAGGGCACCTCGTCCTGGGCGCTGGTTGCTTAGGCGTTTATTAAAAAACTAGCTGTGAGCCACGACACTACAGCTGCTGCAAGCTGCCTATAACCTCTTAGCACTCAGCTACGAAGACTCCTAGCGTTGCTCGGTTGCTAGCTGGCTATTTGCAACCTGTCTGGTGTGTTTACGGGGCGTAGCGGAGACTGCTCCGGCTGTAGCTGGCATGGCGCTAGAACTAGGGCTGGTTCATCGCAGTGGGCTGAGGGTACTGCCAATAAGCGGTGACAGAGAAATTAAGATAATATGCGTAGAGTCGTGCCTTAGTTTTGGGGGGGTGGGGGGGGCTGTATCCTCTGTATGCGGTGTTCCTAGACCTGTCAGTCTCCATTGCTATCGAGGGCCACTTAGGTTCGACACTATCGTCCTCATTGGAAGCAAGGCGCACACAGGCTATGTCACGTGGCTATGCCTGCTGGGCTAGCCCTACGTAACTTGGTTCCGTCGTGAGTGTCCCTTGGAGGTCGCTACAGTTGTAGAGTGTATATTATCCGGTGAAATCTGGCTAGCCTAAGGAAAACGCACATCACGGTGGGTCTCTGTGATGCGGGAGGGCGGGTTGGAGACGAGAAGCACATCCCAGACCCGGAGGTGTGTGCAGTCAGGATATAGGGGTGACTCGATCCAGGGGATGTCAGCTGAACAGGTTTGACGGACCTCGTAGCTTAGGTTTGTCGAGCAAGTGACGAAGGAGTGAAGACAAGAGGAAGGTGGTGAGTGAGCGAGAGACTGTGCAGATATCCTGAAAGTAGAGAGGGAGGGAGGGTAACAGAAGAGAGGCTGACGGGAGAGAGAGAGAGAGAGAAGGGGAGACAGAGTGACACAGAGAGCCTTAGGTTGCGCTACTTGGTTCAAGACGTGTGAGAGGCTTTCATTACTGGCATCTTTTGCCCTGTAGTCCAAAACTTAGCATTGACCGAGCGAGGATGTCACAAGGCCACCATGCCTCGCAACTCACGGGCTGCCAGTCTATCAGTTACACCCCTGTTCTCTTCGCAACACACAGCTCTTTTAGTGTGAAGTCCCCTCTCCTGTCCAATCAGCTCTCTGAGTCGTTAACCCCTGTCACCTGATCCAATCAGCTCTTTAGTTAACCCCCTTCCTGTCCATTACCATGCTCTTTAGAGTTAACCCCTTGCCTGGTCCCATCAGCTCTTAGTTTAACGCCCATCCTGGTCGCGAATCAGCTCTTTAGGTAACCCACATCATGCCGTGGCCGATCAGCTCTGTAGGGTTAACCCCTTCCTGTCCAATCAGCTCTTTAGATTCACCCCTCCCTGTAGACCAAGTCAGCTCTTTAGTTAACGCCCTTCCTGTCCAATCAGGAGCTAACGTTTTAGTTTTTAACCCTTCGTTCCTGCCTCCCAATCAGCTTCGAGCTCGTTTAGTTGAGACCCCTTCCTGTCCAACCTAGACTCTTGTGGTTAACAAAGGCAACGGACAAAAAAAAAAAAAAAAAAAAAAAAAGAAACAAAAAAGAAAACACAAAAGACAAGTGAAAAAAAAAGGAGCACCAAGGAGCGAGTCCAACCAGCACGAAGCGCAGCACTATCGGCTGTCGCCACTCCGGCTCATTAGTTAACCACCGTTCCTGTCCAACCAAGCTCAATTTGGTTAACCCCGTCCCTGTCCCACATCACGCTACTTTAGTGATAACCCCTTCACTAGCGCAACCATGCTCTGTTCTGGTTAACCCCTTCCTGGTCCACCAATGTTACGGTTCACTTGCTCATAGATTAAGCTCCTCCCTGTCACATATCAGTGTCACACTGCAGCTAGTTAACTCCTTCCTGTCCAATCAGGTCACTGCTCTGGTTTACCTTTTCCTGTCCAATCAGCTCGCCCTTCCTGTCACTCTTCTTTGCACCATAAATAACCTCTAGGATACGAAAATAGAAAAGTATGGATCAACAGTTTGTACACGAACTGCAGTGTGGTAACGCACAGAGTGACTGTTAGAAAATGCAGCACTTCTGATCCTTATCTTCTGTGTACTATTCTATGTGCAGTATTTTTGTACGTCGCTTTGGATAGAAACAAGTGTGTGTGTATGTGTGTGTGTGTGTGCGTTGTGTGCAGTGTGTGTGTGTGTGTGCGTCTGTGTGTGTGTGTGTGTGTGTGTGCGTGTGTGTGTGTGTGCATGTGTGCATGTGTGTGTGGTGTGTGTGCGTCTGTGTGTGTGTGCGTGTGTGTGTGCGCGTGTGTGTGTGCGTGTGTGTGCGTCTGTGTTTGTGTGTGTGTGTGTGCGTGTATGTGTGCATGTGTGTGGTGCGCGTGTGTGTGCGTCTCTGTGTGTGTGTGTGTGGTGTTGGGGGGGGGGGGGGTCTGACAGTGTGAACACGGCCACAGCTACTGAGGTAGTTAGGTCTCTCCTACCCACCCTGTCCAAAACAACCTCCTACTGCCTCAACAGCCCTAAAACCAAAAATGGCCTCTGACAAAAAGTGCCTCATTCCTATTTTGATAGAGGAGGAAAGAAAAAGCTGTTAGGACACACAAATAAAAAGGCTAAGTGGGCCGAGTGGAAGGTGGCGTTGGCCACCAAACGAACGGTGAGGAAAAAGCAGGGAGAAACGATGTCAGGTCCATGGTGAAAAGTCTCATCATTGGAGCCGCGGAATAAAATAGCAGTAAAACGACTGCCATAAAATCCATGTATGTTTGCTGCTTATAAATAGGGTTGTTTCCTGTGAGCTGTCCGCAGTTCCCAGTTTTTCTTTTCCTGCTGGCTGAGCGCTGGGTGTGAACCCGTCTGGTTTTCTATAACCCAGCCTGGAGCAGTGCGGGAGGGCGACATGTAGTGCGCTCTCAGCAGCCAAACACAACCTCTCCATCCAGGGAACACGGCAGAACTGTCCTGTCTGTCTCTCTTCACCCCTCATTCTCAACTTGTTTCCCCCCGCTCTCCCCCTCCCTTCTCGCCCCTCCTCTCACCCCTCCTCTCCCCCTCGCTTTCTCCTCCCTCCGCCCTGCTGCTCTCCCCCTCCCTTTCTCCCAGCTCCTCCCCCTGCTGTTCCCCACCTCCCCTCATGTACAGATGTATCAAGAGGGACTTTCACAGCATCGATCTGCAATTACAGTGTGTGACACGTTTGAGATACCTTGTTACAATTCATGAATGTACCCAAGAGAAACTGTTGAAGTTTGTCCCTCTACTACCATGCATCATCACCACCACCATCAATCATCATCATCCCCAGGTCAGTCTGATCATGCCGCTCCACAAAAACGTGCACAGCACGACACACATAACCACACCACTGCGTAACCACACGCCCACACACACACACCACACACACACCATGCACACACACACACACACACTACACACACACACACAGCACACACACACACACACACACACACACGACACACACACACCAACACAGCACTCGACACACACACACCAACAGCACACACACCCACACACACCCACACCACACGATAACCACAGCCTGCACACACAGCACACACACAACATAACCACAGCCCTGCACACACACACGACACACACACGACACACACTAACCACAGCCCTGCACCACACGACAAGACAGACACGTAGATACACGCACACAACACATAACCACAGCCTGCACACACACAGTCTCTCCCACTCCTCTCCTCTCTCTCACCATCACATCCACTTGCGTGCACAACACACATCACAGACAGGGACGCCCCAGAAACTACGGAATGACGAACACACACACACACACACACATACAGACACAGAGACGACACACACAGCACCACGCATTGTCAACATAGACAACGCACACACACACATGCAGAGACACACACACACGTTTGCACATAACAACACACACACACACGCAAACATAAACACACACATTGCTGAGTGACAAGGCTGACTAGTGGGAGAATCAGAATTTCACTCCCGTGAAATCTAACCATCATCCTGTTTACCCTCTCCCCAAAGTGAGACCTGCTGGCTGGGAGGGGGTATGTGTGTGTGTGTGTGTGCGTGTGTAAGTAGAAGAGGGAGAGATGAGAGAGAGGAGAGAGAGCAAGAGAGAAACAGAGAGATGGTGGGAGATGACAGAGGCTGTTCTTTCTCTGTCTTCAGAAGATCCACTCCATCTTGTCTCCTACACCGGGTCTGAGCAGGAGGGGCAGGAGCAGGGGGGGGGGGAAGGGAGAAGAAGGAGAGAGAGGAGGGAGAGAGAGAGAGACAGCAAGTAAAGAGAGGAGGAGAAGCATGCCAGAAAGCCAGCAGTGGTGGTTTAGAAGTGTGTGTGTGTGTGAGTGTGTGTAATTGTGTGTGTGTGTAGTTGGGGGGCGGAGGGGAAAGCTAGACCGGGGAAACCTGTCAACAGGCTATATTAAGGGGGAAAAAAGGAAGCAAATAAAGACTAGTTAAATGTGATTCACAAAATAGTCAATTAGCCACCCAAGTACTCTGAACATCCTGAAAGAAAAGAGAAAATGCCCCTCCCCTCTCCTCCCCTCCCCCTCCCTCCCTCTCTCCCTCTCTCCCTCTCTCCTTCCCATCTCTCTCATCTCTCTCTCTCTCTATCTCTCTCTCTCTCTCTCCTCTCCTCTCCTCCTCTGCACTCTCCCTTCTCCCTCCCTCTCTCCCTTCTCATCCCTCTCTCCCTCCCTCCCTCCCTCCCTCCCTTCTCCCCCTCATCTCCCTCTCTCCCTCCCCCACCTGCATGTGAAGACCCTGTGTCAGATTTTCGAGGAGACGTGGTCCACGTCCCCCGTGCCTGGCTCCAAGCCGGCAAGGGATGACGTAAACTGAAGCCTGGACGACAAACCTGTTTCTGGTCCCCGCGGAGGCAGGCCGCTAGGTTTACCTGGCCTTTGTGTACACAACACCTCCTGCCCATCCCGCTTTCCCCCCACGGCCTCACCTCAGAAAAGCTGTCCTGGCTCGGTGCCCGCGCAACGCTGGTGAACTGTTACTATCACTATCAAACAGCCTGGTATCCAAACACCTGCATTCAACCCCCTCCCCGTGTCTCTACCCCCTATCTGCCCCCATCTCCCTGTCTCCACCCCTATCTGTCCCCTCGCTCCACCTCTCTCTGCTGCCCCTCACCCCACCCCTCTTTGGTCGCCCTCCCCATGTCCACCCCTCTCTACTACCTACTCCCCCTGTCTCCACCCCTCTCTGCTGCCCAGAAACTGTAGCTCCAGGCAGTGTGTGTTCCTCAGGAATGGTGGATACCCTCTCTGTTGACAGCGCCAAGCCTTTTATGCTGAAAACACTGTATTCCCTTTCAGGGCAGGTGGGGGGGGGGGGGTGGGGGGGGGGGGGGGTGGGCGATGGTGTGGAGGACACCACCCCGACAGCACTCCCACAAACTTCAAACTCTCTTTACCCCCCCATCACCTGAATAAGAGGTAGAAGGGGAGAAAGAAACGGGAGCACAAAAGGGAGTGTATATAGACAGGGGAGAGAGGGAGCTGTGGGGCGAGAGAGGAGAGGGAGGGAAGCTGTGGGGCGAGAGAGAGTGAGAGGCTGTTGTGGCCGTGGGCGAGAGGAGAGAGAGAGGGAGCTTGTGGTGCGAGAGACGAGAGGGAGGTAGCTGTGGGGCGAGAGAGAGGGAGCTGTGGGGCCGGGGCGAGAGAGAGAGGAGGGGAGCATGTGGGGCCGGGGCGAGGCGAGAGAGAGATAGAAGGGAGGCTGTGGGGCCGGGGGCGAGAGAGAGAGAGGAGATCTGTGGGGCCGGGGCAAGAGAAGAGAGGGCGGCTGTGGGGCGAGAGAGAGAGGGGAGACGTGGGGCGAGATGAGAGAGGGAGCTGTGGTCGAGAGAGAGGGAGTGTGGGGCGAGACAGAGAGAGCATGTTTGGAGCTGTGGGATCGAGAGAGAAGGGAGCTGTGGGTCCGAGAGAAGAGAGGGAGCTGTGGGGCGAGAGAGAGAGAGCTGTGGCCGCGAGAGAGATGAGAGGGAGCTGTGGGGGCCGGGGCGAGAGAGAGAGAGAGGGAGCTGTGGGCCGGGGCGAGAGAGAGAGAGCGAGCTGGGGGCGAGTGAGAGAGGGAGCTGTGGGGTGAGAGAGAGAGAGAGAGAGAGCTGTGGGGCGAGTGAGAGAGGGAGCTGTGGGGTGGAGGAGCAGCCGAGAAGTCTAAGGCCCAGATCCTGCCTCCACACTCCGACACGGTCACTTCCTGCTCCAGGTTTGCCCGCACCGGTTGTGATCGCTGGCGTCGCATCGGGCAACCAGGACTTCCTGCCGGGCACTGCTCCCACACGGACGAGGAGGACAACAACAGGTGGCGCTTCCAGACAGGCATGTGAGAGGACACCTCACAAAGCCACAGGACCCCCGCAGTGAATCAGAGGACAGACAGCCCTCTGCTCTAACCAGCACAATAACAGCCATCCATTACTGCACTGCAACGTCAACACACACACACATAAAACTAGGAGAGGGCTCTGTCTACCTGTATTTGCATGTTGCTTCGGATAAAAGTGTCTACTAAATACAATGCCAAATGTAAATGTAACGTTTCCTTCCAATGAGCTGGGTGTGAGGACAGCGTGCAGGATGGGGCCAGGTATGTTTCCTGCAGGAGTCCCGCAGGGCGAGTGGAGGTGTGGGTGACCTGGTCTGAGAAGCCAGCAGAGTCTGTCAAGCTGTTATTTACAACTGCCTTAACACTTTATAGATTCCCCTTGAGGTGAACAGGAGGCCGGGCTACTAAATCAAGCCTGGCAAAAGGTACTTATTTCAAGCCTTCTCCCTCCACAGCTACATTCATATTTTAAGAGCTGTGACTTTACAACGAGGAGGACAAATGTGAGCCAATAAAGACCCAACCTTTGACCCTTGACGCCGTGTTGTTTCCAGCCTTGCCTTGATTATTAAGTATCTGAGAGGTTACCCCCCCCCCCCCCCTTCTTCCTCCACTCCCCCCCTATATTCTCCTCCCCCACCTCCCTCCCTCCGTCCCTCTCCAGGGGTGAGGAGGTGGGCGTCCTTCCCTGCAGCGCCAGTTTCAAACAGTCCCCCTTCCTCGTCAGGGGAAGCTTTTATTAGTGTGTTCCACCGTGAGATAATGGCCAATTCACTTTAAATGAAAGGGTTTTCTTGGTGGGCAGTTGGTAATGTACTGAGAATGCACAGTGAGGGTCTGGAGAAGAAAACATGACAGGCAGGTATTAAAATTCAGAGGGGGCGGAACAGGAAGGCAGTGAAGAAAGGGATGTGTTGAAACATGAGAGAGGTAGGGAGGGAGGGAGGGAGGGAGGGAGGGAAGGGAGGGAGGGAGGCAGGGAGGGGAGGGAGGGAGGGAGGAGGGGAGGGAGGGACGGAGGCAGGCAGGCAAGGCAGGCAGGGAGGGAGGGAGAGCAGGGAAGGCGGGAGGGACGGGAGGGAGGTTTGAATGAAAAAAGGGAGTGAATCAGCCGTGTATGGGTTGAACGAGAGAAGGAGGGAGGGAAGGAGGCAGTCATAGCTTGGGGTTGAGTGAGTGAGAGTGGGGACAGAGAGGGAGGGAGGGAAGAGTACGGAGGAGGGAGGGAGGGAGGGAAGAGGAGGGAAGAGTACGGGAGGAGAGAGGGAGGGAGGGAGCCACTGTTGGGGTTGAGGAAGGACATATTTATGGTCCGAGGGCTGGGTGTCTCTGAACAGGCAAGCAGCCCTCAGTTCAGAGCTGAACATCTGCTCTCAGCCAAGGCCTTCGTTCTGCAGAGGGATTTATATGCTGATCTGGGAACTCTGCAGTAATCACTGAATCTTTTTTTTTGAGGGGGGGTACGACGACTTGAAACCATGAAATTTCAATTGCAGTGTATCTGAGCTGAGGGTGCTTTGGGCTACCAGACCATTACAAACAACACTTCCTCAGCAGACTAAGGTCACCAAGACTAAACAGGAAGTAATTTCAGAACCGAGTTTTTGGTTCCTTAGATACTTCATAAATAATTCTCTCTATAAAAAAAATAATATATATATATATATATAGAGAAGAGAGTGAATGAGGCAACCTTAGTTTCAGGAGAGAGCGGTGATGGAGGTTGATGGTGGGTTTTACAGCTCAGGTCAGGTGGGGGGTGGGGGGGGTGGGGGGGGGGGGTGGGGGGACTCTAGCTGTGTGGTACCAGCTGGTGTCTAATGGTGTCTTGTCATCCGGAGTGATTTGCAGCTCAGTCTCTTCACTTCCTCTCCACTCCCTCGCTCTTTACTTCTCCTTCAGATCCTCCTCTCTGGTTCTGCCCTCCTTATCTCTCCATCTCTCCCTCCTTATCTCTCCATCTCTCCCTCCTTATCTCTCCATCTCTCCCTCCTCAGTGAGTTCAGGCTGGCTGGGTGTCAGTTGGGCCAGGGGAGCATTCAGAGCAGTGTGAGCGTGTGTTTGAGGGACCTTTCCCTCTGCTGCACATGAGAGATATGCCATTAGGCCAACATTCCCTCACTGTCCCAAAGTACAAATGTTTCTAAAGGTTTGGGAAAAGTTGTAAAAAAAAAAATCTAAAAAAAAAAAATCTTAAAAAAGAAAGAAATGTTTCTAAAGTTTTGAAAGATATTTCTACAAAATGTTTCAAAAGGTTGAAAATATATTTGCGAAAAAAAAAAAAAGGTACTTGATGAGTACCTAAACTGTACTCTACTCTGTTCTCCCTTTTACTGTGTGTGATAAAAAAAGTTTCAAATAAAAAGTATCAAAACTGACAAAATATTTTCTAAAATGTTTTGAAAGGTTGAAAAAAAAGTTCCTAAAGGTTTGAAAAAAAAAATGTTTCTAAAGGTTGAAAAATATATTAGAAAAAAAATGTGTTTGCATCATTGATGATTTTCATCATCCCTGGAACGACGGGATGTTAATTTGGGGCCTTGGTTATGTCCTGGTTATAACACTGAGACGGTGTGTTTAAGCACCAGCACCGCGGCCTGGCCAGGGAAGCTGTCTACTGCACTTCAGAGACTTGATAAAAGGTGCACTTGTTGTCAGGCAGAGAGGAAGTGGGGGCCGCCGGGATGGGAGGGTCAAGGCGTCAGACAATAGCCCCACTCAGGAGGAAAGAGACCATCAGTTAAGATTTTTTCTTTCTTTTTTTTTCTTCCAGCAATTTGAGAAAGTGGAATCTGGACGAATTGGTGTCCTTTGAGTTCCTATGGCATGAGTTATGTAGGGGGGGGGGGGGGGGGGGTCGCCCTAATTGATACTTGCAGCTCTGGAGGGGGAGGGGTCAGCCCCTTAGCACCATTTCAGGTCAGACTGGCTGTCGCCATGGTGATGACTGAGGGAGTGAGCTATAGAGAGAGAGAGAGTAGAGAGAGAGAGACAGAGAGCAGAGACAGAGAGAGAGAGAGTGAAAGAGAGAAATAGAGAGATATGGAGAGAGGGAAAGAGAGAGAGAGAGAGAGAGAGAGAGCGAGGACCCGGCAGCAGATACACAGAGTGACAGTCAGCGCCACGAGCTCCACAACAGGCCCGAGCCACAAGGTCAGTGGTTCAAGCTAGCGCTGGAATTCATCACAGCAGACCCGACAGATCCGGGGGCACTGGGACAGAAGAACAGGAAGATGACCAGTATATACAGACCGTTCCTGAACTCTGACCACAAATACTGTTCAAACGAATATTACTACTATGCGCGTCTGACCCGATATTCTGCTGTATATATATATAATCTATAGTATAAAGTATATACAACACTATTTATAAGTTGCTTTGTAGAAAAGCATCATGTAAATGAGTAAAATGTAAATGTAAAGTATTCCATACACCAGCACTATTGTAATCCACACTAATGTAACTATCCTGTTCATCACACACTAGGGCTGTATTACAGCATACATACGTTTGTGCATCGGTTGAGTTAGGCTGTTGTAGTCCTTGGAATTTCCTTTCTATTGAGGATTTTTACAACCCCTAACTCACCACCACACAGTTTTGTTTTAATAATCAGTATGCCCTCTTGGCAGTGCCCGAGGCAGTGCCCGAGTAATAATAATGTTTGTAGTTCCTCAATACAAAGAATACATCTAAAGTCATCTAAATCATAAAATTAATCAATAAGAAAATGATCATCCTTGATCCTGATTTCATGCTGTGCTTTTCTATTTGTGTGGGCTTTGGATAAAAGCGTCTGCTAAATAAATAAATGATACAAATGTCAAAATGTAGTCCAATCAGCCAGTAAGTGAGACTAACATCCTGTACTTGACTGCAGTGTCTTAGCTAGTATTCTCCTGACCTTGACAGCGTGTGTAACGCACACCGGACATTGGTCTATTTCAGTGCTGGTTTTACGGTTAGCTCTTGGTAATAGAGCCATATTCTCTCAGGACTGCAGGGTGAGAGCGGGGGAGGGGTGCTGCTGCTATGGATAATGCATTTGACCAATATTGAAGAATCCTATTCCGAGTTATCTGAAAGTCAGATGACACCAGGTAAACGTCGTTTATGACATGAGTCATGAGTCTGGAAATTCCCCAAAACGTCCCCTCCTCCTCAGTGGGGTCAGTGTTTGCAAGTTATAATAACGTAGCGTAAGTCTAGTAGTCACCTAAACAGATAACATCGCAATTTTCGCACCTGGCGTGTTTTCCGATTGATAGATTCGAATCCGTTAGGCTGGTTTCTGCTCGAATCCAAAGGCTAGTTTCAGCGTGGTATTATACAGGGTTAGCAGAACAACCTCTGACACGCTTTCTAGCCTGCTGCTCCAAAGTTGTTAAAGGCCTCCCTCTCCACTCCTGACTCTGTTGCCAGCAAACTCCACCTCTGATTGTGTAACTCACCGGATCTCAGTGATTCCCTCTGGCAAAAAATTAATCCTTGATTTCTAAAGATAGAGAAACTGGGCTATTTGCAAGCTGTCGAACCTGTCATCTCCCAACCAACACAGGTAAATCCAGTCGGTACTCATCCAAAAACAATCCACCTAATCTTGCTACTTTACACTCCATCTTTGCACCTACTGGTCAGAGCGTACTAGGTGGCATGAAAGTGAATGTAATATTCACAATAAAGGCACATTATCAATATTAACCGTATTATGGATCAGTATTATGCAGGTTCACTCCCCCGTACCGAGTGTTCCATCCTGTTGCAGGTATATTTGGCAAGGTGTGAAACGATTTAAGTGATCAAAACGTAAGATAATGCGCTGCAGATGGTCTGTGTAATAATGTATTATCACTAGTGCATATTGGCATGCATATAAGCCAATGAACCAGCACCATATAAACAAGTATAGACCCAGCTCATATCCTCAAACACACACACACACACACACACCTGGCAGGATCTTTCCTGCTCAGGCAGTAGATCCTTCTAGAAGAACGGCTGGATCTGGGAGCCGTTTCCCCTCCCTTCTCTACCTCTCTCTTTCTCATGCTTCTTTTCCTCTCTTTTTAATCCCTCTCTCATCTCTCTATCTGTACCTCTCCCTCTCTCTTTATCTACACCTCTCCCTCTCTCTTTATCTCCCTCTCCCTCTCTCTCTATCTGTACCTCTCCCTCTCTCTTTATCTCCCTCTCTCTTTATCTACACCTCTCCCTCTCTCTTTATCTACACCTCTCCCTCTCTCTTTATCTACACCTCTCCCTCTCTCTTTATCTCCTCTCCCTCTCTCTTTATCTCCCTCTCCCTCTCTCTCTATCTACACCTCTCCCTCTCTCTTTATCTCCCTCTCCCTCTCTCTTTATCTACACCTCTCCCTCTCTCTTTATCTACACCTCTCCCTCTCTCTTTATCTCCCTCTCCCTCTCTCTTTATCTCCTTCTCCCTCTCTCTTTATCTACACCTCTCCCTCTCTCTTTATCTACACCTCTCCCTCTCTCTTTATCTACACCTCTCCCTCTCTCTCTATCTACACCTCTCCCTCTCTCTTTATCCCCCTCTCCCTCTCTCTCTATCTGCACCTCTCCCTCTCTCTTTATCTCCCTCTCCCTCTCTTAAGTTCTCCTTTATTTATCTCTTTCTCTACCTCCCTACCTCTCTATCTCTACATCTCTCTCCATGCTTCAACACAAGGTGAGGATCACAAAGAGAACACCTGGCAAACACGGATGTGGCCCTCCTCATCTCATTGTCTCCTCCCTCCCTCCCTCCCTCCCCCCCACCTCCCTCCCCCCCACCTCCCCAGAGCAGCTTTCTGCCCCCACAGCCGCAGGAATGGCAAACAAAGTTACCAGGAGGTGCTCTGACCCCCCCCCCCCCCCATACGCTCACACACACACACACCCACACACACCCCAGCTCCTCTTTCACACGCCAGGAAGTGACATTCAGACCAGGAGCTGCACGTACATGTTCCTCTCCTCCAGCAGCACCTCTGTCTGTGCGTGTGTTGGAGAGAGAGGGGGGAGGGAGGAGAGAGGGGGGGAGGGAGGGAGGAGAGAGGGGGGAGGGAGGGAGGAGAGAGGGGGGGAGGGAGGGAGGAGAGAGAGGGGGGTGGAGTGACAGAGAGAGGGAGGGAGGAGAGAGAGGGGGGGGAGAGAGATAAAGAGGGGGGAAAGAGGAGGGGCGAGTGACAGAGAGAGGGAGGGAGGAGATAGATAATCTAAACAGGACAGTCTACAGTGGCAGACTATCTGACCACTGTGTCTGATCAAAAAACTACAGAAGCCATTCACTGTGTACAGTGGTTGTAGAAACAGGCAGACCCGGAGAGAGGCTGTATCTTTTTACGTGCCAATACAGCACTTGAAAATGAAAAGTTAAAAGGAGGGAGAGAGAGTGAGAGAAAGAGCTGAGAGAAAAACAGTTTGAAATCATGGCAGTATTTTCTCCATCAGGCACGACTAAGAAAGCATGAGGGGTGCAGAAAACAATCCCCCCTTTTTTCCCCCATTTCAAGTCTTTTCAGATCAACAACAACTCAGAAATAACACGACAACACGAGGTCTGAAAGGCCTTGTTGTTCCCCAGCTTTCAAACACAGAGCATCAGACCCAGACATCCCAGCTCATTTGGAGTTAAGCGTGATTAAGTTCCTTTCACACATCCATACAGGTAAGCGGGCCAGCGGCCCAGCGGCCCAGAGGCCCAGCGGCCCAGCCCTTCCCTGCTCTGGGATCCTTTGTGAGGAGTCAGGATGTTGTTTGTCAGGATGTTGACGCAAGGTGAAGCCCCCACGGCCCCTCTCCTACTCCGGCTATCAGGGCCGAGCATCACCACAGCCTGCATGGGTACGGAGGAGGGTAGCCTGCCATGCAGGTCTGCCAGGAACGGGGGGGGGGGGGGGGGGGGGGGTGGAGACACTGGTACAGAGAGAGAGGGTGAGACAGAGAGGGTGAGACAGACAGACAGTGGTACAGAGACAGAGAGGGTGAGACAGAGAGGGTGAGACAGACAGGACAGTGGTACAGAGACAGAGAGGGTGAGACAGACAGACAGTGGTACAGAGACAGAGAGGGTGAGACAGACAGACAGTGGTACAGAGACAGAGAGGGTGAGACAGAGAGGGTGAGACAGACAGACAGTGGTACAGAGACAGAGAGGGTGAGACAGACAGACAGTGGTACAGAGACAGAGAGGGTGAGACAGAGAGGGTGAGTGAAAGGAGGAGAGACAGATGGGTTTCACATAAAGGTTGAGAACCTGACTTTGCTCGTTCCACCACACAGCAGGTGGTATGCTGAGGGATACATGAGCATGACTGGCCTGGAGGTACAGAAGGTTGCTTCAGAGATCTGACCAGCAGAACCGCACCGTCTACACCGGCAGCATGCAGAGCTACATGAAGCCCACTCACACCGGGCCGCCGATCCAGGGAGAGTGGACCCATATTGGGGCAAGTCTGTATCAAGGCCCCCTCCTGGCATGGAGCCCCAGGCCAGTCTGGAGGGAGTCCAGGAGAAGCTCTGGAGGAAGGAAGACCCTGCTGAAGCTTTCTGACTAATCCACAGATGCCACGGATCGAATCCACATCCTGCAGACAACAGACTGACACCTGACTGATGTGGCCACAGAAGGCTCTGCCATCTCACTTCCTGTTTACACAGAAGGCTCTGCCATCTCACTTCCTGTTTACACAGAAGGCCAACTGCTGCGACACACGAGGGAGGGAGGGAGGGAGAGAGAGAGGGAGAGAGGGAGAGAGGGAGAGAGGGAGAGAGGGAGAGGGGGAGAGGGGGAGAGGGAGAGAGGGAGAGAGGGAGAGGGAGAGGGAGGAGAGGGAGAGAGAGAGAGGGGGAGAGGGGGAGGTGAAGATGGCCTCTCGTCTCTGTGGCATGTCTGTGCAGTAGGAAGGATGTGATAGCTTTACTGCACGGTCGAGTATTTATAACCTACAACCTTTTCAGAGGCCCTGCTCAGGACCGACCAGCACTCTGTTTCTGGGCCGTTCCGCGGCAGGCTGTGCTGTAATTCAACAGCACTCGCAGGCTTATAAATCTCTCACTGAGGGAAGTGTGGGTTCCTGTGCCTGCTAAGCCAACAGGGGAGGCAAGATGCCTTGAGAGAGCCTATTTGCCTGTCAAAATGAATCTTGGGTAACAGTTTGACTGGAGAAAGGCTTTTTTTATTGTAAAAAAAAAAAAAGAAAAAAAAAAAGAAGATATTTGGGGGTTGCTGTGGTACATACCGTAAATAGCTAGACTTTCACGGCTAGAGATAAAATTCTGTGGGAGGCGAGCAAGGGAAACAGAAAGGACTGCACACCACAAACAAGTCATTTTGAGCTCTTGTTTCAAACTCAGCGTGTTTCAGAGAAAGGGAGATTCATCACTGACCCAGCACTCCCTTCCCCCTCCCTTTCTCCTTCTCTCTCTCCTTTTCTTCCTCTCCCTCTCCCCCTCCCTCTCTCCTTCTCTTCCTCTTTTAAAAAACCTCTTCATCTTTTACAAACTACCTTCCGTTCTAAGGCCTAGAGTTTGTGAGGGTAAAACAGGGCTTGCATTGGCAGTTGCATCAAAGCCCTCACAATCAAATAATCCCTTGCGGTTTAAATAAAATAATTATCTTTCAAGATAGAGATATTACTCATCCCACTGCGACACCAGCTCTAGATGTAAAGTAATCCACAAAAAGACCAACTAAGAACCAAAGTAGCTTTGAAAAGGAAATCTCTGGCTGAACGCTGTTGAATCCATTTGAGTCCGTATCTCTGAAGCAGATTTGGAGTGGACGATTCCCCTCCACCCCCACTGCCATCCCTCCCTCTCTCTCTCTCCCTCTCTCTTGAAATAACTCACTTCCTCCTTCTCAGCCCTCAGCTAAACATTCTTCAATCAAAAGGTCTCCACTGCAGGAGTAGAGAGGTGAAGCCACTTTTCCATTTGTCTGTGTGGATCTCTGTACTTCTTGGTGGGACTGTAAGCACTAACTCATGCGCACTGACAACCATATGGAATACTGCTCTGTCTGCAAACTCAGTGTCGTGTGTGAGTGTCGGTGTGTGTGTATGTCGGTGTGTGTGTGTATGTTGGTGTGTGTGCATGTCGGCGTGTGTGTATGTCCGTGTGTGTGTGGTGCGTGTGTGGGTGTGTGTGGTGTGTGTGTCGGTGTGTGTGTCGGTGTGTGTGGTGTGTGTGTGGTGTGTGTGTGGAGTGTGGTGTGTGTGTCGGTGTGTGTGGTGCGTGTGTGGTGTGTGTGTCGGTGTGTGTGGTGCGTGTGTGGTGCGTGTGTGGTGTGTGTGTCGGTGTGTGTGGTGTGTGTGTCGGTGTGTGTGTATGTCGGTGTGTGCGGTGTGTGTGTCGGTGTGTGTGGTGTGTGTGTCGGTGTGTGTGGTGTGTGTGTGGTGTGTGTGGTGTGTGTGTGGTGTGTGTGTGGTGTGTGGTGTGTGTGTCGGTGTGTGTGGTGTCTATGCCTGTGCGTGTGGACATCCCAACAGACCATTTTCTCTGGTATCTCAATAAGAATGCAAACTTCTTCAGAGAGAGTCACAACACACTTTAACCAGCAATTTAAACATTTAAACACGGGTTTAGCTGCAGACGAAACCTCGAAAATTGAAAGTCGGGCCTAAAATTATACCTAGCGTGTAACCTTAGCTTGTCTAACGCTAGCACGTCTAACTAGCGGTTCTAACATTGTATAGCAATAAATGGGCCATTTTCCCACCGCTGGCTAGTGACCACTTCTCTGGGGTGAAACGCCTCCATCACCACCAACAGGACAATAATAATGTACAGCCGACACTTTTAAACACACCGCTTTAGCCAGCTACGTCACCAGCTACGTCACTGAAGAGCTAGCTATTTGATCTATGTCAATGCTGAGCAGTGAGTTTGACCAACTCAGTTCCACTACCACACCTGGCTAACAGTGTCTGATGTTTGAAACCTTCCATCTCCTACTCCAGTGACATGAAATTTGTATTTATTTAGCAGATGATTTTATCCAAAGCAACATGCAAATACTGCATATAGAAACCACAAAATAGTGCCTTTAGAAACACAGCTAAATAGCATATCTGGTCCAGCAGAAAACATGAATTTCTAAGTGAATTAAGAATCACAGACCTCAACCAGAGTGAGTGGCTGGATGCCTGAGGAGATGCATCAACAGATCAGGTTGGGGTGTTTCCACCAGGGGTCAGGGGTCATATCTCACCTACGATGTCTGCTGCAGAAGTGCTTCCTGAGGTCAGCCGTGAGCAAACACGAGGAGGCGTCACCTGTAAATCACACCTGCCGGATCCCCCCCCCCCCCCCCCCCCGCACCACCCAGAGAGCCAGGAGGGAGCCACGCAAACGCCTTCTCAATGACCTCATTCACACATCCTATTCAATGCAAGGGCCTTGTTGACAGTGCTCTTGTTTATACTCATAGCCGACGGGTAAATATGAGTAAAATGTAAATAAAAAAAGTGGACACGTCTGTCGTGTTGGCCTGAAGGTCGACCCTGCAGCGACTCGGACAGACACACGTTTGCGCAGCGAGGTTCATTGTGCGTGGGAATTGTGAATTCTTATGTTTGTAATCATTTGTTTATTTGTTTGCGGCTGGCCTCTGGTTCTCTGCCTCCTCCTCCCAGCAGGGTTGTGTTGGGAGGGGGGGGGGGTGGAGGGGGGAGGGGAGGGCAGCAGAGCCCCACTGAGCCCAGAGAACACTAATTGGTGCTACCCCCCTCCCCCCTCTCACCCCTCCCTTCTCTCAACCCCTCCCCCCTCCACGGTGTTTATGCACTAATTGGGCCACTTCCTGACGCTGGGGCCAGACGGGGGGTGGGGGGAGGAATGCATGGCAAAAGGCCACTCAGACAAGCTAGCGTCAGTGGATTGGGGGGGATGAGAGAGAGAGAGAGAGAGAGAGAGAGAGGAGAGGGAGACAGAGAGAGAGAGAGACAGAGAGAGAGACAGAGAGAGTGACAGACAAAGAGAGAGAGATAAAGAGAGGTGGAAGGGTGATAGAGATAGAGAAAGAAAGCAGTCCTGATTCTTTTCGACAAGGATAAGTGTCAGATAAAAATGTACAGATGTGTTCCCGGGGTCTGAGGAACCCGTCTGCCTGGCCTGCGTCCCTGTCAGGAACCAGCTCCGTTATGAAACCCTAGCATGCAGGAGGGAACCACACTCTCTCTCTGAGCTCTCCCAGTATAAATCACCAGGCTGACAAATGGGAGGGCTGTTCATGGTCGTTTTCTCCAGATTGACCATCTATGTGCTGTGTTTCGTTTGATGTGCTGGTTCTTTGAAGTGAGCCTTCCGGGTCTATCGGGCTGGTCCTGGGGTTAGAAGTTGATCCCACAGACTTCAGGATGTTTCTGGACGGTAAAGGATGCCAGATGAGTATTCTGGGATGTGAGAGGGAGTGAGGGGGGGCGGGCGGGGGTCTAAATGGATTCGGTGATTGTCACCCCAAACTAAAAATAGACTCCCAAAAATTGGACCGTTTAGACAAATGACCCGTCTCTCACTGACAAACAGAATCACAAACAGTCTTTTCCAAGAGTTGACGAGACTCGAAATCATCTACGATCGTGGAACGAAACGAGAGAAAACTGTTGATCTGCCAGATTGAGGAATACAACACATCTCAGATATACCGGCGCTGCGTCCTGCATGAGACCCGACACCGCAAGAAATCACAGAGAATTACCGACTCGGCTAATTGTCCCCCAAAAAATTGGGAGCAGCAATAAAAACCCTAAGGAAAATTGCCCCTCTTGCGCAACACAGGATTCAGAACGAGCTCTGGATAAAGAACCATTGACAGTGTGCAGACTTTATGGAGGGGAGGGGCGGTGTCACGTGATGGCCATTTGGACCGAGAGCCCTACCACGCAGCTGGCTGGTTAGAAGGTCCCTAGTAATTAAGGGAGGGATGAGGAGGAGGAGGGGTGGAGGGGGGGGGGGGTCACACACAGATCACGTCCTGTTGTCCCAAATAGCAACAAACAAGGCAGCTTCCTGTTCCACCAGCTCCAGCCCTGCCCCGCACAGGGACAGCCTCCCTGGGCGAAGCCACGTCCCTGCAGAGATCCCGGCAGAGAGCCTTCTCTGATCAACAACAAGGGAGCAGAGTCCATCCAAGGTGATGTACAGTATATGGGGGGATTTGAACCTGTGACCTCTTGAGATCTGCAGTCAGATACCCCACCAGCAGGGCAGCTATACCCAGTATACCTACTGCCATGGACGACATCAGGGAGAGAAAGATGGGGAGAGAGGGAGCGTAGAAGAGAGTGAGAGCATGCGAGAGAGAGGGAGGGAGAGAGAGTACGAGAGAGAGAGCGAGCATGCGAGAGAGAGGAGGAGAGAGAGAGAGAGAGAGAGAGAGAGAGAGAGAGAGGAGAGAGAGAGGAGAGAGAGAGAGAGAGTGTTCACGCCATCTCCCTCCTGGCTGCCTCAGGGACAGTGCAGCTCCACCACATTCTTCCAGAGTGACCGCAGAACGGAGACGCAGCCCGTCCAACACGCAAGGCTGGAGGGGGGCCGAGCCCAGGCCCAGGCCCAGGCCCAGGCATGGCTGACCCGGCCCGCCGTCCTGCAGCTGCAGGTGGGATGGCCCGGCCTCTCCAAAACAGGAAGTGCGCTGCTCCCCAGGCAGGGGACTTCCTGTCCGAGGAGCGAGGGTTCAACACGCTCCCGCAGCGGAGGAACACATTACAGCTCTGGCACGTGAAGAGCGCCCCTCCCGCTCTCTCCCGCTCTCTCCCCCTACCTCTCTCTCACTCTCTCTCTCTTTCCCTCCTCTTCTCCTCTCTCCCTCCCTCTTTCCCTCCCTCTCCCTCTCCCGCTCTCTCCCTCCCTCTCTCTCCCTCTCTCTACCCCTCTTCCTCCCTTCCTCTCCCTCCCTCTCTTCTCCCTCTCTCTCTCTCCCTCTCTCTCTCCCTCTCTTCACCCTCTCTCTCTCTCTCTCCTCTCACCTCCTCTCTCCCTCTCTCTCTCCCTCCTCTTCTCTCCCTCTCTCACCCTCTCTCTCTCTCTCTCTCTCTCCCTCTCTCTCCCTCTCTCACCCTCTCTCTCTCTCTCTCTCCCTCTCTCTCCTCCCTCCTCTTCCCTCTCTCTTTCCCTCTCTCTCCCCCTCTCTCCCTGCTCCCTCTCCTCTCCCTCCCTCTCTCTCCCTCATTTAATGGCCATTGTAGTTTCCCCGCTCTCTCTCCATCCCTCCTCTCGCCAGCAATTTAAAACAACAGAAAATAGTCCCCTTGGTGCTTTTCCAGAGGAAAGCAGACTTTTTTTTTCCCCTGCTTGGTTTTGCGTCAGAGAGGGCAGGGAGAGGGCACGGTTAATGACACTTGGCCTCGGCAGCCAACAAGCCCAGAACCTACCCCAGCACCGCCGTTCTGACTCACAGCCTTGACATGAACTACAATGGCCATTAAACTCACGGCAGAGCAGGATGAGAGCGCTGGGGCTTCCTCTACACACGGACACAATCTGTCGAAGAAAGCAGTAGAAGAAGTATTAACCACCACCAAACATGGGAGGCTTAAAACGAGCTGCATTACAAGCGGCACAATGGGGAGAATCTTTCTCAACTAATGCCCCTGCACCTTACTTAAAATGTGGCCCATCTTGCAGTACTGCACCACCTCGTTGTAAAGAGCTGATCCACAGTTAGCTTTAGGAGACACAACACCTGGGGCCTGATGGTTGGTTACTATCCACTGGCCCTGGAGGGGGCTCCTTCCTGGTCTCATCTCCCCCCCCCCGCTCCCTCCTGTCCGGATCACAGTGACTTCATTAAGATGGAGCGTTGGTTGCCAATGTGGTTCTAATCGGGGTAAACTGTAAATAAACCCAGCAGGAGATGCAGCTGGGTGACAGACTGTCCAAAAATACAGAACGCGTGTTTGAGTGTGTGTGTGTGTTGGGGGGGGTCAGGGGAAATAAAACATAGGAGGCGACGCAACATGGCTGTGTGTGTGTGTGTGTGTGTGTGTGTGTGTCGGGGGCGGGAGGAGGGGTGATGATTAACGATGCCGACACTTTGAAGACAGGAAGACACCTGGTGACCATCTTGTCTCCCGGGGGCGGACAGGCAGTAATGCTTCAGCGTGTTGGAATTAGGCCCCGTGCATCCCAAGGCTTTAGTACGGATCGCGGGCCCAGATGGGGGGCTAAGCCAGGGGAATGCAGAGGACTCAAGGAATGAACTCGGACCAGGAGGGCTGCAACAGCCAGTCTCCTCCCTCGTCTTGGCAGCGTGTGGGATGGAATGACGGGATTCAACCCACACTAGTTCTCCTCCGTCCCCTACTCACCGTGAGATACCCCCCCGCCTCTCTCCAGAACAAGGCTGAGGGAGAGCGGGGGTAGATATATTCCCCAGTGGTGGAGCATTTCACTGCAGATCAAGGGGTTGCAGGTTCGGATCTCCCCTATACACAGCTTTGGAGGAAAGCGTCTGGTGTTGTGATTTTCTTGAAGTTGATGTCGTCTTGTGTGAAAACCTCAGTCTCTCTCTGAGCTGGGTTCTCCAAGGACAGAAAACATTCACACAGTGATTCTCAGGAACCTGAAATAGATATCTAATAAATAGAATTTTAAGACATAATTTCAGGGCATACAGGTCCTGACGGAATGAAAGGCGGAACAGGATTAGCCATTACACAGAGCCTGGAGGCTAACCATCTGGGGTTGCAGGTCCCCCACATCTAGACCCGGGGGTCGGACCCGTGAAAGAGCAGTCTTGTCCTGGAGACTTCTTTGTAAAGAGCTGGGCTGCAGCTTGGCCACTGACAGCTGTCTACACACCCACCCTGAGGGGGAAGGCGCTAACTACAATCTCCACACTGTCATTACCCAGCGCCTTTTGAAGACGGCCAAGTTCCGGTCTGGCAATTCGTTCCGCTTCTCTTTTCGTGTCGATCTCGCTAGCTGTTGTCAGGATGTAGCGTGACAGATCGGCTCAAAGGACAACAGAGCAGGAAGGCATTTTAAGCCGATCGCACTTTCGACTCGAGTCATCTTATTTAGGGATCCGGACCATTTGAACTTTTAAACGAGTTTGCCGTCACTAAAACATGTCGAGAAGGTCCGAAAAGGATCCGCTGCTTCCCTCTGAAAGTTGATGCTTCGTGTCCTCAGAGAGAAACAGGGCCGTCTCGGGCGGTGCGATCCAAGCTCTAGACGTCCAACCACAGTCCCCCTGACCACAGGAGACACCACAACAGAGGGTGGCCTTCCAGCGACCGAGGAGCAGCCGTCTGCACGCCAAGGAGCAGGTCTCCAATCAGAGGTCCCGGAGAGGCACAACACATGCTGGCCGTGTTATGGTTAGAATTAGAATCTGTTGGTTTTCAGCGGATGTGGGTTTGATCCCTTTGGCCTCCGGGCTCAATCAAGTGAATCTAAAATTAGTGGGCTGCCTCGTTTTTCCGGAAAGCAGATAATTCCCCGTTGATTGTGGAGGAGAAGGAAAAACACAGCTAAAGCAAACATGACGAGGAAGGCAGAACAGGCCGGAGCTGCAGCCTGGAGGAGGGCAGAACAGGCCGGAGCTGCAGCCTGGAGGAGGGCAGAACAGGCCGGAGCTGCAGCCTGGAGGAGGGCAGAACAGGCCGGAGCTGCAGCCTGGAGGAGGGCAGAACAGGCCGGAGCTGCAGCCTGTTCTGCCCTCCTCCAGGCTGCAGCTTCCGAAAGTCCCCGGTGTCGTCACTGTCGCTCCTCGAGCGGTTGATACGTTGTCAAGATATTGTCGTCGGCATAGAAACAAAAACCAACAAGAGGAAGTGCTCCCCGGCGCCCCGCCAACACTTTTCTGCCAGAGCAAAAACGCTCCATGGACACACACCCTCTAAGACATCAAATTGAATAAGAAAATATATGTTATAGAAAGTTATGGGTTGGAGCCAACCACCAAACCACAGCCCCTAGGCTTCCTGCTTGAGGCAGGGGGACACATGCAGTGTCTGTAGACCAGCTAGGATACTGAGGAAAACCTCACCAACTGTGTCCTGTCCCCAAGGTCGGAGGGTTCAGTTAGGAAGCTGTAAACAGACAGGCGAACTGAGGCTCAGCTGAATTCATCAAGGTTGAGACAGCGGCGTCATGGCAACGCGGAAGTTCAGTTGTCACGGGACCAGAAAGAAATCCGTCACCTATAGCAAAAGGCTCATGGGTAATCGACGGACGTGTCTCATCCTCATGTACAGACCCCCAGCCTGCCTCCTTCCTCAGGTGGCAGCATGCTCCAAGGCAGGCTTCTAGGACTCCATCTTGGTTAACCACCCAACCACAGCCCCTGGAGGAAAACCTAACTGTAACCTCTAATTCGCAGCACCCGGAAGGTTTTGGCAGTTACACGCAAAACACATTCCAAGGTTTGTGAAGAAAAGAAAAGGTTTTCGAGGTTGTATGGGTTTAAATTCAATACATCCTAGTGGTTTTCGCTGCTACGAACTAAGTAGAAGAACAAAGAGGTTGTAGAACTGCTGGTGTGAGTTTGAGACTTGCCGAATGCAGAAGGTTCTGTTACGGCTTGAATCTGGTGGACGGAGCTTTTGCTCCAGGAAATCATGTAGCTTTTAATTAGTGGCTTCCGTCTCCTAATTGGTCTCTTTCTGCTTCCCCCGCCTTAATTGGGGATCGGACCAATTGGCCGTGCTGCATTTAGTAGGTTTTGTTTACATTGGGAGAAACCGTACACCGTAATCAAGGCTTACAATGACGGTTTTCAGGAGGCAAAACAGCCCAGTGTGGAGAGAACAGGCAACCTCATTCTTTTTTAGATACCCGTAAAAAAGAAATATATATATACACACACTTACATAAAGGACAAAAATATGGGATTGCCCTCTGAAAAACTATTTCTGTTCCTCGGCACACTAACTCTACAGTGGTTTGGCTGAATGTGGATTCATAAAATTAACAATGATAACGTATTGATTTAGCAGACACAGAAGAAACACAGATGGGGATTTGACCCTGTGACCTCTAGATTTGCAGTCAAATGCTCTAACCACTGAGCTGTGTGGACACACAACCTCCTAAACGGCATCCTAACATACAGCTGCAGAGCATACTGCTAAAGTCATATAACTGTATCGACTTCCCACTGTTGTAAAAGATCACTTTATGACAGCATGGTGGGGAGGGACACTAATCTGACCAGTTGAGAGTGCTTTACTCAAGTACAAACTTTTACCTCGTCATGACCTAACAACCGAGTCATGTTTACGGCTCACGATGAGTAGAAACATTTCTTGTATCCGCGTACCCGGATCTTTTAGTGGTTTCTGCCTGGAAAAAGGAGTGTAAACACTCCACTGTGTTTCCATTAGGGTTGTATCCCCCATGGCACAGACAGTCACAGGTAGAGAGACAGAGAGACAGAGACAGAGAGAGACAGAGAGAGGGAGACAGAGAGAGAAGAGAGAAGAGAGAGAAGAGAGGGAGAGAGAAGACGAGAGGGAGATAGAGAATAGAGGGAGAGAGGAGAGAGAGGGAGAGAGAGAAGGAGAAAGGGAGAGAGAAGAAAGGGAGAGAAAGAAGGAGAAAGGGAGAGAGAGAAGAAAGGGAGAGAAAGGAGAGAGAGAAGGAGAGAGAGAAGGAGAGAGAAAAAAGGGAGAGAGAGAAGAAAGAACAGGGTGAGAAAAAGAGAGATGGGAAGGGGGTGGAGAAGAGAATGAGAGGTCTTTAGAAAGAAGAAGGGGAAGGATGAGAATAAGAGAGAGGAAGAGAGGAGGGAGAGAGAGGGAGAGGGTGGAGAGAGAGGGAGAGACAAGGTTGCTGCCTCAGTAGCTAGGGTTCATGTTGACTTCAGCCACGCTACACCAGCGTCATAAAGAGCCAGTCTGGAAGGCCCCAGTGGTTGCTGGGTAACACAGAAACGCGCCCCCCCCCCCCCCCCCCCCACACACACACACGGTACACACACACACACACATGTCCCATCCTTCGCAACATCTCCCGTGACAGGTTTACAGTAAGAGCGGACCAATCACATGCTATCCTGTTGCCAGGGCAACTTTCGAGAAAATTGCCCGACGCCGAGGGATAATATTACCAGCACTGTCTAACACGTTATCAAAAGATCCATAGTTATTCATTAAACTTGAGCTCATTAATTAAGACATTAATAGTTGCACTGCAGGCTCTTGGCTTGCGCAGGCATTGGGCCGACTTACAAACACTTTGAACAGAATGTGGTCTTAATGAATGAATAAGCTCCCTAGCCTTGGCTTCCACCCTCAGCTTCTAGCCCCCAGGTCAATCTATGGATCTGTGCTGTGGTAAGGGTTCTGTAACCTCATCACCGGATTAGTAACAGTATCCACTCCTAGGCCCTTTGTCCACCATTATGGATGTAGAGCTCTTCCACACAATGGAAATGACCAGAAGTAACCTTTGCGAAACATCTAGCATGCAGCAGGAGAAAATCCAACATCTGACTGCGTCCCTCCATAACTCCATTCATGCAACATTTATCAGAGAAACATGACACAAATCGCCCACGGGCCATCAGTAACAGATGAATTATAAGAGGCAGAAAATAAGAGAGGGTAAAAGAAAAAGTTGTAAAACGTAGGAGAGCAGGGGCAGGAGGAAGCGAGGGAGGGGTGGAGTGAGAGGGCCTCCAAGAAATGAAAGAATAAAAGAGCGATAAATACGAGAAAACGGTAAGGCTCTCTCTACATCTTTCTCTCCCCCTCTCTCTCTCTCTCTCTCTCTCCTGCTCCATCTCTCTATGTCTCTTTCTCCCTTCCCCTTCTCTCTCCCCCAGTCTGTTTACAATTACTGTGCCGCGAATGAATCTTCCACGAATGAGCTCAACTGGCATGCTGACTACTCAGGAACAAGGGAGCTATTAGTGGAGGAATGGAGGAAGGAAGGAAAAGAGGAAAGCCAAAAGGGAAGGCAGCCCAGCTTGGAGGCCTGGGGAGGGAGGCAGGGAGATAGGGAGGGATAGGGGGAGGGAAGGAGAGACGAGGCAGGGAGATAGGGACTGGGATAGGGAAGGAGAGAGGGAGGGAAACCGAGAGGGGGAGAGAGGAAAGGAGGGACAGATGGGAAGTGGAGGAGGGGAGGGGTGGGGGGAGCAGGCCTCTGCTGCATCTCCCTGAGGTGATCTCTTTACCAGAGGAACACAGACCCGCTCCACTCCCCCCCCCCAGCACTCGGAGATGAAAGAGATTAGTTCTGGGCTCAGGCCCGGAGGACAGTTGACTGGGAACATCTGAAATTCTTCCATTTCTCAGGCAACAGGGTTTAGGAGGGGACCCTGTGCCCCGAAGAGACACTACAGACATGAAAACACTGTGAGGGGCTGCTGCCCCGGGTCAAGGTCTTCCAGCACTACACACATGCACGCACACACACACACACACGCACGCACACGCACACACACACACACAAATACACAACAATTACACCAAACGACAACAGAAGTACATGAATGTGCTTGAGTTTGCTCTGTTTTTATGCGTTTTCTTTAGCTCCAGCGCATTGAGCACTCTGGGCCACCGTAGGCGTCTGCTAGATGGATAAAACATAAAATAAGAGCTGTTCTGGAACTTCCCGTAAACCATAAAGCATTCGAATCAAAAGATGACACACACTTCCTACGATGAATGAACCTAAAAACTGTTAGATATTAAAACTGAGTTTAACTATGTTAACACGGGACACACTGAGAGACTCTATATTAGTGAAACTACACACACACACACACACTTCCACTTCAAACAAACATGCAGCACCCTGAGAAGAGGAAATGTTCTTTCCCAAAGTTTCTGCCAAGTCGCTGTGACAGGATTTGGCCTCAAACACGTTCATGGTTTATCTCCTCACACTGAACACTGACCTCATGTTCCTCATCTTAAGGTCACTTACAGCAGGATTTCACTTCATGCTGACCACAGCCTCAACTCAATTTCAACCTAAAGACCCACACAAGATGAAGCTGAGCAAATCTAACGCCACATGCACACAGACTGCAAGAAAAATCCAATAAAAAAATCCAATATTTTCCCTCACTTCACAAAGCCTTTAAATACACAGAGGGCCCGGGTTACTACAGTACAAAACATTTCAGGCTAAAATATAGTTCTATATTTTGATTTATTTGTATATTTAGGTAACAAAATATCCCGTGCTTCTGTTTTAGGGAAGTTCTGGCAGTTGAACAGACAGGAGAGGGGGAGGCATTTCATTTATCCCACAATGGGAAACTTAAATCTTGATGAAGATGACTAGACTGATTGAGGATATACATTGGGGTAGTGTTACAGTGCTGTCCGGAGCACCTCTGCAACCATCACTCAAATAAGAGTCTCATTCGTTAGGTTTCCCAAACACTGCCGGCCCCCTTGTTAAGACAGGAATCCTGTCGTCTTGTATGATTGGATGGGCACGAATCCTCTCGTGTCGCATGTTACAGTACCCCCGGCCTCATCTAAATCCCCCAAACTTACACCTAATCCGCACGTAAGCACCTCTTAATGTGCTGCCGGGCTCCCGGGCATGGGCTGGCCTGGGCCGTGCTCCTAAGGGGGGGTTTCTTTTTTTTTTTTTTTGGAGCACACAAAGAGGGTTATTATCTGCTCCTCCCAGGTCCCCTATTGGGCTGCTGTACACTGCATCCTGCAGGTGAGGACTGATGACTCCCCCCGCTCCCTCCTGCCTCGTGGGGGGAGGGGGGGGGGACAGTGACTGGGCAGGTTGGGGAGAGGGGGGGATGAAACCGCCTTTTCAGGCGCTTGTTTTTCTATCTATTCAAACGTCAGGAACCCCTTGGGATGTGCTGTGAAATGAGCTGTAAAAGATTTATCAGGGACTGGGCACAGCTAGCTAGGACTCGTAGGTTAACAATGAATAACACAGGATATGTTATATATACAAAACATACAGTACTTAAACATGACTTAACCCATGAAGCTCAACTCCTCAAGAGCTTTATGCTTTGTTGGTTAGACACTCAACTAAAGACATGAATATTACCATAAGATTACAATAATATTACCATAACATTACTAGAGGTGGCTATACCTTGAAGTCAGAGAGAGAGACAGAAAGGTAGAGGGAGAGAGACAGAGAGACACAGAGAGGGACAAAGAGAGAGAAAGAGTGAGAGAGAGAGAGAGAGAGGGACAGAGTGAAAGCAAATAAGAGAAAGAAGGAAGAAGAGAGAAAAGAGAGAGAGAGAGAGCGAGAGCAGAGTATTTCGCCATTGGGGATTGTGGAGGGGTTTAGGAACAGCATTTATAAGAATAAAGGAGATTTCCTGAACTGAAAGCATTCCAGGGGCGCTGGTGGTCTTCCCTCGCCAAGAGGCAAGACGACACACGCTGGGGAGGCTGCAAGGCTTCAGCTCACAAAGAGCACTCATATCCTGCCTCTCCCTTTCCCTCCCTCCCCCTCCCTTTTCTCTCTCTCCCTTTCCCTCCCTCCCTCCCTCCCTCCCTCCCCTCCCCTCCCCTCCCCTCCCCTCTCTCTCCCCCCCCCCTCCCTCTCCCCTCCCTTTTCTCTCTCTCCCTTTCCCTCCCTCCCTCCCTCCCTCCCTCTCCCCCCTCTCTCTCCCTCCCTCCCTCCCCCATCTGTCCCTCCCTCCCTCCCAATGCTTATGTCCCTTAGTCTCTCTGTCTTGCTTACCAAAACAAAACACCAGGCAGGAAGTGGAATGTGCGGATTGGTTCTGGGTTGTTCTGTTCGTCTGCGGTAGTCATCCAACATGGCCGCCACATTCTCAACTGCCCATTAAGTCTAAAACAACTACAACAGGTCCGTGACTGTGCAATACATTTATGGTTTGAAATACAAACCAAAAATACAGACTAATACAAAATTATTTAGTCATGATTTAAGTCATTTAACTTGAGTTGTTGATCTAGGTCTTGGCATGGTGGCATTCTTAGAGGCAGTTGTGTGTTATCTGACACTAATACAGCCCTGGAAGTCTGATCCTACCCTTCAAAACACACACCACACCTACACACACACACACACCTACACACACACGCACCTACACACACCTACACACACACCTACACACACACACCTACACACACACACACCTACACACACACACACACCCACACACACACACCTACACACACACACACACCTACACACCTACACACACACACCTACACACACACACCTACACACACCTACACACACACACACACCTACACACACACACACACCTACACACACCTTCCCTCCCAGGGTTCTTCCATCTCCTACTGGTGTCCCGTTTCCTAGGCGTGAGCACATACACACACAAAGAATTAAATCCAATCCACGTTTGTTTGCTTTAGCAAATGTAGCTTTGCTAATCCACAAATCTGAGTTGTGCCAGATACCATCCTAGATCTCACCAAGAAAAAATGACATTTAAAAAAGCAATAGGACAGAGAATGCTGAAACATGAAGCGCTGGTGTCTTAAAGGTTCTCTCTTCACATAACCGATGGTCAAAACGATGTGATTAAGTGAGTATTAGGCTCAACTTCAGCATATTATTCACTGATAAATAGACAGCCAGCAATACATGGAGAAAACCATGTTCTATTGCGGAACAGTCACCTGGAGAGAACCCTGGTTCTACTGGGGAACAGTCACCTGGAGAGAACCCTGGTTCTACTGCAGAACAGTCACCTGGAGAGAGGTTCTACTGTGGAAGTCACCTGGATAGAGGTTCTACTGGGGAACAGTCACCTGGATAGAGGTTCTACTGGGGAACAGTCACCTGGATAGAGGTTCTACTGGGGAACAGTCACCTGGATAGAGGTTCTACTGATACACGTCAGGCTGGAGCAGCAGTACACAGACACCCCGCAGCCAGGAACTCAGTGAATGAGTCCTAATCACTTAAGACAGCACAAATAGAAATTCCATCATGCTTGGCTCACCACGGGGGAGGAGCCAGGCTTGGGAGATGGTAACCACCACAACATCAAAAATGGCCTGTTTTGACTAGCAGGCTTATTACTGCATTTGGTGCGAAGATTCATTTCCTGTTAGGTCAGTGTTGTAGGTCCGGGGGCGTGCAGTGCTGAATAATGAACAATCTGGCCTGTAATACCACCATGCTGTCTGGGATGCCTGGATGCTCTGGAGCAGTTAGTCCTAACTGAACCAAGCTTAGAGTTATATTAAAAAATACATCTCAACGTGGATGAATGTGCATCTCTCTGCAAACATGCAGATCAGGATTGTCCATCTTTCAAATGATCATCTTCTTTAAATCTGTCAGGGTTATCTCTCAAAACTCAATGTCCATAATTTCCCAGAGCAATCTTCAATCTGCGATAATAAAGGTTTAATTAAAAAAACTTGCTCTTTTAAAAGATTTTGATTATTATTATACCTTCACTACCAAGCTGAACACCCTCTGAGGAAGTGGCACACTAGAGATCCGCTCATGAACCAAAATAAACACATTAATGAAGTCTGCCCTCAAACTAAAGGTCAGTAACTGCTCTCTGAGTGGAACTGAGGGAAAAAGTACATCAAAGTGTTTCATTTCGGTTGACTTTTTTTGTAAATTACTGCTGATCAGACCCCTTATTTTCTCTAAAACACAGTTAACATGTCAAAGTAAGTATCAAGTGTACCAAAAACAACAGTAACTCACTTTTGACCAAATGGCTGTTTTTCTGCCTTGTGTTTGGTTGGTGTGGAAGTAGCTGGTTACTCAATAGAGCTTTCACCTAAACCATTTAATTAATTTAAGCATTTAAACTTAAAAAAAAAAATATATATATATATGTAGAATGTAACCATCTGATGTGTCACCTAGCACACCCGAAGGCCATCACTACCAACGAGAACCCTAATACTGACGAGCCGTCCCTCGTCTGGTAGAAGATGTCCCCGTGTGGTGAACCCCTGGGAGATTTTACATTTACATTACATTTAGTCATTTAGCAGACGCTCTTATCCAGAGCGACTTACAGTAAGTACAGGGACATTCCCCCCGAAGCAAGTAGGGTGAAGTGCCTTGCCCAAGGACACAACGTCATTTGACACAGCCGGGAATCGAACTGGCAACCTTCAGATTACTAGCCCGACTCCCTCACCGCTCAGCCATCTGACTCTCCTCAGATGTTCAGAGGTGTTTCAGAGGACTGATTGTGTCATGCAGTGTGCTGTTCCCAGCTGAAACCAGCTGACCTTCAGAGATTCAAATCCCAGCCCTCGCGACCAAGACGGTGACACGATGCTTGAGGTAGAAACTTAGTTAGACCTTTTATTTGGTTGTTGTTCCAAACCTTCTCTCCTCATGGCACGAGGAGGTATGTAATTAGTGGGAACCCTTTCCCCCCCCTCTTCCTTCTTCTTCTCTTTCTTCCACCCTACGGTTATTAAGAAAGTTCTGAGAAAAAGAAGGTCAAAGAGGTCAGATTCCGTAACTTTCCAATCATGTGTGGAAAATTAAAAATTACTAGGCGGAGGCAGTTCGGGGTCCGTTTGGGGAGATTCAAACAGAGCACTTTGTCAAGGTGCAATTACCAGGCCACAGATAAACCCCCGAACAGGACCACTGGCTCTGCCCAGACACGCAAGGCATACCGTCCCACAATGCACTGCAGAAAAGCACTGTCGTCACATATCTGTATCGAGTTTCTGATAGGCTGCAGTTGGAGAGCCGGTGTGGTGAAATAGTCAACACTATTCAGGTCAATATGAAGGGACTTTTAGTGATGCATTCTCACATTGTCTTCTCACTGTCAAGCTTCACAGAACACAGGCCAGATCATAACATAAACCAACAGATTGGACGTATGTAGTAAGTAGCATCATAAACCTTCATGTCTTGCCAAATCAGGTTTGGCTCCATCTTCTGGTAATAACTCACAGTGGGTGCAGAACTGGGGAGGAGGAGAGAGGAGAAGGTAGAAAAGGTGGAGGAAGAGAGGAGGTGGAGGGAGTGGAGGAGGAGAGGTTAGAAGAGGAGGAGGGAGAGAGGTGGAAGAGGAGGAGGAGAGGGTAGAAGGGGAGGAGGGAGAGAGGTGGAGGAGGAGGAGGAGAGGGTATAGAAGGGGGAGGAGGGAGAGAGGTGGAGGAGGAGAGGGTAGAGGGGGAGGTGGGAGAGAGGTGGAGGTGGAGGAGGGAGAGAGGTGGAAGAGAGGGTAGAGGGGGAGGTGGGAGAGAGGTGGAGGAGGAGGTGGGAGAGAGGTGGAGGAGGAGGAGCGAGAGAGGTGGAGGAGGAGGAGAGGGTAGAGGGGGAGGTGGAGGAGGGAGAGAGGTGGAGGAGAGGGTAGAGGGGAAGGAAGGTGGAGCTTTCCCCATATCTGATAAAATCCCATATCTGACTAGAACCCAGTTGGTAACTTCTGGTCCCTAACAAAGCCCATCTGGTAGTGATCTCCCCTACTGTAACATTCCTGGTCCTCACTTAGAGGAAGCCTCTCACACACCAGGGCAAACAAACAGGCCATTCAGCACAACAACCCAATATTATCCTCAGTCAAGGAAGCCACATATAGGTTTTCTACGTCAAACAAACTCACATACAAACTTGACTAAAGTATTAGCTAGGATGCTAATAAACGATGACTCGCTTTACTCTCTGAGGATAATCTGTGATCCAGAAACTTCCCTTCTCAGAATAAATGGTGAAATATTTGGACCGATGTTTTCTGAATCACTTCAACTAGACAATCATACAAGTGATAAACTGCATAGCCACGCATCGCTCCATTTAGGGTCAACCTTTCCAAAGAATACCAATAAATAAAGAGGTCTCACTGCGTCAGTGTGTGTGTGTGTGGGTGTGTATGTATGTCTTAGAGTGTGTGTGTGTCTTAGAGTGTGTGTGTGTGTGTGAGCTGGGGGTGTGGACAGCTGCTACTAAAACAGAATGACAGGCCGGGGGGGGTCTCCCCCAGCAGGCAGGGTAAATATCCTGGTGCTGCTTGTCACTCATCACTGGGGAGACAGCAGGGGCAGAGGTGAGGCAAGGCAAAACATCCTCTCTGCCTTTCTGTCTGTCTCTCCCTCTCTCTCTTTCTGTCCCTCTCTCTCCCTCTCTCCCTCTCCCTCCCTATGTCTCTCTCCCTTCCTCCACCTCTCTTTCCCTCCACAATCCTCTGGAATTCTCTCTCACTCCCTCAGAAATTGAGAATGCATCGTTTTTGAACCACATGAAAGTTGGTGCCAAATACACCATTACAATCCAACATTTAGTTGGGATAGTCATTACATTAGAATCAGTAATAGTTTTCATATAAATATCCTTATAGAAGTGAGACAAGCGGGATCCTTGCACAGTGGGGGTGCTGGGAGGAAGCTGATGTCTCGGGGTGGATGACAGACAAAAAGCAGAGTCGGCTAATCTGAAAGTGGGACTCCTTATCTACCAACCCAGTTCCTGCTCCTCTATCACTCTCTCTCTCTCTACTCTCTCTCTCTCTCTCTCTCTCTCTCTCTCTCCTTCCCTTGTTCCTCTCCCTATCCCTCTCTCTATGTCCATCTGTCCCTCTCCATTCCCTGTCCCTCTCTCCGGCCCTTTCCCTCCCTCCCTTCCTCCCTCCCCTCCCCCTCCCTCACCACCTCCCTTCCTCCCCCTCCCTCCCTTCCCTCCCTGCCTCTCTCCCTCTCCCTCCCCCCCTCTCCCCCTCCCTCCCTCCCTGCCTGTCCATCAGACAGCCAGGACCCAGAAGTCTCTAGTGCTCCATCAATCTGACGACAAAGACTCCACTGACACCCAAACATCTCATTCATCTTCGTCTGCCTCATCACTTCCTAGTATTCTCATGGAAATAGCTGCCTTTCCTGTGGGCAGACAGTGGAAGGGTAGGGGTGGGGGGGGGGAACAGTGGGTGGTGGGGATACAAGAGGGGAAGGGGGGGGGGGGGGCAGTTCCGGGGGGGGGGGGGGTCCCTGACAGTCCATTTGGTGGCTTGTGTTTCCTATCACTGTTGGTACGTTTCACATTCAAATGACCCTCAAGAAACACACACTCTCTCTCACACACACACACACACCCACCCACACCAGGGGGTTTCACGCAGGGATAATGTGATTTCTCAGCTGTTTGGGAAGCTGCTTCCTGACGGCAGGGTGGGGCTGGAGGTCTGAGGTTTCAACACCAGGCGGGGGGGGGGAGGGGGAGGGGGGAGGAGCACTACTGACAGCTTACTACTAGGGACACACTAGATGTGTGTGGTGCATTTCTATGAGCTTACAGCCTTTTGACAGGCCACTGGTTAGGAGAGAGCCAGGAGGAGGGAGGAGGAGGAGGGAGGACAGTTTTAAGGGAGAAAGAGAGATGGAGAGAGAGATGGATCGATCAGAGAGAGAGAGAGAGAGTCAAGGGAGAGAGATAAGGGAGAGAGATAAGGGAGAGAGAGACATCGAGATGGAGAGAGAGATGGATCGATCAGAGAGAGAGAGAGAGAGAGAGATAAGGGAGAGAGAGACAGCGAGATGGAGAGAGAGAAAGCAGGAGGAAGTGCGTGAGACGTGGAGACAGGAAGTGACCTTGTCGATCATGTCAGGTCGGTTGGTGGCGGCCAGCACGGTCACGTTGCGGAGCTGCTCGATGCCGTCCATCTCCGTCAGCAGCTGGGCCAGGACACGGTCCCCAACGCCCCCCGACGACCTGGGGAGGGGGGGGGGGGGACACACCAGGGGAGGTGAGGGGGGGATGCCCCATGACATGTAACACTGTGGCAGAGAAATGACTGTAGTTGCACCGGCCTGGTAGCTGACATGTGGCTACTCTGCACTGTGCCTGGTAGCTGACATGTGGCTACTCTGCACTGTGCCTGGTAGCTGACATGTGGCTACTCTGCACTGTGCCTGGTAGCTGACATGTGGCTACTCTGCACTGTGCCTGGTAGCTGACATGTGGCTACTCTGCACTGTGCCTGGTAGCTGACATGTGGCTACTCTGCACTGTGCCTGGTAGCTGACATGTGGCTACTCTGCACTGTGGCTGGTAAACACAGGCCGTTCCTTGACTCTAACCAATGAAACACGGTCAGAACTGGGCACTTCTGATCCTTGATTTTTTTGGTGTAACTTTTATATGCACTATTTGCATGTTGCTTTGGTGAAAGCGTCTTTTAAGTGAATCAAATAGTGAGAACGAAGGAGGCTGGCGTGATAGAGAGGTGATGGGATGATTAAACACAGGAAGTAAAGACCAATGAACAACAAACACCGACAGACACACTGACTCTATTGATACAGAGAAAGTAGGAGCCATCATGAGCAGACAAGGCCACAAAGAAGTCCTGTCACTACCATGTCCGAGAGAGAAGGAGAGGGAGGAAGGAAGATGGAGAGAGTCATTCCCCCCTCCCTCCCTCCCTCCCTGTCTTACACCCCTACCGTCCTCCCTGCCCTCTCTCACCCCCCTCACCCGCTCTCTCATTCCAAGAGTTTGTTGAGGCATGTAGACTGTGAAAGATTTACAGGTGCTTCTTGTCTTATTGTCAAAAGAGAGAGAGAGAGATAGACAGAGAGTGAGAGAGAGAGAGATCAACAGAGTGCGAGTGCGAGAGAGAGAGTGAGAGAGAGCGAGAGAGAGCGAGAGAGCGAGAGAGAGAGAGCGAGAGAGAGTGAGAGAGAGAGAGAGAGAGAGAGAGAGAGAGTGAGAGAGAGCGAGAGAGCGAGAGAGAGAGAGAGAGAGAGAGAGAGAGAGCGAGAGAGAGTGAGAGAGAGCGAGAGAGAGCGAGAGAGCAACACAAATAAGGCTGGCTTGTCTGGAGCCCAGGTTGAGTCAGCAGTCGGATCTCTGCTGGTGTGCACAAGCCACTTCATTGATTAAACGCAGAGGAAGTACAGACCAGTAAATAACCTTTATAGATGGTAGCTAAGTGCATTCTTGCAGAAGGCGTGGTGTGGAGACGTGGTGCTGTGTCAGTACTGAAGCTCTCCTTCATGTAGTTATGAAGTCCAGAGCTGTGCGGGTCTGGTACACAACCCTGGTACCAACACAGAGACTAGTACAGTGGTGAGGGAGGTGTGTGTGTGTGTGTGTGTCTGTGTGTGTGTGTCTGTGTGTGTGTCTGTGTGTGTGTGTGTGTGTGTGCTGCTAGCGCCTGTGCTAGCTCATCTAGCTGGACACTCACCCTCCTCTCTCTCCTGCCAGGGCATCGATCTCGTCAAAGAACACGATGGAGGGAGACACTGCTCTGGCCTTCCTGAACACCTGGCGGAGAAACGACACGTATAAACATCACATCATGTATATCACATCCAGGATTTACAATGTGGAGTCAACCACATCAAATATATACAGCTTACATATATACATCACACATATACAGTTCACCCTATATTTATATATATTACATACAGCAGCCATTCCTGACATTTTCCACTTTGTCGCCCACTTGCATAGCTCAAATATATATATATTTTTTTAAACGTTTGAAAGGTTGCAAAAATATTTTTGAGAAAAAGTTTTTAAAAAGCTTTTGGTGTGTGTGGAAAATAATGTTTTTAAAGGTTTACAAAATATTTTAACAAAAAAGTTTGGATTTTCCTTTTTTTCTTTCTTAAGGTTTACTAAACATTTTCGGAAAAAAAAGTTTGGAAATACAAATTCCCAAAAAGGTACGTTATGGATGAGCCAGAGGGAGTCAGCAATGTCGACATGACTAGAGACATTCCTGATCACCCATGGCCATATATGAGGAAAAACTAAATTGGGGGTCTCTAATAGGATTGCTGGCGAATGCGCTGTGTGTCTATACTGTATTTTTGTATTAATATGATGCGAGGTCCAACAGGTAGTAGTAATGTCTACTTTTTACTTAAGTATGTCAGAGCCCTCACTTCTTTACTTTAACTTGAGTGAAAAAGTGTAGTCAGCACTTCTACTTTTACCAGAGTATTTATAAACATGAACATCTGTACTTTTTTTCCTACTTTAGTTTTCATTGGTTTGGCGGCCCACCTGTATTACCCTAGCGGACCACTAGTGTGCCGGGCCCACAGGTTGGGAACCGCTGGCAGACAGCACATCAGGACTGGGAGCCGACCACCTCACTTCCTGCAGAGTGGGAGCCGACCACCTCACTTCCTGCAGAGTGGGAGCCGACCACCTCACTTCCTGCAGAGTGGGAGCCGACCACCTCACTTCCTGCAGAGTGGGAGCCGACCACCTCACTTCCTGCAGAGTGGGAGCCGACCACCTCACTTCCTGCAGAGTGGGAGCCGACCACCTCACTTCCTGCAGAGTGGGAGCCGACCACCTCACTTCCTGCAGAGTGGGAGCCGACCACCTCACTTCCTGCAGAGTGGGAGCCGACCACCTCACTTCCTGCAGAGGAGCCGACCACCTCACTTCCTGCAGAGTGGTTACTTACTTCTCTGACCGCCCGCTCCGACTCTCCCACGTACTTGCTCAGTAACTCCGGACCCTGTAACAAGAAATCGTGATTCACCTTAACAGTTCATATCCCTGGTGAGAGAGAACAACAGTATCATCCCTTCCTCCTGCTGTTCTCCCTGCTCCTTCTCCTCCATCCCCTCCCCCTCTTTCTCTCCTCCTCCATCCCCTCCCCCTCTTTCTCGTGGTGTGGGGAGGTCTGACCATGACTCAGCCATTTTTGTTAAAATGTTGCTTTATCAATGCTGTGTGCGTGTGTGTGTGTGTGCGCTTGCCTGAGTGTGCATTTGAGTGTGTGCATGCATGCATATTTGTGTGCGTGTGACCGTGTGTGTGTGTGTGTGTGTGTGCACGTGTGTGGTTAAGGATGGAAGAAAACTCAAAGTGACAACTTGATAACAGGGATTTCAGACGGCGGAAGCAGCTCACATCTAAATGCGTCCCCAGAAGGTAACAGATCCATTTCACAGGAGAAAAACCGGCAGCTTAAAAACCTTAAGACTGTTTTCCATTTTGGGAATCTGCCAACGTTTGCCACCTATTGGCTGTAATTTGCTTAATGACAGCGGGTGAAAGCTCCTTTCATAGGCCCTTCAGCAAATGGCAACAGTCAAAATAATCACCAATCACCGATTCACCCAGACGATCAATCAATCTCCATCAACAGAGTCCACACAGATGGAGACGGGGGGGGGGACGGGGGGTTGGAGTGAGGAGAGGAGAGGAGGGGGGAGGGGGGGTTGGAGTGAGGAGAGGAGGGGGGGCAGGAGGGGGGGGGGAGGGGGAGCAGGAGGTGGGGGGAGGGAGGGGGGCAGGAGGGGGGGAGCGGAAACTGAGGGGGAGAGGATGGAGTGATGAATGAAGAAGGACCAGCCCAGGGTCAGAGGTCATGTGAGGAGGCTTAGAGGTCAGCCTTAAGGGAAGTGGGAGAAGCCCACAACTGTTAACCAATCAGAGAGGCCCTAAAAGCAAACACATTTCAACCTCCTAATGGAGTGTAGAATGTAGGCAACCTCTGCTTGATCACACACACACGCATGCATAAACACACACGCACACAGTTACCCATTTGTGTGGGCACACACACACACACCAAAACAAACAAAGCACACAGAAAAAAAACGAACAAACCCACTCACCTTGATAGCCAGGAAGTTGAGTCCGCTCTCGTTGGCCAGGGCCTTGGCGATCATCGTCTTGGAGCATCCAGGGGGCCCGTAGAGCAGGAGACCCCTGGGAGGCAGGATGCCCATCCGGCTGAAGGCTTCAGGGTGTCTCAGGGGCCAAAGCACAGCCTGCAGGAGCTGCAGCTTCACCTCCGCCATCCCCCCCACGTCCGACCAGCACACCTGGGGGAGGGAGGAGGACGAGGGTGAAGGCGGAACCTGGACACAACCCTAGCCCTGACCCCTGACCCCCCACATCTGACCAGCACACCTGGGGGAGGGAGGAGGACGAGGGCGGAACCTGGACACAACCCTAGCCCTGACCCTTGACCCCTGACCACCCACGTCTGGCCAGCACACCTGGGGGAGGGAGGAGGGTGGCACCTGGACACAACCCTAGCCCTGACCCTTGACCCCCCACATCTGACCAGCGAACCTAGAGAGGGGGAAGGAGGGAGGTTGAGGGCGTGTAGGCACAGGAACAGAACCCATCCAAGACGGATGGGTTGTTATCGTTCAGTTATATTTGATATTTTCTATCTAGCATCCCTCCTGTGGCATCTCTTTGAATGCAGGGACTGGAACAAGACAAGTCCAAGCCAATCTCCTGCTCCCCCCCGTCCCCCTAACCCCCCCCCCCGTCCCCCCCTTTCAAGGTAACACATCCCAGGCCATCGGCCCCGTCTCCAGGGAACCAAGCACCTAATGGAAACCTGGCTTCCAGCCACATACTGTAAATACCACACGGCCGACAGAGAGAGAGAGAGAGAGAGAGAGCGAGAGAGAGACAGTGAGAGAGAGAGCGAGAGAGCGAGAGAGCGAGAGAGAGCGAGAGAGAGGGAGGCTGAGAGAGGAGAAGCTGGGGGGGAGATGGAGAGAGGGAGCGGAAGGAGAGAGGAGAAGCTCGAGACAGATGGAAAGAGGGAGGGAAGGAGGTGGGAGAGGCACAAGAGAGGGAGGTATTGAGGGAGGAGAGGCAGGAGAGAGATGGAGGAGGAGGGAGATAAGGACAGAGATAGGATTGGAAAGGACAGTGAAACAGGAAGAGGCTAGATAAATAGATGGAAGATGGGCCAGTGATGGATGAGGAGATGGAGAAGCAGGAACAATCTAAACTGAAGAAGAAAGAGACCAAAAGAGGCCAGAGGAGTTATTACAACTTGTAGTGTATTACAAAAGTAGTGTTACTAATAAGTTTCTATTACTGCTACGATACCACAAACTTACTACCAAGTGTCCATGGAGAAAACAAAGGCATTGATCTGAAGAATAATTTTAAAAGGAGCCACATCCACTGAAAACGTTTTTGAATGTGGATGCAGAATCCGAGACTGACGTTTCTCACACACACACACACACACACACACACACGCATACACACACACACGACACGTGTGCGGTCATTTTTTCCACCGACCCAGTTGTTATCTTTCACTGTTGTTTCCAAACATGACAAGGGGCCTCTCTGAGTCGGGGCTGAGACTGAGGGGGTGGTGGTGGCCCTCAGAAGATGAAGGCTATACAGATAAAGATCCTCTCAGTTCCTGTTTCTGTAGTCACATCAAAAGGTTAATATTCATATTATCAAACGAAAATCACCAGACTTTAACCTGGTCCCTTCTTTTCAATGAGATTTGATGACTTTTAGCTAATGCTTTCATCCAAAGTGATGTACGCACAGTGCATGTACAAAGTACAGCACAAGACCAGAAGTGTATCGTTTGAAACAGTATTTAGTCCAAAAACGGTTTGTATTTACAAGGCTGCAGTGCTAAGGGCAAGCGATCTGTTACTACAGCGTCAGGGTCTGGTACATCTGACGGACGACGATCGCTGCGAAGGACTTTCCAGAACCCATCGAGACCCGAATGACTCAAACCAAATATGAACTTGGGTTTTGGGATCTGAAAAGATAACAATGTCGATCTGAATGCATGTGGCACGTGGAGGTAAGAACATACGGAAAGAACTGGAAAACGACCATTAAAACAGCAGGAAATCTAAGGGATTGATGCTCTCAATGTCCTGGGGCCTTAGGAGTGGGCGCTGGGACAGCAACTCTGGAAGCTTCTTATATAAACGGATTAGAAACAACTGTTTGTATTCATGTGGGTCTGATCAAGTCTGAGGCCTCAGCTGGTCTGGGAGGAGGAGGAGGATGAGGAGGAGAGGGATCAGGGGAGCGGAGGGAGGGAGGGAGGGAGGAGGAGAGAAGGGAGGAGGAGGAGGAGAAGGGATCTGAACTTGAATCCCCTGCTCACCGTTTCCAGGAACCAGCCACAAGAACCAAGCGTATGTGGGTGCGCTCAGCGAGCCGGGGGAAGGAGGGACCGGAGGAGAGGAGGAAGGAGGCCCAGTCGGGTTTTTGCTCGCTCTCTCTCTCTCTCTCCCTCACTCCCTCCCCCTCTCCCTCTCTCCCTCTTTTTTTCCCTTCTGGCAGGAACTGCCTGCGACCTGATCTGCTTTCAATTAGCACCGGAGGAGTATGGTTTGGCTTCTTCCTGTCCCTTATGTCTTACACATGCTAACTCCACAACATCCTGCAGCCTCACCACTGTCCTCTCCCCCCCCACACCCCGCTCTCCCCCCCTCCCTCTCTTTAACTCTCCCTCCCTCCACCCCGCTCTCCCCCCTCCCTCTCTTTAACTCTCCCTCCCCTTCTCTCTCTTCCACTCTCAACCTCCCTCCTCTCTCCCTCCCTCCACGACGTGTGATTCATCTCCATTTCAGAGATGGGTGCAGTGGGGTCATTTCATTTGACCTTCCCTGGTGTGAACCTGGACTGAGTGATGATTCACTGGTCTATAGTGCAGAGAGTGATGAAGGGAGGGTGTGTTACAAGATGTGGGTGTGCTTCCTGTCCAAACATTGATTTGTTTTTATTACCTAGGACTATTTACTATTCCTTGTAGACATAAAAAAAAAAAACGACTTTGCTAATTATTTTAAATCCATCAGAAAGGTATATTTTTCTGAATTTGTTCTGATTCATTATTTAAAGTTTACAGTTTTGTGCAAGCATTATCTATGTACCACGGGTTACAATTAGCAACATGTCTATGACCTTACATGGGGTTACAATTAGTGATGCATTGCTATATCGTCCCCTGGGTTAGCATGAGCACCACAGGCTACACTTTGGGGTAGCCTTAGCAACATGTCTATACGGTACCTTGGGGATGTCAATGGCGACCTCCCTCATGGCGCTGGGTTTGACCTCTGACATGGCCAGCTGAAGGTCATGGAAGGTCACCATCACGGTTCCCCTCAGGTCCACGTCTGACGGCTGGACGCCACCGCCCAACGCTCTCCTCAGCGCACGCAGTCCTGGTACACACACACACACACACGTCAACATAGGGTGTGTGCAACTGGTCCTTCCTAGGCCTGTTTGGTGGATGAAGCTCCAGTCCTAGTACAAACACACACACACAGACCCAAGAACTCTAAAGTGAGCATAGGCCTACTCCAGCATGAAGCACACATGCATGTAGAAAACACACACACGCGCACATGCACACACACGTTCCAGTTTTGATAGCTCCGGGGGCCGGGGGCCAGACAAGAGAGGATTTACAATCAGACAAGACTGCATCCTGTTTATATTTTCCACGACCCGAGCGAGACTTTGAAAAAAGAAAAAGAAGGGAACAGAAGGAAGGAGGAAAAAAAAGAATACAATGAATACAAGCGAGTCCGTCACGAGCAGGCTGGGCCAAGGTCACCGAGACACACACACCCTGGAGCTGGTGTGTGTGTGTGCGCTTTCTCTCTCTCTCCCTTCCCCCTCTCTGCCCTCTATCCTCATCTTTCTCTCTCTCTCTCTGCCCCTCTATCCTCATCTTTCTCTCTCTCTCCCTTCCCCCTCTCTGCCCCTCTATCCTCATCTTTCTCTCTCTCTCCCTCTCCTCTACTCTTCCTTGCCTTCTCCTTCCTTTTTTACCCCCTCCCCTCTCTCCCCCTCCCTGGGGAACTACATCTCCCATCAACCCCCCTGTCCCTCACCCGATGACATGTCTGTCCTCATGCATGACCATGCCAGGCCTGGAGCTCTCAGACACAGGAACATCTCCAGGTGTCAGGGACGGCCTCTTGGCCTGAAGTCAGACGCTCTGCCACTGAGCTCATCCCCATGATGTGCTACCCAGGACCTGTTCAATCATTTACCATTCATCCTAACCTCTTGTTGTGGATGAAGCACGGTGAGGTGGGCTCTTTGGCCTGTCTGCCTGCCTGCCACTCTGTCTGCCTGCCTGCCTGCCACTCTGTCTGCCTGCCTGCCTGCCTGTCTGTCTGCCTCCTACTCTGTCTGCAGGACTGCCTGCCTGCCCACCCATTCACCTCTCAAAACTATACTATTATTGCGATCGTTTCTAACAACTAGCAATTAAACAAATGTCAAACAACTGTCCTCAAGTCAAGGAAACACAACAGATTCATTCAGTCATGACGTCCCCAACTAAACGGAAATGGAGTTGGACAGCGAGGCTTCAGCGCTCGGCCCTGGACATCCTCTCCCTTGGCTCGGCCTGGCCCGGCCTGGCTGACTTCCAGCTCACATTCGGTTCAGTTATGAAAACATCCGATGGAGCAAGGGGGGGTGGGGGGTCAGGAGGGAGGGGTGGGGGGGGGGAGAGAGGGACGCAACACAACAGAGATAATCTGAACCTCATGTGGACACTCCACTTTTTATTTCGTTCGCTGGTTCTTTTCCTGAGTGTTTCAAATTCACCAGTGGCCACTGGGGAGCTAGGGGTGGGGGGGCCCCTGCCAAGAATGCACATTCACAACCCTGCGTGAGGCACGGACTGGGGGGGCGGAGGGGGGTCGTGTTTATCGTCGCCGAAACTGACTGGGGAGAAAGAAGAGCGAGAGGGTAAAGACGAGGAGGTTCTTAGTGGTTCAGATGGAATGGGCCTAATTATCTGACCCTCAAAATACATTCCCTAAATCACGGCCTCTTCAAGGGTCACTTCCACCAACCCCCTGGTTCAAGCAAACCAAACTGAATTGGTTAAAATCACTCAGTATAAATACCGCACACCCGCCCCATCAAATTGCTGGCTTCTCAGCGGCACAGCTGGCTCATGTTTTCAAAGATGGCTGTTGTTGGGAGTCAGAGAATCCAAGATCGAACCCCGGAATGGGCATGTGAGAGGAAACAAAGTGACAAGCGACCCCAATGACAACTGTGACACAAACAGGCCCTGGAAACACACCAACGTAAAGAGCAGCTATAACCTCAGAGAGCAGCTATAACCTCAGAGAGCAGCTATAACCTCAGAGAGCAGCTATAACCTCAGAGAGCAGCTATAACCTCAGAGAGCAGCTATCACCTCAGAGAGCAGCTATCACCTCAGAGAGCAGCTATAACCTCAGAGAGCAGCTATAACCTCAGAGAGCAGCTATAACCTCAGAGAGCAGCTATAACCTCAGAGAGCAGCTATAACCTCAGAGAGCAGCTATAACCTCAGAGAGCAGCTATAACCTCAGAGAGCAGCTATCACCTCAGAGAGCAGCTATAGCCTCAGAGAGCAGCTATAACCTCAGAGAGCAGCTATCACCTCAGAGAGCAGCTATCACCTCAGAGAGCAGCTATAACCTCAGAGAGCAGCTATAACCTCAGAGAGCAGCTATCACCTCAGAGAGCAGCTATAGCCTCAGAGAGCAGCTATAACCTCAGAGAGCAGCTATCACCTCAGAGAGCAGCTATCACCTCAGAGAGCAGCTATAACCTCAGAGAGCAGCTATAACCTCAGAGAGCAGCTATAACCTCAGAGAGCAGCTATAACCTCAGAGAGCAGCTATAACCTCAGAGAGCAGCTATAACCTCAGAGAGCAGCTATAACCTCAGAGAGCAGCTATCACCTCAGAGAGCAGCTATCACCTCAGAGAGCAGCTATAACCTCAGAGAGCAGCTATAACCTCAGAGAGCAGCTATAACCTCAGAGAGCAGCTATAACCTCAGAGAGCAGGAGTCCATCCATGGACAGGACTGTGTACTCTCTACAACACCCGGAATGTGTCTGTTTGGAAGGAAGAAAAGAAGGATATTCTGTCATCTGCAACTTGACTTCAACTTGACTTCATCTGAATGCAGGAGTTTGACAAGAGATTTTAGACAGACCCTCAAGGAACTTATCTTAGACATTACAAGAGATCACAGCATTGGCATGTGTTCATAACTAACAACGTCCTTGACCAATAGGATCAGGTGCACTGTGCATGACACTACGCAGTCCTCCTCTTCACTATTAACTCGATTTATGAAGAGCTGTAAACACAATCACATGAAATATTTCAGAAACTGGAACTTTCCAGATGCACTATTTGTATCCCGCTTTAGATAAAAGCATCTGCTAAATGAATAAAATGTCAAACTAAAAGGTGTATGTCACTTCAAATCCATTTTCACAAAGCTGTGTTGAACTTCTACCAACACCAACAAGACCAGAAAATCCGAGTTTTAATCGCCACGGCAACAGAAAGTTCCAGATCTTTAATGCGAAGGCAGAAAGAACCAAGAGTGTGTGTTCCACACCCCCGAGAGCTTGAAAAACTATAAGAGCCGGGGGGGTTTAAAACCACGATGTCCTCAAATGAATTGTGAAATACTTTTGGCATGACACCATCCACAAACCATGGGCAAGTTTTCATGGCTCTGTGGGGCTTCCGGAACACTCACTGCACCTGTATTTACAATACCAGACATCTGTTCCAGAGCTGGAACACTGCAATAATATGTGCTCTTAAACACACACACACACACACACACAGACACAGACACACACAAGCAGGCACACACACGCAGGCACACACACACACAGCTGTCATTAGGTGAAGGTAAGTACGAAGGTTAAAGAGTACAAGGCGAACATTTCCGGATTTTATAAACAGAACCCCCAAATAAACTTCACATGGTGATCCAGCAATATTTATGTAGCTTGTCCTGAAATTCCACAAGTGTCTTTAAAAGGAAGGGAGAGTAGGGAAAAGTGCTTTATATGGGAAGACGGCCTCTCTAAACATCATCTAGCATTTAGCACTGTTTATCTAATTCGTGTCTTTGCAGCAGAATTGATGTCAAACACAATACTTGCCTGCTTTTTGCTGCCATTTCTCCCCCACGTACCTACGTAATAAAGCTCTCTGGATGACGACACAGCCTTCCTAGGTCAGTCCTGCTAGGATGACGGATGAGTTCTACTCAGTAGGAATCTCACTGCTGGGATTATAGGGCTGGAAAATGAACCAGGCTAACAACATATTACACCATTAAAAACCTGTTCCTTGGGATAAAAGTCTGCTAAATGAAGTAAAATATAAAACTATACAACTCAACATCAGAACCAAGGTGACTCCACACCAGAACCAGAACCAGGCTAACTCCACACCAGAACCAGAACCAGGCTAACTCCACACCAGAACCAGGCTAACTCCACACCAGAACCAGAACGACTCAACACAAGAACCAGAACCAGGTAGAACATTGGAGTAGGGATGTAGTCTCTCCCTCTCTAACAACCCGATCTGGGTTGGATGGGGATGATTAAAGGTTCAAGCTTTCTCCATGACAGCTGCAGTAACGCTGTATCACCACCTTACTTTCAACAAAAATGAATCAAATATAAACCAAGGCTTCACAGTTCATCATACAAGACCAGTACTGATCCATTGTAGATTACTGAGAGTACAGCAATACAATAACTCTCCACTAGAGGGCTCTTCTAAAAGATTTAACATTGACTTGACATTTCCTAAAGTGTGAAGTCTTGAGGTCTTATTTCCTTGGTTATAACCCATGGTATCCATTCAGCATTGTGCCTACGCCAACTTGAGTTTCATTCAGAGCTAAAAGGTTAGCATGCTATGCTTCAACTCCCAGAAAAACACATCCTACTTCACATCTGCTTCATGTCATATACGTCTTCTGACGTACTTAACCACAAACACACACTCAGACACACACTTTGGCCTTGCCGTCCTTCCCTTTGTCCCCAGCGCTACTCTCAGGAGATGGTGACTGAGAAGAGTGTCTGAAATAGCGTTGGCAGGCACGGTCTGGTCTGGAAGCTGGGCACCATTGTGTTGTGGGAAGGATGTCATCCCCCACACCATGTCTGCATGCGCCTGTGCGTGTCTGGCTGTGTGCAAGCGTCTTGTGTGCGTGAGACCATGTGTGTGTGTGAGAGTGTACATGTTTGTGTCTCCCTGTGTGTGTTAGTGTCTGGGTGTGGTCATTAGAGCAGCAGCTGGACGCGTGTGTGTGTGGGGGGGGGGGGGGGGGGGTGCGTGACACGTCCCAGCCTCGCTAGCCCTCCATCTTCACAGGAAGTGGTGTGGTGGCGGGCACGTTACCCTTCAGAGGCTCTTTGTTACCTGACGCGAGGGAAACAACTGGGTTCCTCCTCAGACTGTTCGGACGCTTTTAGTTCCTCCTCTGGAAGCCAGGGAGGAAAAAACAGGCAGTGACACGTGTGTGTGGGGGGGGGGGAACGCGTGCCTAATGCCTGCGTACACAAGTAAGCGCGCTCGGTTTAGAAGCAGATCATGTCATCTCCTCTGCACCTGGACAGGACTGGGACATACTGGGCTCTCACGTGTCGTCGTCGCACAAACAAAAACACGCCTCAAGGACGGAACACACGTGACGAGGTCCTGAAGAAAGTCCCGTCCGTGTTTTTACAATCCGTGGCATCGTACGTGACATTATCCATGCTGGCAGAACCAGGGGTTTGTTATATATATATATATAACATATAATATATATATACACATCCACAGCATCCTAAATCCTACCAACACGTGCGGATCTGTGTTACTGAAGCAGCAAGGCCCAGATACGAGCTAGAGGCAGAGATATGAATCTACTCTGGAAACTGTTAGCTTTACTGTGGTGCGCACGTTACACTGTTTGTCCAGTGCTTTGGGTTTCCAGTTCGGAGAGCAGAGGAACCAGAAGAGGCTTTTCCCTCCAGAGGGTTTTCTCTCAAAACACTGCCAGTCACGTCTGGGCCTCGGGGTCCGGTAAATCACGCTCCCGGCCCGGGCGTTTCCGTGCGGTAGCCCTCGTCGGCTCAGCTGGAAATGCAATACACCACGTTCTCCTCAGTCAGACCACCCAGGAGACCCTGAAGGTCTCTCACACACACACGCGGACGCAAACACACACGCAGGGACAGAAAACACACAAACAGATACATATTAGTGTGTGTTTGCATCTGTAACACACACACACACACACACTAGAAGGGCACTCAGGCCACACAAACACCCCAACACAGTGGTCCTCACACACACACACACACACACCCACACGCACACGCACACACACACACACTAGAAGGACCCTCAGGCCACACAAACACCCCAACGCAATGGTCGTCACACACACTATTTACTAGCAGGAGTGACTGGTGACAGGGTTTGGATATAAGACGGGAGAAACTGCACAACAAGCAGTGGTTACAGGGGTTTAGAGGTGGGTTTACTTCAATGGAAGTTGAATCCGAGAAACAGCCCACATCCGTCAGGTCAGAAAGATGTCAAAGGAAGCTGTGGTCCACCAGAGACTCCCAGAACCTCGGAGGTTTCCCTGACGTCTCAATAAGTGAGTGCTACTGAGAGACCTCCGGCCACTGGTTCCAGACTAGGGATTACAGTACACAAGAAGTGTTTCAATGCGTGTTTCTCTTGGTTACATGTTCAGTCAGATAATCTGAGTCCGGATGATTATTCCCACCAGACTGAAGGAGGCCCAACGCTAATCTAGCCTTGCTTTGTAGTAATGTAGCCTAGCCAAGCTCTATGGTAGATTAGCCTAGCTCAGTGGTAGCCTAGTCAAGCCTAACTCTGTGGTAGACTAGCCTAGCTCAGTGGTAGCCTAGCCTAACTCTATGGTAGATTAGCCTAGCTCAGTGGTAGCCTAGCCTAGCTCTATGGTAGCCTAGCCTAGCTGTACTTGCCTGCCTCCTTGCACACAGCTGCCAGGTCAGCCCCGACGTATCCGTGCGCAGCATCAGCTAGCTGGGCGAGTTCCTCTGGGCTCACGCTGCTAGGCACAGCGCTCATCAGCTTCTGCAGGATGTCCGCTCGTTCGGCCGCCCCCGGGACGCCCACCTGAAACAACGTCAGCTCGTTAGAGATACAGCCTACTCATTTCACTCGTAAAAATATTAAGAATGTCTTCATATGCTAATTTTAATGGGGGATTTGAACCTGGAACCTCTTGATTAGGGACGTAAGAAGAAGATAGCATCAGAGTATGAGAGTATTAAGGCGTCTCTGAAACAAGGTGACACAAAAACATCACGTCACGTGTCATGCGTATAGCTCAGTGGTAGGGTATTTGACTGCAGATGGAGAGGTTACGGGTTCAAATCCCCCTTGTGTCTCTCTCATCTTCACGTCAGCCATGAACCAGCCGAGCTGGGCTCACCTCCAGCTCTTTGTCGAAGCGTCCGGGCCGTCGTAGGGCGGGGTCCAGGGCGTGGGGGCGGTTCGTGGCCCCTAGGACCAGCAGCTGCCCCGAATGGCCCTCCTGCACAACAGCACACACATCAACACCTGTAGCAATCATTCACCATTTTCATCCTATATTCTGTCAATAACTGTAACTGCAATGCTATCTGGAATGGCATGTTTTATCCAATCCTCAGCAGGCTGTGCTCAGAGGCACGTTCTCCAACACTGGCTTCAGCCCGGGATGTTTCTCAGGGTGGTCCAGCAGGGGAAAATAATGCTCTTTCCTCTCCTCAACGCCACAGGGGGGAAAGACAAATAAATTACGGTGCAGGCAGGAATTTGGGGACCAGGAAGTGCTTTCATCACATTCCCTAGGAGCAGGTGACCTTGAGTTATACAACAATCTCAACTGGCCTGGACGCTGGACAGGAAGGTCACTGAAAGCTCTCTCTGTGTGACTTCTCCCCTCAGGCTGTGAGGGGGGAGCGGGTTGGTGATGAAGTTATGCCAATTTGGCATGTCATGGTGAGCCACGGAGATTAGTTTCCCAGGCTCCCTGTGTTCTCTAAGGGGCCAGAGGAGCGACTGTGGAGCCATTCGGGTTCAAGGCTCACACAGTATTTTTTCCTTCAGGCCCGTGTACAAACAGAAAATTCCAGATGCCACTCAGGAAACACAGAGTACAGACAGACACAGAGAGTGTCTGAGAGCCGTCCAGGAAAGAAGTGTGTGGCTTGGACGTAAGCAATTCTGGACTGGGAAAAAAGTTATTTATGCGTTGACATTTTACATCCGGTATATTCTGGGACATAGCCCAGTACAATGAACCTGTTCCTCAGGTGAAGGAAGGATGGATAGTGTACTAACCCCCAACCCAACCAGCCAGACACACAACTCTCTTTATGTATTCTCTTAAATGTTTAGGTTCAACTCCCCTGCCACATTTCGACTGAGGTCTTCTCTCTGAGCTGCCGCACATGGATATTCCAGAGAGTAGGTTTATTTTTATTTATATACTGTTTTTCAAGACTTTTTCGTTCTCCCAGGAAGACTTACTGAGCCAATCCCGTCCATGAGGGTGAGCAGAGAGGCTACGACACGCTTCTCCACCTCGTTCTGCGCCCCCTCGCGTTTGGGACACAGAGCATCCAGCTCGTCGATGAAGATGATCGCAGGCTGCCTGTCAACACAAGCCACAGCATCAGAAGTTGGCTGGAGCAGATGCACACACACACACCACACACACACACACACACAGACCACACACACACAGACCACACACGCACACACAGACCACACACACACACAGACCACACACAGCATGGGTAACACTTATCATCTGATCCATAATTTCCTTAATCCCTACATTGATTGTAAAAAGGCATTATCCGTGCCGTCATTTGTGAAGCCCTCTGTGACATTGCTTGTAAAAAGGTAACATTTTATGAAGTTTACCTCTGAGCAGCATCAATGAATATCTGTCTTAGCCTTGCTTCAGTCTCACCATAGAATCTACAGAGACAGAGAGATGACAATCAGCAACTTAAAACCATTTTGACATCTTGTAGGGGAATCGCTATACGCACAGTTTGCACACAGATGTAAAATGTTTAAAAAAAAAAGATTACTAATGCTCTACAATGTTGTTTCAGTAATCTTAGTTCATGTAACCCTAATGAAAAGCTTGCCCAGATGTGGGAGGATCCATACTTGCTCATGATCTCTGCACCATTGATCACCGTCATGTAGGCCCCAACCTCATTGGCTATGGCTCGTCCAATCATAGTCTTCCCTGTTCCTGGAGGACCATATAGGAGCACTCCCCTGGGGGGTGGGATCCCTGTGAGCAAATGACACACAACAACCCATCAATGTACTGATTGCATTCAAAAATAATTAAGCTATCATTTTAATATAATTTTATATACACAATGCAGTCAGCTAAATAAATAAAACGTAACTGTAAAATGTGAGAAGGAGAAGAAAGCAGTGGTCCAGTACCGTAGCTGGAGAACAGTTCAGGGTGTTTTAGTGGCAGCTCAATGGTCTCCCTGATCACATCTAACTGGCTGCTGAGACCGCCAATCATACTGAACGTGACCTTTGACCTTTCGGCCTGTGTTTCATCCCGCCCCCGCTGAGAGCCTGCCTGCCTGTCTCTGAGCCGGATCTTGGTGGAGGCTGAGATGCAGTAGAAGGTGTCAGTACACAGAGCCCCACCAGATGGTGCTGTGTGCGACTTGACTGTGTCGGTCTCCTCAGGACAAAGAATACTGGTGTTCTCCAAACTGACGCTGCTCTCTAGGAGGTCAGTGGGATTCTGGGAGTTGGAGGCGGGAGTGAGGGGAGTCTGGAGGTTGAAGGCAGGAGTGAGGGGAGTCTGGGGGTTGGAGGAGAGAGTGTGGGGATTCTGGGAGTTGTAGGCAGGAGTGAGGGGAGTCTGGGGGTTGGAGGAGAGAGTGTGGGGATTCTGGGAGTTGTAGGCAGGAGTGAGGGGAGTCTGGGGGTCGTAGGCAGGAGTAAAGGGAGATGAGGAGGGAGAGGAGGAACGCTGGGGCCGGCAGGGGGTGCTGGCTGCAGGGCCACAGTCTCCAGCTGAGCCTGGTCCTCCATCCTCCACAGTCAGCAGGCTGAGCTGCAGAGACAGGTCCACCGAGCTGGGGCCCAGGGCAGAGCTCGTCCCAGAGGCCTCCCCAGAGTCCTGTATAGGGCCCAGGGCAGAGCTCATCCCAGAGGCCTCCCCAGAGTCCTGTATGGGGCCCAGGGCAGAGCTCGTCCCAGAGGCCTCCCCAGAGTCCTGTATGGGGCCCAGGGCAGAGCTCGTCCCAGAGGCCTCACCAGTGCCCTGTCTGGAGGGCAGGGCCAAGGTGCCTCCATCCACGCCCTTCACAACCTCCACACACAGGCTGCAAGCTCGCCCAAAGTACGTCAGAGAGAGGGAGTTTCCAGGGAGAAGAATCCTCCCATCTGAAATGTGTAGGTTTGTCCGTTTAAGTTGTTTGGAATTGACCACTTTACAGGACATCATCATATAACAGGGATAAGGAACACATTAATGTTAAGCATTGATAATAATATAACCCAGTTCATTAGGGTCATTTATGAACAAAGTACAAGATATGACTAAAAGCAAATAAATGATGTCCTTTATGAGCTGAAATATAAATAAGTAGTCTTTTTGTTTCTCAGAGCTGACCACTGAGTCAGACTAATACGTCTGATGAAACACGTGTGCTCGTCACTAATGACACTAACACGTCTTATGAAACACGTGTGCTCGTCACTAATGACACTAACACGTCTTATGAAACACGTGTGCTCGTCACTGATGAAGAAACCAGCTCACCCAAAGAGCGGACAAAGAAGTTGCCGAACTCTTCTTTTTCTAGAGCTTCGTCTTTTTGTCTGAAATCACAAATATGAGACCAAATGTTTTTGAAAACTGAAAACATGCTGTTTAAATCACTCAAGGAATTTACCACCAAATAATAATACATAAAAACACTACACAAAACTGTCAGAATCAACACCAGGACTGATGAGTTTAGCCATGTGTATTAACAATAGGGGTTTATCTCAAAAAATAGGTTTTGTAGTTGATCTACACTCCACCACCAAACTGCTGTTACAGTTATCTTGCCAGCAGATGGCGACATCTACCTGAACACAACACGACCATGACAAGTAACATGCCCCAATTCGAACATGTTCATCCAGTATCAATAACAGCAGACTCTTAGCAGACTCTTTAATCCTAAGTGACAGCTTTAGCTCGATATCTGCCTTACCAATCAAGAGCTCCCAGGTTCAATTCCACCCCTCGGACCCCTTTTGCATCTTTGTATAAAAGCACGAGCTCCAGTGAGAGAACATTCTAATGATTCTACCTGGTGGAGAGAAGCAGCTCATGAGCCTGCAGCACGGGGCCTGTGATAGGCTGGAGAGAGACCACGCCCCCAGCCTGGACCCCCAGGCTGCTCTGGATGCTCTTCTGTAGGCCTGCTCTCCCTCCTGGGAGACCTGCAGTAGGCCAGGCCAGGCACACCTGAACACACACACATTTACATTTAATCATTTAGCAGACACTCTTATCCAGAGCGACTTACAGTAAGTACAGGGACATCCCCCCCCCCCGAGGCAAGTAGGGTGAAGTGCCTTGCCCAAGGACACCACGTCATTTTGCACAGACGGGAATCGAACCAACAACCTTCTGAATAATAGCTCGACTTCCCTAACCGCACAGCCATCTGACACACACGTATACACACACGTACAAGGATACACAAACATACATACACACATACGTACAATCAGTCACAAAATGTACGATCGGCTGTGCAATTATGCTACAATGAGTAATGTAAAAGGTTACGGATACTGTGTTCCTGTTCAATGTAAAACAACTCTTATGTTGTTGACCATGCTTGTGTACATAAAGAGGAGTTGCTGTCCCACTAAAGCTCTGTTGACACACCTCTTGTTGGCCTGTACTGCTTGACAACAGCACTGGTCTTCCGATGCAAATGTTAGCAGTCTTCATTGCATTAAGGCTCAGCTGGACGAGACATGCCCTGCATCTCTTAGGGACTTTATCCTCTTCTGTAAATAAAAGTACAATTGTAATCCCTGTGGTAGGCTACAGCATGTTTAAAGGCAGGGTATCTACTGTGTTTGAGAAACACTTGTGTCATATTTGCCTAAATAAACTTAACATCTTGATAGCAACAATACATATAAAAGGTTTGACGGTAATAAGAACACTCAATGTGTAGGGAAAACTATACTGTACAGCAACTGTACTAGTGGCTTTGGAGGGATGGGGTGGGATATTTTGGTTAGAATCGTGTCAAATAGAAGCTAAAATAACTAGCTTCGCAAAACTTGCCTAACACAGTTTTAAGAGAAAGTAACGAATAATAGGCTACGATATATTTGAAGAGTTGTCTGCTCGTGTTATTAAAACTAGACAGTAATGTACCTTTCTCAATGAAGTCGATGACAGCAAATGAATCGTTGCCGGTGTTGCTGTTTGCTCCAACGGTGGAGTTCTGTAAGTTTGTTGAATCACTGGAGCCATCTTTCAGACCGCTCGAGTTATCGCCTTCATTTCCTCGTTTAGACTTGCTTTTATTTTTCTTTGAGGACATTTTCTAACTGACTTCTCTAACGGCATGTGATACAGCAGTAAGTTCAGCATGGAAACTTGTGTCCATGCCTGCACCTGGAGGAATAAACTTCCAGGTTACAGTTCAAGCCCGCCCACATTACCGTAAATACCATAGTTCTTGTTCCTAAATAAGTTAGGTGGTTGGAATTTGGTTATTTACAGTTGGATACCGTCGGTGAAGGTTCAATAAGTTGGTTATAGTTGATACCAATAAAGCAATGTCGAAGTATTGCAGTAAACCAAAGTGTATGCATATATTATAGCTACATATGTTGCACTGTAAAACAGAAACTTTATGTAACAACTCGGTAGTACGGTATTATGCAACATTTGAGAGCTGACTGTTTATGCAACTCATAGTGGACCGGTAAAAAAAAACAGGGACAGATTTATCTTACATTTTATACCATGGCAGCTCTCAGTTGTAAACTTCTACCTTTGATAAGAAGCAATCTCTCAAACAAGACGCCTTGCCTTGCACACACTGTGCCCATCAGTACGGTTCGTACATTTAAATGTGTGCCGAGACTCTTGCAACTGCACAGCGAGCAGGGGTCAAATGTACTGTCAGGGAAAGTGGACAGATTCGGCGGAGTGACAGTCAACCTGGGTGACAGCGGTTTCCCCTCAGATATCAACGAAAGTGTTTTTAGTAACTTACTTCAAGGTTGGTTATAAACCAATGTTGAAGTTCTGCTCCAGAACTTCTGCTCCAGATTCATTGTAGCCTACTGTCTTAACTGAAAACAGCTTCATAATAACGAATGACTTGCAGATGTGTGTTTTCCGTAGAATCCTTGGCACATTGGAGGGCAGAAGGGCGGATAGCAGTGTGGCTGCACGTGCCCATATCGCTGGGCAGGTGCGCAGCGGCAGCGTCGGTACATGGGTTCACTTACCACCACGCCAGACAAGACCGAGCCGTCCTGGCCTTGTGGTTAACAGACGAGGAGAGCCGTTTGCCGGGCTTCGCTACTCATCAGATTGGAGTGGCAGGTACCGGAATGTGTCTCCCCCTACTTATTTAGATGGAAGTCTGAACTGAGGTCCATGCTTAGTTAATGAACTCTGCCCGGTTCCTGAATACCCGGTAAACGGCGTTGCCCACCGCCAATGGCTCCCCTTGAACGTCAGTGTATTTTAGGGTGCATTGCCTAATTCTAGTCATCATACAGTATTTTGCTGACAGCATAGTGTAGATCGTAGTAAACCAGGTGTGAGGGAGAATTTCCGTACCTCACCGTTCGGGTTTGTGTTCAAGGGGTCTTCACACGTGACCTACATGGAAAAATATTCTCCGCTGCTCTTCAACTCATGCCGGTATTTTACCGTCCGCTGCAACAGGCGATGACAGCGTCAGCCACCAGGGGGCAGCCTGCCCGTACCGGACCATCTCTCAGGAGGATGAGAACATGTCAGAGCATGTTTGGAAATTGATCTTTTTTTATTGCCCCGAAGTTCAAAAGGGTCTATCTACTCTTAAGAGCATTGCGAAAGTGAACTTTGGCAGCTTTGATAACCCACATCCCCCCCCCAAAAAGACTGCAGCAAAGAGTTCATTCATCACACTCTGCTCACTTCTGTCAGTTCTAAACTCATAGTCCCGCCAGAATAAGTATGCTGTTTTCTAGTATGTAGAACATTACACAGTATTTGTTTTGAATATGTTTCAAGTTTTGACATGAGTTTGTGAGTTATGTCCTCCTTTTGAGCAACTAAATTCTTCAGTGCGTAGGAGGGGGAGCTAACAGAACCGTTACAAATTACTGATTTCCGGTAACAATGACCATTGACCATTCCAAGGCAGTATTGGCTAATTAGCCTCCCAGAGCAGAACACCCACACAGTGACTCTATCTACGTAGCTCAGTGGTAGAGCATGTGACTGCAGATCAAGAGGTCGCAGGTTCAAACCCCCCACCCCCCGTTTGTCGCTTTAGATAAACGCCTCTGCTAAATGGTCAAGTCATTGTTATTACACACCAGGCAACTGCAGCTGCTGTTTCATCAGCAAACCACAGCCTGAACTCTGGCGAGAGAGCCAACAGCTGTGCGGTATGTGACCCGCAAGTCCCCTTCGTAGATTATTCGTGGATTCCTACTCCCCATCTCAGGCCAGGCCAGAACTCTGCCTTTGAGGAAGCTGGGGTTTTTTTCTTCTCCACACCGCCAGGCTAGTTAATGATAGCCTCCCCGTCTGGGCCTGGCGTGAGGAATGACATCAATTTCCATATGGAGGGCCAAGTCCCTGGTTTAGACGTCCCATCCCTCAGCACACATCTGTAGGATTCATTGGAGGAGGTTGATGTCCCGGGTCCCACTTCCTCTCTCCTCCCAGCCTGTCAACACAGACACACGGCTCAGTCTCAACCTGCTGGGAAATGGTGACAGACACACCATGACACAGGACTCGAGCAGTGAAGAGTATTATACACACAGTACTGTGATAGTCAATAGTAGTATACACGGTACTCTCGGTAGTAGTATACACAGGACTCGAGCAGTGAAGAGTATTATACACACAGTACTGTGATAGTCATGATTATTATACACCGTACTCTCAGTAGTGGTATACATAGAACTATATCTCCAGCCAGTTTCATGTGTTCTGAGGGGAATAGAGGAGGCTTTATGACGGGAAAGCATCATAGTACAATGCATCACTCAAGAAAAGACAACACAAACTATTCAAATCAGCCAACTCAAATGGCCTGTTTTTATGGACGTTTTCTTAAACTGCGAGGGTAGCTGTCCTCCGAGATGGGTGGGAGAGCTACATGGATGAGTTTGGGACGTTCTTCAGAGTTCCGTTAGCAGGGGAGGATGTTTGTAGTTGGCCAGCTCAGCCCCAGGCCTCCACCACTCCACATGGGTCAGTTTAATGAAACCTTTCATGTCGTCTCCAGCCCAGTCATTACTCCTGCACGTGACTGCCAGCTGGACTGAAGGACTTCTGGACATTTTCTTACGGTTACATTTGATCCATTTAGCAGTTTGTGACATACAAATAGTGCACACGGAAAGCAAAGGAGAAGATTAGGGATCAGAAGTGTACAGTTCTAATAGTGTACTGGTGGTAGACAGAGGCAAGGAACAGCCTGGGTGTCTTAGACTCTTTGCCAAGTTCCTTCATTCAGTTTAATTCAGAAACTCTGTTGTCTTTCAGGTTTGACAGAACATTATCTTTGGCTGTGAACATCAACAGAACTGGGCTGAACGGTTTAAAGCTAAACAGAAAAGATACTTTAGGACAGCTAGTGATGAATGAAGGATATATGAGGATTTATGAAAGTCTTGCGGGCCAACTAGCTGGCTCTCTGGAACTATTGAATACTTTTTGTAGAAATGCCATGAATTGTTGTTGTTGTGTTCGCAGTTGTTGATTTGTAAGAAATTGTTCTTGTTGATTCATTCAGGAGCCGTTGTTGATGAGTCAAATGGGAAGGTCCTCGTGGTTCAAGACAAAAACAAGGTACAGCTGTTAAAGATAAACCACACAAAAAGATTACAACTACAGCATATAACAAAATCACATCTCCAGTTGATCTCACTATGCTCCTTAATTGAAGTATCCAAGGAACTTATCAACCTATCAACACATTAGAAGGAGAATAGCTGTTTCTTTTACCTTGCCAGAACATTTTTGTCATTAAAAAGCAACAAATCCCTTCATATTTTTTACATTCCAGAGTTTGTTGACAGGGCCTAGATATTTACCTTGGCTTGTGTTGCATGTCCTGGACATGTCTCATTCCTCCGTATTACGTTACCTAAGCTAACCTCCAGTCAACATGCCTACCCCCTGCTTGTGAGGGTCTTTATGCACAAACATCCTGTAAAAGACCAGGTCTGTACTCAGAGAGGTACAAATACTACTTATAATTAGTCCCCTGTGGTGTTCCTTGTTATTTAGTATATATATATATATAGTGTTTAGTGACACAAAACTCAATGAAACAACCCCAGCATGTTTTTAAATGATGGTAGTTTGAGATACCGAGCAGACGGGAACGTGAGATGATAATAACACGGTCATCGCCTCTGACAAGGGCCTGTTCGGTGGTGGGGGGAGGATGTGTGCTTTACCTCCCTCCTTCCTCTCCTCCCCTCATTTACTGTAAAGCTCTGGCCCACTAAACTCTGCCTGGCCCAGACCCAGCACAGTCAGGCTGGCCGAGATGAGCTTCCTGGAAGTGATCCCCTAAAGGCCGTCGCTGCTGCTGGGGGGGGGGGGGGGATTTAGTAGATTTGTCTGCAATATGATGATGTATTTGATATTGATACACTTGAATGGAAAGCAGTATTTGATGCAGATTTAATTTGAGTAAAGCTGTTTTAGATGCTGATAGGAATGTGGTGTAGAGCTATAAAGAAAAAAACAATCTGAAGGACTGCCTTGCAGTCATTACTGGTAATCAGTAATTAAAGACATGATTAACCACACAAACAACACATTTTTGGGGGGATATTTATTTCTTCAAACGTTCCTAGCCTTATACAAATGTATACATTAACATAGCACTTTCTAGTTTATTGTAAGGTCTATAAAATATAGAAAAGTTTTATAATAAATCCATGAAGTAACTAAAATAAAAGTACGCTTTACAAGAACTATTATATAATTTAACCAGCAGCGATTTGTATTTAAATATAAATGAGTGGTGAAATGTTTTGTGTAATCAGTAGACACAAAGTTATTTTTGTATATTCTTCAATATTCAATAATAAAAGCAATCACATCAAATTGAAAAAATTAAATCAGTCATTATAAGGCAAACTTAAGAGCTGAGCATCACATGTAGCCTATAAACTGCATGAACTGGCAGAGTAAAACTACAATATTAAATTAAAGACCATCATAACAAAAATTCCTATTTTTCTTTAAGACGAAAAACGCATGGAAATTTCCTGGAGGTCTGTCTGATCCAGGAGAAAACATTGGTAAGTTTAAGATTGACACAAAACATAAGAAAGACACTTGTACACTACTTGCATGTATATAAACTGTGCACCATATTTCCCTTACTGGCATGTTCAAACTGTCAAACTTGAGAAGACATACAGCACTGTACCGGTTGTTACTAATTTACCTACAATGTCCAAGGACGTTTTTCATGTTCATAAACTCACTTAAAATTTACAGAAATGTTTCCCTTGTCTTACAAGTTTAACATATTTCTCCTTTTTTCAAAGCAGACTTTGAAACATACAAAAAGCAGCTTTAAAGTGTTATAGTATACACAACATATTTCAGAAACAAATCAAATTAGCTATTTATTAATAAAGGCACTACAATATTTCACAATCATTTTGAGTAGAGGACAACCACATTTGCTTTGCAGTTAAGAATAACTGAAAGGAAACACGGTAACATGTTCTTCATAATTAACACTTGTTAACATATCTGATACAGTACAAGAATGCGTAAAAGCCTGCTTTTCTGTTACACTTCTGAAAACAAACGTCCACATGTGCTAGGTGCCACAGCGGTGCGCGAGGTGTTCGAAGAGACAGGGGTCCACTCGGAGTTCAAGTCCCTCCTAAGCATCCGGCAGCAACACCACCATCCCTGGAGCGTTCGGCATGTCCGACATGTACGTGATCTGCCGGCTCAGCCCTCTGTCCTACCACATCCACTTCTGCACGCAGGAGTGCCTGCGCTGTGAGTGGCTGGACCTGGCAGAGCTGGCCAAGACCGACTCCACCACGCCCATCACGTCGCGCGTGGCCAGGCTGCTGCTCCACGGGCTGCGGCAGGGGTTCCATCACATCGACCTCACCATGGAGGAGCTGCCAGCCGTCTACTCTGGGATGTTTTACCAACTCTACCACCGCCAGCTGCCCTAGGAACCCAGGCCCTAGCCCTGGGACCCAGGCCCTAGCCCAGGAACTCAGGCCCTAGCCCTGGGACCCAGGCCTAGCCCAGGAACTCAGGCCCTAGCCCAGGAACTCAGGCCCTAGCCCTGGGACCCAGGCCCCTAGCCAGGCCCCTGACTCCGGCCCTCCTAGCCTCTAGCGCGTCACTGCTAATTGCACCAATGTGAACTTGATTAGCACATGGATGCTAACCACACTCTCACTCTAAGTGCTTTTTTTGGTCTGGACTATGTATACTGAGTGAGTCACACACTGGTTCTCATAAACTGTTACAAAAGATTGTACTGATTATCTTTTTTTTGTTGTTGGTACAAACAAGAGGTTACATTTCTCTGTTGTAAACTAGGAAAGAGAATACATTGGGCCATCTACAATCATTCACGTGCATTTATGAAGTAAGTCTATGCGGAGGTGAGAGATAATGATAAACTCAAAATACTGTTGTGCTGAAATGCATGAGAGAAACAGAAGAGTAAAATGGTGTGATCTTCCCTTCCCCTGTTCATGAAAGACATTAAAGATGTTATCAAGTACTGCAGTCTATGTGACATTTCACCTTCATTTCCATTTTCTCGTCTTGTATACCCTCTTTCTACTTGCTGTTATTTCATACCTTCGGGTCATTGTGACCCACCGTCGTGGTGCAAAAGGTGGGTCACAATGACCCGAAGGCAGCACAAGGGTTAAAAAAGATTAAGAAAAAAAAAAAACATACTCAGATTCATTAAAGCAGCCATCGTTAAACTCACATTATGTACTGTTTCGGTGATGATTTCTAAAGACATCTATCACAACGGATGAGGGTATAGTCACAGTCGTTCCAGCGCAAACCTTCTTTAACGCTTCCTGCGATGACGCTGGGATCAGAACTTGGCAGACATGGGGAGGAAGAGGATTGCTTTCTGTCCAGGTCCGGTTTTGGATCCTGACTTAAACTGTCCGTTGCGGTTCAAGGCCACGTACATCTCGGGGTACTTCCTGGAGCGATAGGTGTTGTAGTTGTTGCTCTCAAGCCTCTCGATGAAGTGGCACTCATCCGTAGGTCGTCTCTGAAGGGAAAACATAACATCCTGGTCAAACATTGGTCATTCATTCACTTATTTAACTATTATAAGTCCATCTAATGGCAATTACAGTATGCATAAGCCACCTTATCTCAGTATCCGATTGCCTATGTTGACCACTCACGCTGCTCATTCCTATTCTTATTTTTATATTTATTTTATATTTAAATTGTTGTATTCTTAGATTGTTTAGTTCTTAGAAATAGTTAAACTTTTGTAATTGTACTTATTTTAAGATCGTATATGTTTAGTGTTTTGCACCTCCCTGCCCCAGTAAATTCTGTGTTTGTATAACGTACATGGCGAATAAACCGGATTCTGAACACAAGTGGTTCATGTTGTAGATACAGTACATCTAGTTTTCTATTCCCCTGCTTGTATGTACAGTAGGTACAGTGCTGTAGTTCTCTCCTGAGGTCCTGGAAGTGAGGCTCCTTGGTGGTGAAACTCTTTTTGATGTTTGAATATGAGATAGTTTTGCAATACTGACATTTTATGGATTTCTCGATTTTTACGATCACCCTGTTAAACACCTCAGGCAACAGTGCAGCCAACAGTTTCGACGAGTCCATACCAGTAGGAACTGTCTCAACTAATGAAGATATTTTTACCAGGTTAAGAAAGACTGTTGCTAATTTCATTTCAGTCTAAGAATCCGTGAACCCCAGGAAACTGCTTCGCCATGATTTAAAAAACGACCAGTATTGCTTTTATCTGGACGGCATGCGTTGATATTTTCAGGACATGAGCAAGAAGTCAAGCCCTCGCCTCGTCCAAGTGGGACACTTGATGACATCACTTCCATCTGGCTCAAATCTCTCTGTTGCTAGGGGCGACACGGGTGCAGTGCTCACACCCTGTCAAACAAGAGGGTCTGTTGTCTCCTCAACACTGGCTACCTATGAAGCACCACAGAGCCTAAAACACATGCCTGGAACCTCCCATAACTCTCCTTGAGCTCAGAGTCTAAGAGGAAAGCCCCCCCCAAAACAAATCTAAAGGACTATAACTCCAGGAAACAACTAACACAACAAGACCAAACAAGTCCACTTACTGAACACCTCTTGTCAAAGAGACACTGGGTTCTATCCCTGAACGCCGAAACATAGGGAACTACAGGACTACAGGGGTAATTTATTTTAAAGTATTTTAAAGGAACTGACAGTTCAGTATCTCTTAAATTTGGTGTTTAGAAAACGGTCTACGGGTTTCCTAGTATTCACATATATTACATTTCACATGTTATCTATTCACTCAGAAGCAGTAAATAAAGTACTTTACAGTGTTGGTTAAAACTATTTAAGCCAGGTTGACCACATCAGTGAAGGCACCATGTGGGTCATAAGCCTGCTTGCCCTCAGGGTGTCTGCTTGTTTCAACAGGAGGAAGTACTGCTTGGAGTTCACAAGTGGTGGAGTACCACCATGAAACCACATCAGGCCCTCACCACACTCACACCCTACAGGCCACCCCTGCATCTCACACAGACTGAGGGTTGAGTTTAGACCTGTCATTATGGCTTCAACGATTTAACGTGAGAAATGTGATTTAAAATGTACATCATCAGGTATCCTCTGTGCGTATTCGTGGTGACTGTATTGATGTGGGTTAGGGTGACTCACGGCTCCGAACAGTCTCCCGGACGAGTTCATGGCCAGGTAGCGGTTGGCAGAGACTCCTTTGATCACCACCTCTCCCACTGCTATCGCTTGGAGTTGAAGCTTGACTGAGGAGAAGGAAAAAAAATGGCGGTTGTCACTTAAATCACATTACAGAGATGTAAAGTATACTAAACCACCTAGAATGGCACTGGTGCTGTTTGCTTAAAAGAGGAGAGTGAATGGATTGCTGGTTTATTGTAATATTTACATTCCTGAAAGCAGATACACCACTGAAGAGACAAGAGCTGTTGAAAGCTCCCAAATTGTCATTGATAAAGATTCATGGTTTTCTTTATAAAAGTAATTTCTTTGGATCATTTGCAGTTGGACTGCATGTGCCAACTTAGCATTTTTCAGTTAAAGCCAAAAAACAATTGCCCCTGGCAACAGGACCTTGTAAGGATAGGTAAGCCAGGATAATAAAAAAGGTTATTGTCATGGATACAACACACATTCTTCCCTGAGCAAATACACAATACCTCTTTGTTGAATATCTATCCAACAGGTCATGTATTTTTTCAGCGATCAAACATTATTTACCTCCAAAGAGTACTGTATATGGTTCAAATTGTTCATCCTGGATCTCAGTTAACTATAACTTTATTTGAAGAGTCTCTTCTCTGTTTAGTACAAACATTCTCAAGACTGGATATGTAATTGTTACCGGTTTATTTACATCTTCCTCCACACAGCTGGAAAGGCCTACATTTTCTTGTAAATCATATAAAATGGACTGATATAAACTGATTGCGCGTTACTACATCAGCTTTTGACTGACAGCTCGTCTCTTGTTTCAATTATTACCAGTCGATTACTTGTGATACAAGATGGACAGCTGAATGCACCTGTTCAGAGTCCCCTCACATAGTGATCTTTAGTATCCCCCCACCCCCAATTAGCCCCTCTCTATCCCCTCCAAACTGCTACGTGACAGACATACTTCCAGAAACAATTTGTTCATGCGGACTTGGTGGCCTCAAAGTCAAGGACAAACATTTCTCTTTCCTCTACAGGCACCACAAAACGTTCTCTCTACCCACACAGTGTCATTCTCACTTTGTTTTGTGAAAAATGTCAGCCAATGTTTTTTTTAATCTGTAATCTTGTTTGTGTTTTTTTGTGAGAAGTTTTTCCACTTAGATAAAAGTTACTTTCAGGAACACAGGTATATTTACCGAAAGTGTTTTTTTCCTGTCATGTTGATTTACAGATCTACTCTTTCAATCAGTGGGCAGTTCCATGTCATGGCATATACAGACCCAACAGTAACTTTCTCAATGAAACTTGCGTTAAAACACATCAAGGTGTCTGGAATGTGACAAACACAAAAAACAACTCGCTTGTCAACGTCTATGAACGTTCAGTAGGAAAATTCACAAACGACAATCCTCTGTGATTCACCTCAACGTGCCTCCCTTGTTGCATTTTTGAAGTATAAAGAAGTCTTGTGTGCCCTCCCTGCAACGTGAGGAGGGCCTGGGATTACTTACTGTGGGGGTCGTTCTTCTCCCGGATACCATCCACCCTCCCGTCAGAGTTAATCCTCAAGAAGTAGCCTCCGTTTTTACAGTACAGCCTCTTGGGATCCTTAAAGTTTCCTGGGGGAAAGCCACTGCTACCGCCGTCATCAGGAGTGGAAGGAAGTGTGGTGATCTCGCCCGTGGCCATGTCCTCCTCTCTCTCTCTTTCTCTCTCTCTCTCTCCCGCTGGCCCGATTCGGAGCAGGAGCTCGGCTGGTCTCCCACTAGCGGTCTCTCCCTCCTCCTCGTTTTCACAGCTCCCCGAGCCTGATTCAGCTTAACCCCAGGGCCAGGCAGTGTGGCTGAAACCCCCCTTCTCCACCAGCATACCTTCTGTTCCCCCGGAGCAACTAGGCAGCCCAGTGTCGTGGGATCCGGGAAACTCAAGATGCCTGGAGTCTGAAGCTCCCTGGCTGCTCAGCCTTTTGTGAAGAGAGGTATAGGAGACACGCCACCAGTGTGCTTTTCTCCCTTTACCCTTCTCTCCTTCCCCTCTTGAAATATTTACAGCTGGATAGGATCTGTGGAGGCTTCCCCCGTGGGCCTCAGTCCGCATGCGCCCTCCGAACACACTCTCTCTCTCTCTCTCTCTCTCTCACTCTCTTTCTCTCTCGCACACAAGCCCACTTTGACGTCCTACCTTGCCCTGCCAAGTTGCTGAGCACAGGCAGAGAGGGGAGGGTAAGGAAGGGGCTCACTAACAGAACTGCGTCACAGAGACCCTTGTGCAAGCTGGGAGAGCAGCAGCTGACTGGCAACGTTTACAGACAGGATCACTTGGTCGTTCATTCATGTAAGCCAGTGATTAATAGAGCATACAAAAGATGTGAAAAAAGAACCAAACCTGGCAGGCTTGAGTGATTGAGTGACACAGTACTCAGACTGCACCAAGATTTAGTTTGGCATGAATTAGGCTCTGAGTGTTTGGTGGAACCCGGAGTGGGCTTGGGCCATCGTGCAGACACACAGAAATCATTCAGGTCTTAACCTGAACTTCAAAATGTGTCAACAAGTTAGTTGTGCCATTTTCTGTCTCATTTTTATGTGCCAACCAACCCCTCCACCTACAACTGTGACGTTTCAGTTGAAGACTCTTTTCCAATGCAAAGGACGGACATATAGGTGATTGATGTGAAGCGCCTTTGTTTTGATACGGCCGATGGAAACATGAACTCACATTTAACTTTAATGAATTCCTGAAGATTTTTTTAATATATTTTTAAGTATGACAGCTTCAAGGGACTGATGAGAAACGTTGATAGTTTGAACTTTTCGGATGTGAATCAGACGTGACACAAACATGAACTGTCTAGAGAGGTTCCTTGTCTGTAAACCTTTCCTTGTGTCAAACAGGAAAGAGACAGTCATGAGGCCATCTCTGGCTAACAAGAGATCTTTAACAAAATCATACGTAACGGTTTAGAAACCAACGTAAATAAGAAAAAGGAAGCTAACGATCTAGACACACAATTTCTCCAAGAGCTTGTAACAATTCCTTTTCATCACCTGTTAGGAAATAACCTGTTAGGAAATAACCTGTTAGGAAAGCACCGCTGATGAATTTCCTCGGTAGACAGAAAACATCACATTTTCACAGTTTATCTTTGCAACATGTAACCTTGACTAATAGATCAAATACTTTAAGCTTGTGAACTTGTGTGACTGAGACGGAATTGTATTGAGTTCTGTATGTCAAATGACATGACTGCACATGGTAAACCACTACAAGCCAATATAAGGTTGCTGATGAGAAACCACTGGCAAGACTAAGGTTGGTACTGTTTGTCTCCCCCAAGTGGTCCTGTCCCACTTAGAAAACATACTGTAAGAACAGTAAAAGATAACAAATGCAAAGCAGTCATAAGGAAACAGTCGTACTTATAGTAGCTTAGTACATTTATCAGCCTAAGCATTAGTCTGTAAAAGTGTTTTCATTTATTTTTATTTTTTACTGTTAGCACACACACACACACACAACTGTTGTGTGTGTGTGTGTGCTAACAGTAAAAAATAAAAATAAATGAAAACACCCTGATATACTTGAAACAAACATCAAAGTGTCGTGATATTTTCCTCTCCTGGTTCAGGCTCCATGCCTGTGATGATCTCCGTGTCTGTGAGGAGCACGAGCAGAACCAGATCCAGAGCTCTCCTCCACGCCTCCATCTTCACCTTGTAGTTATCGTAGATCTTTCCTGCTGGTCCGTCACCAAGCACGTGGGAGGATCCCAGTCCCACCCCAGCGGGATCCCACTGAGGAGCTTCCACACATCCATCCAGACGTTGAAGTCGATTACTGATCGCAGTCCATGCCTCCATTTTGGAGCACTGTCCGCTGTTCGCCATCACGGTAGATGTAAAGTCCATCAAGCCGTCTGCCATGAGTTGAAGCACAGTATCACTGTACGGGTTATCAACAACCTTGTCTTGTCTCTGTCCTCTGCGGACCTCCATGTGCTTGTGAAGGTGGTGGAGGCAGTGGACCTCTAACTCTCCCGCTCCCGGGAGCAGCTTTCCGTCCTCCAGGGCGTGGTGGAGACGATAGGCACAGCCCCAGAACTGGTCGTCCAGGGCCTGCAGCTTGGCAGGTATGTGGCTGGTGAGGATGGCCGTGACCAGCCTAGTGTGGTCAGCGGCCACGTTGACAGCCGTCGATGTTTTGCCACCATTTTGACTGAAGTCTCTCCATGCGCGGACGCGAGCCCCGGTGCCAACGCAGTATCTGCTCAGCTGCGTGGCGTAAGAGACAACGACGGCTCCTGTCGTTTCCGCAAAGTCTTTCAAAATGGCCGGCTTCATCCTCTCGATTACGAGGACGGAATGTTCCGTACACTGCTGAGACATTTTTTCATTCGCTACCCCGCGGACTAACACCAGATTCACATCTAATTTCAACAGTATTGTCAAAACTTTGTCCATCCACTCGTCTTCTTTGCCGCGACCAGTCACGGCCAGCTCGTGAGACACAAGTCTGACGTTTGCCGGCTTTGTGAAGCCGAGATGATGGTAGTTTTCACCGAGATCTCCATTAATCAGAGCTACATTCAGCCTCTGTCTTTGCAGAACATGAACCAGGGAAGCTTGCTCGTCAGACAGCTGGACGACGCAGCCAAGCTGAACACATGTGCAGTCTTCTGACAAGCCAGATAGGGTGCACGTTATCAGCTTGTTTACATCAAACACTCCACGGCAACCAACACTTCCTGTGTTCTCTGACTGCATCCTGCTGGCCTCAACCACCAACTTCATGATCTCACTCCCATGACTCACACCCGGAGCGAGATGACTGATATCAACATCTTTAGGATCTGCTGAGGAGGTTAACGGCGCTCCTATGCTGTTGTCAGTCTCATCTGAACAGAAATGCCTGCTGTGAGTCAATTTGATTTTCCTTTGTTTCCTGTTCAGCAGCATCCCAGTCCTGGGATGTTCTGGCAGTGAGGAGGAGGGAGCCAAGGCTGCTGTCTGCGACGGGGCGACCTTTGAACCTCGCGGGCCTAGCGTGACGCTGTCTGGTGCCTCCAGCCCAGCTAAGGAACACACAGCATCCTCTACGGACACACTGCTTCTCCCACAGGCGTCCAGACACACCTCCAGACCCTCAGACATGGCGGAGACGATGTGTGGAACGGCCACGTCTCTGTGGAGGCATTCCAGCGCTGCCCTGCCCCAGGCGCCCGCGAGGAACAGCAGGCACCCTGTCCCAGTGTGGTAGACCTTCTGGTGGGACCGGAGAGTCTCGCTGACCAGCTGGCAAACGGAGCAGCTCAGGTCTAAGTGCTGCAGGAGGCGAAAACACGAACGCACCAACACGGAGTCGCCGCTCTCGTCGTCGTGAATGAACTTGTGTCTCTTGTTGGGGCCCAGAAATGAATGGGCGAGGGTTGAAAGGGCTGTGAGCTTTTGAAGTCCAATGTGACGTTTTTGGTTTATGATTGTACTCCCTGACATGATGTGTGTCTCCTAAAGTATAAAGAGATATGTTGGAAGTTAGATGCAAGACACATTAAAACTCGCTAGAAACACACAGACAATAACATATTATCACATGAATAAAGTCAAAGTAAGCTCGGGCACTTCATGTAAAGCGAACTGCACGAGATGGGTACCTGTCCTGCAACCCTGGTGAAGACTGATAGCATGTAACTACTTAGCCGTTAGCTAGCTACGGCAGTAGTTGCAGGTACATGCTATCGTATATGTGTAAACTACGGATGTGGAAGTCCAACTATAACATTACAGAGGCAAATAATCATGGCAGCTGAGTCTAAACTCACCCTAAATGGTGTTGCTGTCCCAGGTTTGCGAGATTCCCTTGATCCTGTTATTAACTTGCACAAAACAGCGCGTGCGCCAGCAGTTGGCTCGCTTGTTGCTAGGAGACGTGGTGAGGCCCAAACGGAAATCCGAAGCCAGTTATATCCCGCCTACCTACGTTTCTGATTGGTGTCGTCGGTGCATTTTGGTCTCGTCGTCTGGTTATGCGGATTTTCTATTGCACCAATTCTGTGTCGGTTATATTATCCTCTCACAGATACGCCCATTACACTTAGCTACCGCATTGTTTACACCTGCAGAGCTAGCTGCCTTGATCTCGTCAAAGCGTCTTCACTGACTATTCTGTTATTTTGGTTAACAATGGTAAGTAAAAGCATGTCTTCGACTAAATGTGACCATTTTACAAGCATTCAATGGCAGCTCAAGTTAACTTTTTCAGCGAGCTTTTTAGCTATTTGAAGCCGGGAGCTACAGTATGTTAAGTTGCTGATTTGCTTTCCAGTTAGCGTACAGTAGCTACTGTATCATACAGTGTATGTACCACATTGTCACTGTACTGCTCTCTAGAATGTCCGCTAAACTACTAGCTAGCTAGCGTTCCCCAGCGGACTACTGTAGCTACAACGTTAGACTAAGTAGCTCGGCTATCAACCCTTAAAGGTTTTTGCATCAAGTGGCATTTTTATACAACTTAAACAAAACGTATCTCACTAAAATATCCATCATAAATAGCATATTATATTGAATGCCAAGCTGGCAAACATGAAAATTATAGTATAGCTAGACTAGTCATCGGTATAGTACCATGCTGCAAAGTAAGATAGACTAGCTATTATTGTAGGAGTAGTACAGTATCTGTCATCATACTGTATGATTGATAATACCCCCCTCCCGCATCCCTCTCGCTGACCTCTCATCCCTCACCGGTACCCCACCTTGTTTTGTAATTGTTTCACAGGCTTCCGGTTACCGAAAACCCACTGCTACAGCTCACAACAAGAAAAAGTCCGGTCCTAAGCCGGATTTGACGGAGGAACAAAAACAGGAGATCAGGGAAGCGTTCGATCTGTTCGATACGGATGGTTCAGGCACCATTGACGTGAAAGAACTTAAGGTAAGTTACCATGGCAACTAAACTAACTAAACTAATGGCTGCCATGGTAACAGAGGTTTCAAAAGCAAGTTATGTCAGTAAAATAAATGGCATCCCTGTGCGTATGTGATATCTGTCTCCTGTAGGTTGCCATGCGTGCTCTTGGCTTTGAACCGAAGAAAGAGGAGATAAAGAAGATGATCTCAGACATCGACAAGGAAGGCTCAGGAACCATCGACTTTAACGACTTCCTCAGTATGATGACACAGAAAATGGTGTGTTTCTATTCTTGCTACAACTTAACTGAACAACCTTCTTAAAAGGTTTCAGCTGTGATGAGTAGTATGATAACGTTGCAGACACGTTACTCTTTCTCCCTGTTGTGATGGATTACATTGACTCTGTTTCAATGTTGGTCTCCTCATGTTATGTCATATTCTCAGCCCATCGTCTCCACATCATGTCGTTAATCTCGTCACACAACTCTCTCTCGTCCAACAGAGTGAAAAGGATTCCAAAGAGGAGATCCTGAAAGCCTTCCGGTTGTTTGATGATGACGGCACGGGGAAAATCTCCTTTAAAAACCTGAAGAGAGTTGCCAAGGAGCTGGGTGAAAACTTGACGGATGAAGAGCTGCAAGTATGTTATTTTCACAATGGAATTCATACAGCACAGGGCTGGGGGTCTTGGTGCCACTGGATGTCACCGCTATAAGGAATATTACACAAACTGGGGATAGGTATACTGCAGCTGAGTGGTAGAGCATTTTCAAAAGGTTGCAGGTTCAAATCCCACTCTTTCCGTTGCTTCTTTTAAAAATGAAAACGTTACAAAGTGGATGAAAACATTTAGAACGCATTGGCTTCTACACGGATCAGTGATCTGTCTTTGCAGTAGAATTATGAATTCAAATCAGCAGTTTGGAACAGTTGTGTGGGCCGGCCGATCAACAGATGCGATCACACAGAGTTGTTGTACAGTAAGGTAATCTGATTCCCTGACCACTAAGGCCATCATGTAACTGTTCACAGCACTCACATTTACATTACTTTTAGTCATTTAGCAGATGCTCTTATCCAGAGCGACTTACAGTAAGTACAGGGACATTCCCCCCGAGGCAAGTAGGGTGAAGTGCCTTTCCCAAGGACACAACATCATTTTGGTGCAGCCAGGAATCGAATCGGTAACCTTCAGATTACTAGCCCGACTCCCTCACCGCTCAGCCACCTGACTCCCACTCACATGTTGTTGATACATGCATACATTCAACTGCTGTGTTCAGTGTGTTTGAATGTGTGTTGGCCTCAATATGGATGTTAGTATCACTATGATTCTATAGCTACATAACTATAGATGATCTTTCTTTCTTTCTTTTTAAAGGAAATGATAGATGAAGCAGACAGAGATGGGGATGGTGAAATTAATGAGCAGGAGTTTCTCAGAATAATGAAGAAGACCAGCCTGTACTGAAGTGTTAACCTCTGAAAAGTCCTCTTCAAGATCTCTCAAGGATGCTTTCAAATGTAGCTTTTAAGTCTTCTGTATTTCTCATGACCTTTTGGAATGTAAATTATTTTTAACAAAGCTAAACTTTTTTTTCTTATTTTTTTTTTTATATATTTGAAACATTAAATAAACTGAATATTCTGTGGATTTTTTTAACATTCATTTTCACAATGCAACTCCCCCAACGTATGGATACAGTACACTCCGTAAGACCCCTGAATTATGTTTGGTTCCCCCTTGTGACAAATCAGTGAATGACCAACAAAAGGTTGACCTGACTATGCGAATGCTCAATAACTATGCAACAACCTAAAGTGATTTAAGCACCACCCGTTCTTTTTCATATCGTATCATTTTCAGAGGTGGAGAGGTGAACCCTTCGAAAAGAAGGCAAATAAATTAAAAAAAACTAATTTTCATGTTCACTTTAATGTAACATTTTAGTTACAAAGATGAGTAGAGGTTTCAATGCCTTGCCGCCTGAGTGAGACAGTCGGTGACTTGCATGAGTAAGCTACTTTCTGATAACTTATCGATATGGGGGGAAATGACTGTCTTGGGCTCAAGATGAGTAACCATCAGTAAAAGTGATTTTTCACTTTTGCTTTTAAAGAATAAAAAAAAAACGTATTTATATCCCCTATTCAGTTAAAGATGGGATTTATTAACCGTTTTGCTTGTGTGCATTCAAGACTTATCTCAATCTGATCCATTCCGCTCTACAAATAAACAGGATATAGGTACTGACGTGTTGTTCCGAGGCTTTTCGATGACGATTATTTTGTGGATACCTTATGTTTTTGTGAAAGCAGCACTATAACCTGTCTCTGTGTGGGAGCTTCACATGGAAAATGTGAAGAGAAAACCTAATTGTATTCTTCACAAATAAGTCCCATGTGACATGATCAATCCGTACAAAGTAGATTTGCTTGGGCCCATATGCCTACATGCTGGAACGTAATTCCTTTTAAAATGAATTGCAGTGTACAGTTGGATGTCTCTTTCTCTAACTGGACTTGAAACCAGCCAACTGAATGTTTTTATTAAAGGTAAAATATTTCACAGCAGGTCAATATCTCCACGACTCGTAACAATCCACTCTCCCTGACATAAAGGCAAGTTACCATTCAAGATGCTGAACGTTAAAAGGAAAAATTGTCTTTCTGGTTTTCTAATATTGCAATCATAACATAACTAGAGATTACAGCACTAGGTGACAGATTTGCACTTATTTTATTAATAAATTGAGGTTATCCGGTGAAACCCTTTTACGGTGTCTATGATTTTCCTCATCGGGGCCTGTTAACAGTAGACCCTCGGTCTAGCGTTATTCCCCTATTCTTGTGGTCACATCATGATAACATCACCAGTCGTTCAAATCCTCCCACAACTCGGCTGCTTCTAATGTGTTCCTATAAACCGACCATTTTCCAAAGCAACAAACTGCTAATGCCTTTTCATCTCTGCTTTTCAAAGACAGTGCACCAGTAAAGTCCAAAGGTCAAATGTATCATGTTCATAACCTATATCTTATATTCATCCAGTCATATTCTTTAAAGCTACATCTAAAAGCATAAGAGAAAGTTTCATTACGCCATTTAAGTGACTGTGTTCATGGTATGTACATCTTTCTCCTACTTCAGTTTATTAATTTAGTTATTGGGCTTGGGCTGTGCATGTGTTTAGGCTTTGTTGTGGTCCTCGGTTCCCCACAAACACAAAAATGAGAATGATGATTCTTAGAAATCGTTTAATTAATCGTTTACGGTCCAAAAAAAGAGAACATTTTGGTTTCAGTTGATAAACAAAACCAAAAAAGTAATTCTTTAATTAATTTCTGCTTTGTAGACATAATGGTACATATATTTTCACTGTATTTAGACAGAAAACAGACATGGAATGAATGAATGATGGTTCTGAGCTTTTGAGGTCATAAGTAATTATATAAAAACCCTGTTTCTAGTAGTTTGATGTTGTTTTTAGTTCCAACCCCAGGTGTTACTAACCCAATTCAACATATCAACCAACCATCAGTACTTTACTTCACTATTTATGTCTTTTTAATTTCACTCCTTACATTTTTTACACAAATATCGATACTTACTTCTATTTTAAAGCCAGGCTTGTTTTAATCTGTATTTGGTGGCATGATCAATATTATTTCTTGTCATTGCGAGCCTTTATTAATTTCCTGGCTATCACGCACCACAAACGTTGAGCTACCATACGAAACATACGAAGCTACCATGGAGCAAGGCAGAAGGCAACAAGAAGTATATTTGAATATAAGTTTCGAAAAATGCATAAAAACGTTTTTATCATTGATGAGCACTCTACTATACTCTACTCTATTGTACTCTGCTCTAATCTACTCTGTTTTAGGCTTCTCTGTTCCCCTCTCCTCCTCTCTCCTCTCTTTTACTGTATGAAGATCTTAAAAAAACAACAAAACATTTAGCTTTTTTTAAAAGGTTGAACTTGAAAAAAAAAGGGTGTTAAAAAAAGGGGACGTTATGGATGAGACTGAGGGAGGGGGACAATGTCGACATGACTGAGAATAGAGACATTCCTGATCACCCATGGCCATATATGAGGGAGATTGTTGGTATCAAAAAGGATTCCTGGCAAATGCCCTGCGTGTGTATAGTGTATTTTTGTATTAATATGATGTGAGGTCCAACAGGTGTTAGTAATGGCTACTTTTTACATAAGTATATGTCAGAGCCCTCACTTCTTTACTTTAACTTGAGTGAAAAAGTGTAGTCAGCACTTCCACTTTAACTAGACTCTTTTCAAACATGAGTATCTGTACTTGTACTTGAGTGAAAGATGTGTGAACTTTTGCCATCTCTGACCAGTACTAGTCTCACAGATTGTGATCCAAATACAATGAACTAGCTGTGTCATTATTGCTTTCCTTGTGATGCAGAGGACCAACTCAGGAGAATCCCCACCCACGGCAAGTCTTCTTCCTGAGTGTTTACCGTAATATCAGCCGCAGGTTCGCTTAGTTTCATGTTGAATCATCCCACAAAATGGTATTGTCTACCTGATAAAAAAACGAAAAGAAATCTATGTGCACAAGATCATCTTTGTGATAGCTTCACTTGATTTTCAGTGACCAATTCGAGAACTTGTGGGTATGATCTCTCCTTCCAGAGGATTGCCGACAGAAGAGACACCCAGCCAGCATGTTGGCTTCATGCCTGGTGTAATGTAGCGCTCCCCCCCCCGACTTGCTTACACCTCACACACAGCAGACCGCAGACTAGGAAATGTCAATATTGTGAGGGGGAGTGAGAGATGCATTCTAGTGTGTTTATGCAATAAACGAGACTATGTTAAGATCTGTGTTTATGCAATGGCTTATATTTAGGATGTGTTAAAATCCCTCAGGTATTATGCTGATGTAATGTAATGCTGATTATGATGTAAGCAAAACAGTCAGATGTCATTTGAAAAATGTTTACATTGAAAAGTGAGATTTTCCTGAAAAATATATAAATGTAGAAGGTTCCATATTTTTTTTTAAATATATATATATATATGAACAAGGTTAAATATGCAGGGTAAGGGAAGTGAACATGTTAAAGTATTTCTCCACTACAAACATGAGTGTGAGGCATGTTCAGCTTTCATTGACAAAATGTGCAAATACTAAATCGACCAAGCTAGCTGATTTAAGATGTTTAATTTGCTATTATAGGTATGCTGATAATGCAATAAAATATAACATGCTTTATATAAACTCTTTTAACTCAAATAAGGTGAACACCACATTATTATCAAGCATGTACCTTTAAATAGCACAAAATGTCATATAAAATTATCTTGTGTAACCATAATAAAATGTAACCTTTGAATTGCAACAGAACTTCTATATTTAATATTGTTAGCACAGGACATAGATTATGATATAATCTAGATAATGTAATAACATAATCAAAATGTATTATTATATATACATTATAATGTGTACTATAATCAGATTTCCTGTTGGTCCTTCGGTCCATGTTACATGAAACGCAGGCAGCTAGACCACATGTCTCAGCCTGGTGTTAAACATGGCTCACCACGGATCTGACACTCTCTCCTAAATCACTCACATTTGTATCACCAGCAGTTTACTCTCTCACTCTCTCTCTCACACACACACACACACACACACACACACACACACACACACACACACACACACACACACACACACACACACACACACACACACACACACACACACACACACACACACACATCTCCTCGCCAGCACAACAGGGATAATATAATAACAACACGTCCTCTCAGCGGACATCTGACAAGCTGAGCTCAGCCACTGAGCAACACCACCGATATTACTATGGACATGACTGTGCTGGAGGAAACTTCTGATTCATTTCACTTGTTCCCACAACAGGCCTTTCTATTCCCTTCCGTCAGAGCCTGAAAGAGGGACTCCCGAGCAGGTAGGGAATGCCCGGTCCACGCAGGCTCCCTCCCCCAGCGTGGAGTGGGGGAGTGGGGTAGCTGGGGGGCCTTCCCTATTCGCAGTGACTCTATGGGTAAGAATACTAGTGACATGAGTAGCCGAAGCCCAGCCCAGCCCCCACCCACCGTTTCCTTCACGCTACACTCCACGGCAGAACGAAGGGTTTTTCTCACTAGTCCGCCAGGTTCACTTCCTGAGTTTCAACTGCAGGGGCCACAGATGAGGCGCTGAACATCCGGCTCGTCGATTCGACTCCCACGTTCTCACGAGAACACTGACGCAGCAGAAACACACACTCACAGATACACACGCAGAGACACTCACACACACACACTCATGCACACGCCACACTCCCCCCTGGCTGACTCATGCTGGCGATGAGGGGAGAGGATGGGGATATGGCACTAGACGTTTGGGACTATACTCTAGCCGGAAACACATAAAGCTGTGCATTTAAATACTGCACTTTAAAATGTAATTGCATGAAGTACTGTATATTCAAGATATGCTCCAGACTCTACAGTGTCTGTGTAAAGCTGACACTAACATCTTAATTTCACTGTAAGATCAGACCTGAGTCCTGCAGTAGGTATTCTATATAAGGAATACGAGGGAAACTGTTCATGGCTTCTAGCAGTATAGGAGATGTACTTGTAAGAAAAGAATCGCCAGGTAGTTGGTCCTGTAATCCTTGGTCTCTACACGTACCATCAGCCAACCCTCAAAGTATGTTTCTCTCATTGCATCAAGTCGAACGTCAATGTGTTTAATTGATCCAATGTTCAGAGGGACAGTGTCATCTGGAAAATGAACTGCTTAAGACAAGACCAGGTAAACCACACACACATACACCCCTGCACGCTCACAACCACAGACTCTCACACACAGACTCTCACACACACACACACACGTCTATCTAGATGGAGTCCAGTGATTCAACCTGAAAATGGGAACTGTCGTCTTCCTCTCGTTTCCTGCCCTATGTGCAGAAAGCATGTTATGACCCTGCTGTTGCATCTGCCCGCCCCACGCACGCCCCACGACACCACACTCACGTAGTGGTACGGGCCAGTGGAAAAGAAAAAGTCATTACTCACTCAACAGTTTCTGCAGTTTTCCAATCTCTTAAAGTGGTTTTCCTGTGTCCTGATGGATAAATATATAAAGGTAAGCAAGTCACCTGTCTACGGTACTGATGATCTGAAAAGCATCCTTTATTAATCGTGAGCCTTTGTTGAATCAAGCTGAGATAATGAAACTGGTAGTTTGTTGCCTGGTAGCAGTTGCTTACTGTGTTGCGGTGTGTGCAGAAAGCGATGACCGGACTAAGAAACGACATGAAGTATTCAACCAAATAAAAAAACTTAACAACCCGCTCATGGTAAGTCAAATCTATACCCAGTTTCTTTTTTGTTTTTAGCGATGTGAAGTTTCAACATCACAGCTTTACATGTTATTTTTCTTGTCTTGCAGAAAAGCAACTTGACCCTTCACACTCCCCTCTCTTCGGAAGTAGACGTAAGTAACTTCCCTGACTTCACGGTTTCTGATTGACATGGTCATTGTTGGTACTGGAGGCTTGACTGTGGTGCTGTGGTTGCCCTGAGTCATGACTTTGGCACCCACCTATACTGTTCCTGATCTGTAGTGCAGTAGACCAGACTAGCATGGTCTTCTGAAAACAGGAAGTGTGGAGGATCTATTAGGTTTGAACACGTTAATGTTACTCAGGGTGACTAATTAATCACACAACCCCTTCCTTGAAGTGTGTGTGTAGGAAGTTCTTCACACACCACAAATTGTGATCTCTTTCTTAACATTTTTTTTAAATTATTTGAAATCATACTTGAAATCACAGTTAAACTAAATCAGGGCAATTGAGATTATTCAACTTTATTGTTGATGATAATGAGAGGACAGTGGTTGGATGTAGAGCTGTTCTACATTCTGGACACCACCACTTTGATTAAGAAGGCAACTTGAAGGCTTTATTTTTTATTAGAAATAACAAGGAAGAATACATTTAATGGAAACTAACATTGTCACAAAAGATGAATCATATTTGTTGAGGATCAGTGTTGTTAGTTTTCATTTCAATCACTTTCACAAACAGTAAATCCAGTTTGGCATTTGTTCTGTTCTTCTATGAGTCAGTCTGAAAACATCTCCATATCTCTCGGTGTGACTTGAACACATTTAGGAGAAATGTGTTGAGTAATTACAGCATTCTCTGTGGGTCATGCAACTTAAACTGTGCCATAGGCATTGTTTATTCAAGTCATATAAAGAAGGTTTTTAGAGGTTTAATTTCAACACTTTAATGTGGTCTTTGGGTGCTCCAATAACCTGACCCGTGCAATTAGTTGTGGAATCTGGTGAAAAACATAATTCTTCTCTTAGAAAAAGTATGTTGAAAGTAGGTGGAGCAGTTGACTGATATTATGGACACATCATACAGGAAACATTACTTTTCCTACCAGTTTCGAATATCAAGTTTATTTTCCATTTGCAACAAGTACACAGAACATTCTTGGGACCGCTCCTCTTAGCAGTTTCCTTTCAGTTTAACAAAACAAGTATATGGGAGATAGGACACAGTGGAAACCCAACTCAGAGGCTAGTGTAGTTGAATCGTTTTGTCCCATCGAATGGTTTGAGGGAAACATATCTTCTGAATCACTCAGCTCAGCCTGCCTCTACGGTGGAGACAACGTGGTGGATGTAGAATGAGCAGCAACATCAGAGCACATTCAGAGCCTTGAAAGTGGCTTCATAACTACAGTGGATGTGTTACAAAATTCTGAAATGTTTTACTGTAAGCTATTATGGACCACTATTTACAATTTAAAGACAGGTGCAATCAATTATAATGTGTGTACTAAATGATGACAAAATGAGTAAAGTAAATTAAAGATTTTTTAAGTAGCAATATTCAGAAAAGCTTTGCCATTTTACACAAGACAGATTAAAGGCAGGACAGGCAATTTTAGCTCAAGTTTGAAAGGATTCAAACCAAAATATCCCAATGCCTCCCTTAAAATCCACTCTTCCAAAACCCATGATTGTTCTGCCTGACTGCAGGGGATAGGTAGACAGACAAGCAGCGCGTACAATCATTGCATTCGGTCCCAATCCCTACTGATCATTAGTGCCGGTCCGACCATAATTATTGTTACCATCCTGCATCCCACAGATATCGGATTGATGTCATTTAACTGTCAAACAGGTTGCTATCAAGATATGAAGGGCATTGCAGCAAATATGATAACAACAGTTAGACACAACAACAGTGCCTGCCCTGCCTTTAAGAAGGTTGTGTTGTGCGTCTGATGTAGCACTTGCGATTTGAAGTTAGAAACCATCTTAACAGCGCCCCCCTGTGGCATATACTCTACACACCTCGTCCAATGTGTGTTAGGCTTTATGTGCAGCATGAAAATTCATCCATCCATTTACACCTGCTACACAGACATTTGGATGCAAGTAGTTCTACCAGAACATTCAAATTATTTTATTACAACTGAGCAATCAGATGAAATGTAGCCACCAGCCCCACGATGTCAGACATCTAGAATCTTCCGTTTTTAAGTGAATTAATTCTAATGTCTTCTTCTGTGGTTTTCAGATCTGCTGCTCCCTGTCTGCCTTGCGCTGCTTCAGAAAGGAGCTGGATAAACTCTCCCATGAACCCTCCCAGAAACTCTCTCAGAAACAGAAACAGAAGATGATGTTACTGCTTAAAAACCTACGAAATCCACTCACGGTGAGTCACAAGGAACAACTAGCCTAAATACAATCAAACAGCAATATTAAGACAGCACTGAACAAAAGGTTTAATTCACACATTTATTTATTTTTTCAGGAGGAATGGTGTGAACTTCTGCAGTCCAGAGGAGATTAAGGTAACTATCCATTTCCAAAACATAGACCTCTAGTTTTGTGTTCAAACAAATCACGTTTGGCAGGAATCTAAATGTCTTTTGTCTTGTATTTCTCCAGGACACAGCTTGTACACCTTGTCATTTACATCCAAAGAAAGACACAGAGGAATTTATGATCCAGTTGAAATCCCTATTTCAAAAGGTATCTACTTTGAATTCATCTCACAGACTACCAATGTACTGTCGTGTCACGTATTTTCACAGTGCCAATCTCATACTAACTGATATCTACAATCCTGTTCTCCTACCAGGCTAACAGCATGTGAATGGAAGCCTGGACAAAGAGACGTCTGAATGTGTAAAGAACACTACACTGTAAACCCCCCAGAGGTCAGATCATTAAGGATTACAGCCATCCTGCTAAATAACTTATTTAATTAATATTTATTCTTTTAACATTCAAGTCTTCTGTAAGAAGGATAGTTTTACTACCAAATCCTCAGAGCTGCTTTTGCTTTACCAGTTCACACTGTGTATACAGGATGTCTTTAATTTATTCATGTAATGAGCTTAATGTTCATGTTCAATTGTTTTTATGATTCGAAATGTTTTTTGAGTCGATAGAGCCCATAGACAGAAAATGAATGTTGAATCTCAGGAAAACTGTATTTCCAACAATGTTCTGATACTATTTTGTTGATCCTGTGTTTGTATAAAAATCTGTCTAGATATGTGTTGTTGACAGTGTATGTACACCTGTGCTCTTCTCTGTAGCTCTAACTCTGATGCTATTTTCAGTAATTTAAGTTTTAACTTATTGTTTTTCCAGTAAAAAAAGTGTGATTACCTGTTCAAACTAGATTCAAATTAAATAAAACAGATCAAACTACATTTGTGTAATTCTTGCCTGACATGTCTGACTGGGTTGCCATGTTGAAGACACATGAGCAACAGGAAAGCGATCTGTAAGCATGGTATTAACCCAGCAATGTGTTCCCAGAGAGAGCTCTTGACAGAGCTAGCATATAACTAAAGTATGTCACCTAAAAACTGAGGTTTTTAAGGTAACAATAGGTGTTTTTAAACACCTATTGTTGTCCCTACCATGATATGGTAGAGGTAAGCCACATGTACCGTGGTCTCTCTCACAATGACAGGTGCTAGCTGCTGTGAGCAGGTGTCTGGCTTGCTGCTTGACTCTGGACTTACCAGAGCTGGGGAGGGGGGGGGGGGGGGGGTTTCAGAGACAACAACAATCTGTTTGGAGATGCACATCCTGCCTAGACATTCTGCACCTCCATCCATCACTAAAGCACTCTGTCTCTGATAACATGTCATTAAAATACATAGTGTCCACCAGCACCAAGTAAGGCCCTACGGTGTCACAACTCTTGAATTTGAAATTTCACAAGTTATTGTAAAGTCAGGTTTAGTTAGTGTTGTGTCAGACGTGATGGTTTTGGGTTGTAGGAAAGGTGTTGTGGGTTTGGAGGTGTGGTGTTCCTGTGGTCTGCTCACATGCTGGGTTTTCCCTGACCACGTGGGGCAGAATTCCCATAGTGTGCAACTGCAACTGCAGGTATTCCTGCTGATTCTGTGAAAAACACAAAGTGTTGTTTCATAACTGATGCTGCAAAGGTGTATTTTGTCAAACTTCCTACACTCTTGATTATGCTAAAATTGTCAAGAAAAGAAAATGTTTAACCTTTGAAGTTTTAATACTACATACAAAGTCATTTCATAGAGACTAAATATATTTACAAACAAAAACAAGACACAAAGACACAAAGTGTACATTCTTCAAACAGGCAGGAGTGTGAGAATATCAATGTAATTGTGCTCCCGAAGTTGATATCCGTTTTCCCCCCCCTCGGACACGAATGATGAATCGGCAACAGCCCATTCTGGGCATCAATCCAGAGCATTTAACATCCTGAGACTAAGAATGGGTTTGGTGACCGGCGTGGGAAACAGATTTGGTGGAAATTAATTTAAGCTTTGCAACCGGTAGATTTCAAGCGTGTCTTCCCATTTTTCTCTCCCTGTGTCCCGTCTCTCTCTCAAACTGTCTCCATTCAGAAAAAAAATAAAATATATAAAATTAATTTTAAAAACAAGATAGAGTTGCAGGTCTTATCAGGTTCACAGCTGTTGATAACATCTGTCATCCGTTTGTGGAGAGGCATGCAGTGGAACAACCTGTCTGCTGGTTCTGTTTCATTTGAATTCGATTGAAATACTGATCAGTCTTTCCACTAGGTAGCCTACTCTAGGTTTTGCAGGTACTGCAATAACTCCAGAAGGAGACATAGCAAACCTACAAAGTCTTAGATAAAACGTTGTGACACAAGCGTGTAGGCCTGTGGTGCTTTTCCTTAATGGCACACATTAGACTGGGCAGACCGCTATTTGCTTACAGTGGTCTGTGGTTTCTTTCATCTATGCTTTTAACCATCATCCTAAAATCAAACATCGGTTTCTACAGTTTCTCAGGCTTCTACATCCCTGATTGAAATCAAGTGGTCTTAAAGTCTGAGGATTGCATGAATGTGTGAAAACATGACTGACTTAAAAGGTCAAAGAGGCAGGTGTGGAATCACTCAGGGAAACTCTATAACAACACTGCTTAACAAATTTAACTCATACAAATCCCAATTAACATATTTGAGGGAAGTAAATAAATAAGTTCATGTTTCTCTCTGGTCTGCCCAGTAGAGGGTATTCAAACTAAATCATTTTGGTTTCAAGGAAGGTAACCGCATGTTTCAGTGGTGCAGGACTGTCTCCGATCACTTCCTGAATCACAGTGGCTTAATGTTTTACTGCTGAATCCAGCATGACGTTTCTCTCCACATGGCCGCTGAAGTTCTGACTTCACACTTTCCATCTGTAGCATGGAGCCTGCATAGCGCATGAGTCTCGCCTGAATTTCTGCCCGTTTTCAAGTGCCTGTGCACATCTGTTTCACGCAGCATGTCATTTAACATTACCAGATCATCTGAGAGTAGATATGTAAAGTGAGTCAAAGTTTTTAATGATGGATTAGATGATTCATTCAGTGGTTTGAGCATTTGACTGTAGATCAGGAGGTCTCAGGTTCAAATCCTCCCTCTTACATCGCTTTGGAAAAAGGTATCTGCTAAATGAACACCATCATTATTAATAATAGGTCAAAAATGATCTGATTATCAAATAATAATAGTAGTACATGCTGAGAGCTTAATGTCGTCTTTTCCTAATCCTCTCCTCATCCTGTCATCTTCTCATCCTGCCACCCCCACTTAGTCAAATACACCATGACAGGATCTGGGGACCAGTACCGCAGCAGTGACCTTCATCAGGGAAAACGGAAATAGAGAAAGTTCCAGAGGACATGGGAAATAGGTTCACGTGGGCTTTGTGGTCAAAATGATTGTGATTCACTGAAGTACTGAAATGACTAAGGTGAATGAAGGTGATTATGTCAGGTCTAAAAATAGCTTCGTTTTTAAATGGCTGTACCAGAGCCATAGATAAATATGGAGGTAAATAAAGAATCTGGGAAAAATATCACCTTTATCGCATCCCCTCCATATTAACAAATGAGTCCAACATCTCTCTTCAGGACATTCAGAGAAGTCCTTTATCTCAGTTTTCCACCCCTCACTAAGCAGGAGTACCAGTCTGGCAAGGATTACAATTCAAGATTCATGTAAAATTCTGTTCTGTTTACTTGTAGTCAAAGACCGGCCCAGTTGGAACATTGATGCCATTAAAAAATAAAAAATTAAAAAAAACTTTTGAGCGCTGCTATATAATCCTAACTCCATCATGCCATGTCTTGGGATAAAGCAAGATTTCCATAGCAACCCAGCCATTGACATCCCAGATGAAGTCAATGTGAAGGTACTGGAATTATTGTAACTATTTTAAGTATTCCTAATGCTGGTTAGTTGCCATTGCCGTCCAGGCACAACATTAGAATATTAAACTAAAAACATTTACATTTAGCAGACGTTCTTATCCAGAGGGACTTACAGTGCCTGTACTCACACTAAGTAAGGGAAAACAGAAATAGAGAAAGTTCCAGAGGACACAGGACAATAGGTTAATGTGGTCGTTGTGGTCAAAATTATTGTGATTCACTGAAGTACTGAAGTACCCTACTTGCCTCGGGGAGAATGTCCCTGAACTTACAATAAGTACAGGGACTTTAAGGCTATATAGCTGCATGGATGTTTTACACAAATAAACTAAATCACAGGTAAGAGACGGCTGCATTGAAAACAGGGGTGACACCTGTCACACCCCGGGAAACCAGCGATACAACAACAAAAAAACACCCTCTTCCCACCAAAACTATTGAGTACACTTATTTCACCTAAATCTTACCATGCATCATCAGTAAAAACTAAAGTGGAAAATAACTCATTTGCACAAACTGTCAGTGGGCATCATCACCAGGTCTGTGACATTAGTGAACATTAGGAATGAATGAGATCCTGATTGCCCTGACAGGGAACCCCCTTCAGATGTAAAACATCTCTTCCCACAGCACCAGATTCTTACTCTTTCCACTTAACAACCGTCAACCTGGTTTTCGCATCTCACCTCCAGTTACGACAATGTCTGAGCGGTTCGGGGTTTTAGATTATTTTTACATTGTACGTAATGTGACATTGAGCTAATCTATGACGGTAGACAATATCATTCTACACTAAAACTGTACAAAATCATAATCTCTATGAAATCATTAAGGTGCCTTGAGGGTGACGGCGTGCGGCCGAACTCAGAGGTCACTGCTGCAAACTTTAATGAGTTGATCTGTGAAATCTGTCATGTTGTGGTTTGTTGCAGTGCTATCAGAATATCTAACAAATTGACGAAAGATGAAGGCAATCTACTTTGTAGAACTGATGAGACAATACTTTGTTGCCACGACACTGATTACAAACTAGTAAGTCACTTATTAATCCAATCATTTCATACTGTAATCTGGAGATGAAGCTTGAGAGAAGCCCCTACAGTACTTAGCATCAGGAGGACCAGAGGAAGTTAGGAGGAAGGAAACCACTTAGGATCTGTGGCCACAAGTAGTTAAACACGCACAGGAAACACGTCCGGACCTACAGTTGTGCAAGGTTTGGTCCTGGGATTCTGACACTAGGTAGAAAGATGCCCAATATATATATTTTTATTTACCCTTTAATTGATCAGGCAAGTCGATTAACAACAAATTTGTATTTACAATAGCAGCCTGGCAAGAGAATGGGGGTCTCATGAATGTGCTACTATGGACATACAACACAAACATCAAGTAAGGTAAAGAATTAAATTGAACCCCTTTAATATTTATGAGCAGTGTACAAGTGGTGTGAAGGGATTTCACCCGGTTGTTAAACACAGAGAGAAAAAAATCCCAAGAGTCATCAAAAGGAAAAAAGTATCATTTGCCCACACATGAGCATGCAGTATATAAAGAGGGCTTAATTCTTCACACACATACGACAACCCCTGTTCTTACAGACTCCTTACCTCCAGCCCTGTACATCTAAAAGGATACAGCTTTGAAAACCTCCACAAGACCATGGATCACATCTTCAGGATTGCCTTTTGCATGCTCTCCATCTCTTATCTTCAAGGAAAACCAATGCCATCTACAACATCCACTACCTTTGATTATGCCATAATCAAAGATATTCTAGTTGACACTGAGAATCTACTGAATTCCCCAATGACCTGTGTAAGTTACTATAGAATCATTATTGGTGAAATAGATGGAATGCTTGACTTGGGCTCTTACTAAAACCTTTCTTCCGCTGCAGGATGGATCAACCTTCTACACTGCAGATTTTACAAAGGTACGACTTATCTGATTCCTTGAAATCATGGTGTTTAACTTCTCACGGTCTTGATTATGTGAAGCATAAACAAATACCTCATGTAGTCTAAGACACCTGCTCTGTTCGAATGTTGGAGCAGTGGTGCAGGATCCTCAGCACAGCTGCTCAGCTGAGGGTTTCAGCACACCTACCCCCTCAGCCCACAATCCTCTCCACAGCGTCTGTCTGTCTGTCTGCCCAAAGCCCAACGTGTCTTTCTCTTCCAGGAATGCCTAGACGCCGCACTGAACTGCACCCTTTCAGAGCTGGAGGACGTGGCCAATAAATGCCCCGAACTGACGGAGAACCAGCACGTTGAAAATATCATGAGCAGCTTGGAAAATTTGCAGATATCAACAGATGGAGAGAACTCAAGTGTGAGTATGATTTTGTAGCTTACTGTATTTAAACAGGTGGCAAATGGATCTCCCTCTCAAAAACCTGAACCTTGTTTATTCACGCACTCTCTCTCACACACACACACAACACAACGTACGCTATTTACATGTTGACTCTGGCTTTGTTTCTCTCTTTAGGGAACTGAAATCTCTTCAGAATGCAAGTGTGAGAATCAGAAATCAGATCAGCTCGAAGGGTTCATTACAAACCTGCGGACTGGACTGCAGAGGATCCAGAGCCAATAGTTTGCAATTAAGGATCAAGAGATTGTTATACAAAGATTGTAATGCAGTGTGTGGTAAAACAAGTACAAGTTCAGCTGCTTTCTAATGATGCTTCTATTCTAAACTGTGACACATCTACCGCATCTGTACTGAACATATCTGAGAGGCTGCAGGGATGCAGAACAAGGCTGCAGCTAACATGGATCTACATTTTTAAGTTCTCAGTGTATGATATGAGTGTTGTATTTGACAGTTATTTATTTATCTATCTATTTATTAAGTATTTATTACATTGATTGATAATAAAACCTTTTTACCAAGAGTTTAAAGTGCAAAGTGGATTATTTCTAAATATGATAGCATTAAATAATAGTCTGAGTTTTATGTCATTACCATGATCAAATTAATCGTTTGGATAGGACAGTGTGGGTTAACTGCATTTCATCCACTGTGTCATACAAGTTCTCTAGATATGAGTTATTAGGAGGTCATGGAGACAGGTGGGGGAGGGGGAACAGAAAGTTAGCGGAGGAAAACGTCGGAGGAGGGTTTGAATCCCAGCGTCTAACCAGGAGTAAGGGTCAACCCCTGAACGTCATGGTTACTCCATCAGCTTCACATACACACAGAGGGGGGATTCCTATTCTGCTACGGCCCAGACCACTAGGTCAGGTATGACCTCACTTGTCACTCTCTTACTACAACAGGCCACATATGGCTGCATAGCAGAGGTGTGGAACAGATCTCAGGGCTTATCTGGGTTTAGGCATTCTCACAAGTCATTTTACTGATGGTGATTTAATCTCCAAAATACTTCATTAATACGACAGCAAATATGTGCCTTCTAATCGTTTTAAGTAGCTTTGCTCATGTGATGAGTGAGCAGCCTACACACAAAACTAATTATTTTAACGCGAGTTCTCTTCCATGCAACAAAATGCCTTTTGACACAGGCCACCCACGCAAACCTGCCCCACTTCTGCAAACAGGAAATGATTTCAAGGATTGAGCACAACATGTTTACATGTGACACGTATGATGGTTCTGGTGATGATTTAGCCGTTGACCTCAGTGTTTGCAGCCGGCCCCTGCTTTACACTGTTTGGGAGTAAACCATTTTATTTACTACCAATGTGTAGTGCATATTCAACGAGTAAATGGCGGCAGCATGGCCTATATCTAGCAACCAAGATAGTAGCAGGTCGGAACGACTAACGACCACATCAAAAGAGTTGCATATCCTGTTTATTTTGACGTCTACTCTTTGCACCTGATGTGACAGGGTTGGACCTCTTTCTAATACAACTTTGCTCACATTCGTGAGTTGTGTAAAAGTTTGATCGAACCATTGAAAAAGGCTCAAAACGAAAATAAACATAATACTAAAACACTGAAACACAGCCTGTTACTATGCAAATATAGTCTGTCACCAGTACAGAATGATGCATTTAGTACAGTGTACCATGTCATAAATACTAAGGAAAATATGATCTACATTAGCTTCAGAAGTGATAAAGAGCGTCAAACAGCTGATCACATTAAGTAATTTTATGACAATCAGATCAGTCTGCAATTCACAAGAGGGGCCATCGACCAAAGGAACTGAAAACAAAAGACCTTTCACAAATGATAGCTAACTGATTATGTAAATAACAGATAATTGGAATTCTGAATTTGAATATCAACCGTTTAAGTGAGAATTGCATTCGTAGGTAAAGGCCACTAAGAGTCTTGAAAGGGTCAGGGGAATTTTAACCACACTCAACCACCTCAGCAATAGCCAGACCATAACCTTTCTGTACAAAAACATTTCTGTACAGTATTTACTTGCAAACAACCATTACATAATTTGGATGCAGAACAGCTTCAATAAACATCAAATGCACAACATACATCACCGGGTCGAAACTGTTTCCCTTTTCCATTGAACCACTTGGTGTTTTATGACCCGATTGTCAAGCCTCAAGACAAGATAGAAGTGGTGCATACATACTATTAAGATGAGCTATCCTGGATGAGAAGGAAATGCAGCTTTTGCAAGTCCATCAACAAGGTTGATGTAAACAAAACTGAATGCTGAGCTGCATCTCTAACACAGGAAACCCAAACATTTCCTGTGTACTTACACAGAGAGGGGTGGATATCCTGTTAGTGTATACTTAAACAATATCCAGAGGGTCAACATATGCTCTCAGAAAACAAGGCCAAAATTCCCAAATGAGACCATGACTCATGGAATGCATCCTTTTCCTCTGTGAGTCAGACTTAAAACATCTTAGATTTCAGTGCAAAAAGGAATTACCATAGATCACAGACAACCAATGTATGCAAGCTACAAAGTAAACTTTCACACTGGACCTGATTTTCAAAACACTCTTTAGAGGGGGGAAAAACATTTGGATTTATTTGAATTCAATTCTGTACAAAAACAACTTAAGGTGAAGTACCAACACATCTAAAGCAAACCAAAACTGTGAACCATAAACTAAAACTAATTAAGCAGCCAACTGGTAAACATATCCTCATGAAAAACTAAGTCACCCTTTTCTGATGAGCTTCAGAGCTGAAACATGAAACTGAGCTCCTATCGTATCAGTTTGGATTAGCGGTGGTGTGTTCACATATTGAAGTGGTCACTAATGGGAGGTTTGGCCACCCAGGAGCCGTACCCTCGCTGTGCCAGGTAGGACTTCAGCACACTCTTCGCCTCCTGATACGAGGTGGCCATCATCTACGACGACAATAATAATAAAACATTTAAGAGTCAGAGTTAGCTACCACAAGTCATTTAGCCGATGCTTTTCTCCAAGGCGACACAAAGGGGGGGATCTGAACTTGCGACCTCTTGATCTGAAGTCAAATGCTCTCATCTCTGAGCTACACCCATCCCACATACAATCAGGACACAGTGATGACTGGAGTAGGAGGTTCCTGACCTTGGCCTGTCTGTAGGAGATCGCAGCCCGCAGGTCCTCCCTCTGGGTCTCCTTGGCAACTAGATTGAAGCGACTCAGCATGGCGGCTTTGCACAGGCGGCTGGCCAGGGCAGGGCTGCTCTTGAAAGGTGACCTGGGCCAAACAATGATAACATTCTCATTGCAATACCTCGCAATATAGTAGAATAATTCCTCTTGAGTGCTAATCTAGAAGCTAAGTTAAAATAAAACTGTGATAGGTTGAGCTTACTCCTGCACCGTCTGTCCCAGCAGGCCGTCCACCACCTCCAGGGACACGTCCCCCTGGCTCCAGTTAAGGGAAAGGCTGGACTGGGGGCCGGCGGGGCCCCCCGGGGCCACACTGGGGGCCAGGCTGATGTGAGGCTGGTGCATGCAGTAGTACATGGGCAGGCGCTCCATCACGCCGTCCACACGCTGGTTGACGGCGATCTCCATCCCCCGCACCTCACTGCAGCTCGGGTCACCTGGGAACCAGCGGGGACAGATCAAGAACGACCAATCAAGAATCACCAATCAGAAATAACCAATCAGATCCGTGAAGCCTTCAGCATTTCAAAATAATAATAATTTAAAAAAAAAACATTTACAATGTGTTGTGGGAAATTGATTATGGGACAGCAAGGCAAACCAGGGAGGGTTACACCAGGTCAGGTTATGGGGCCTAAAATGGCTGACTTATCTGCGTAGTTAAGAAACCCTGCGCAGTTAATAAACTCCACTCTAAACTGTATTGAACCAGAAACAAAGGAAAGTATTTTGGGAAAAGAGGTTTGGCAAACTAAGTATGAGAAAGGAAATGGTATCCTTAGAAAAAGAGGCTGTTGTTGCTCAACAGTGTATGGTAGACTCGTTCAACTGAAGAGGCCCCATCAGAAAGGAAGGGGGGAGTGAGACAGGTTGCAGCGGCAGGGTTTCCCGCCGAAAATGTGTTAGTCAAGGTGGTAGGGTGAGATTTGCTGATGGACTAGGGGGGGGGGTTGTCAAAAAAACATTTTGACAATGTAGTTAAGGCAGCAGGCGTGTTGCTAAGGCGGCCGCCTTAACAGCAAAGTGCTGCGGGAAACCCTGAGCGGGTGGGAGCAAATCATCTATGAACTTAGTCTTAAGGGACTACAGTCATGCATCCGAAGTGGTAGGTTCGGACAGATCCGAGAGAGATGGAGGATGTAGGAACGGGTTAAGCATGTTGGGGTGAACTGGGGTTGAGATGAAGCGAGGACATGGGAAGTGAAGTAGAGGGGGCTTTTCCACTAAGAGAAGTTTATCAACATTTTAAGAGCCAGAGGATGCACACACAGTTGTGGGGTGGTTAGGAACTGGTTAAAGAACCTTCTAGAATGTTCTAAAAGGTCATGTCATTATATCAGGCAGGGAGGGGGATTGTGCCTCATATCTGTCTATATAATGAGATGTCCAAGGAAATGTGGTTGTCTTTTCCTGTATGTGTTTGTGAATGCACATCTGCCTTGCCAAAATAAACCATCGAGCTGCCTTGAGCTGCTATTTTGCCTTCGACTACTTTTTTCTACTACCTTCTATGGACGTCTGTTTTCTACAACACAACGCAAGATCAAATGGGCAGAGCTCCCCGGGTGATGACCGGGGTGTGGAAGGAGGACCAGAGGCCCCAGCGAACGCTTCTTACCTATGAGGATTCTGCTGACATAGACGGGCTCTATGAAGTGGCTGAGCAGAGCCCCCTGGTAGCCCAGCACCTGCCACTGGGTCACCTTGTCGCTGGCCGACATGCTGACCAGCTTGGAGGCCGCCTGGGCGAAGGTGGAGGAGAAGACGGAGAAGACCTTTCCCTCCACCGTCACGTGCAGGCTCATCTGGTTGTTCACCTCCCAGGCTGAGATGGAGAGGGGGTTCAGTCGCCTGGGCGGGAGGGAAGTAGCAGAACAACTGAAACCCCCCAAACTCCAAAACAGACTGTTCACCCACCCACAAGAGCAGACCTGCTGCGTGCGGTGGAACAAGTGAGAGGTGAGCTGAACAGTTTCATCGATTAACCCTTTGTGTTCTCTTCGGGTCATTCTGACCCATCAGTCATTGTGACCCACCGTCGTATTGCGACAACTTTACCGCATACAAAAACAAAGTGAATCATTTTCTTTGAACCGTTGGCTAAATTACACTTGTTTTAAAAGTGTGCTTTATAAATTAAAATGGTTGCTATGGTTGAGATTCCAAAACACAGAAATTATGAAAGCTTAAAATCCTTAAACCAACATCTGCCAGATGTACCATAGTAGGAGGGAGGTAGGGAGAAGGGTGTGACTCACAGACTGGAAGGGATCTGGGCAGCTCCTTTGGGCAGCTGGCTGAGATACAAGTGCAGGGCGAAGTTGGTCTTCAAGCTGAGCAGCTGGGTGCCTTCTGCCTGCTGGAAGATGGACTTTTCCTCCAGGTTACGATTCCTACTGTGGAACAACAACAGGTGCCTGTACAGATACCTGCCCAGCAACACAAAGGAACGTTAGATATTCTACTAATAATGCCCACACACAACAGGAACATTGGATATAATCATACAAAATTCCTATAATATGAATGATGTGTGTGTGTGTGTGTGTGTGTGTGGGGGGGTTATGGAACCTTTGACCTCTTGATCAACAAGTCAAATCATGATCTCCACCACCCCACCAGATTATATTATGGAGGATTTATCACAAGCTGAGGCTGACCGCATCAGGGATCTCCGGGCCGTCACGACGGCGTGGGAGTCGTGGACGACGCGGCCGTTTGGTGTCGCACTTTCCTTGTTGTTGACGTTTCCCGTGCCCATGGCGACCACTTCACACCCGCTGGCTGCAGGAGGGGGTGCAGGGGGACTCGTTACGGTTCACATACTGAAGCTCTATACTAAACACTTATCATCACTAGCAAGTATTCAGTCGAGAAGAAAGAAGTGCTCCTCTTACGCGACCAGGCGATGAATGCCGCCACAGTGGTTTCACAGCTGGAGAACTCAGGGTGGTTCTCCAACAACTTGCTGAGCTGCTCTTTCACAGCCTGTGGGATCTGCTCGTTGATCGGGTTCTTACGCTCTTGATAGGACAGGAACAGCAAGGATCTTTTTTTAATTATTATTATTATTTTACAAAGGAAATACAGTCAAACTCAAGAAAAGAAAAAAATCCTGATGATTTTGTTGCTCTATATTTCCTTATGGATCTCTTATAATTTGTGGTGATTTAGTCAACACTTGAATAGCCTAACTGATGTAGTTTCTAACTAATTAAATGACAACTAATTTTAAATTTTTTGGTAGTTTAGTTTAGTAGTTTAGTGTTGTTGTTGTACCATAAACGGCTCTGCCAGGATGACCCTCTGACTCTGAGAAAATACCTTCTTTAACTGGCAAAGGAGGAGGGCCTTCGAAAAAAGAAAACACACAGACACACACACAGTTAAAATTAAAAGCTGGCGAGTCATTTTCAAACCTGTCATTCATCAAACTTACCTCCTTCTAAACTAGCGGCAGGGTTTTGGGGCAGCAAACAGTATTCCTGAACCAGGAGGAGACGGCTGGATTGTTCTGGAAGCAGAGACTTGCCTGAAAGAGTTGGAATGAATTCCTCCAGAGCTAGCTGGGCAGCTGTGGCCCTTGCCTGCTTCTTGGTGTTCCCCATCCCAGTCTTGTACTTCACCCCGTCAATCACAGCACAGAAAGCGAAGTAAAGGCCTGCGATGTTGCCTGGGTGACAGACGCAGAGACGAGGTTCGCTAAATTAATCATAGTGTGGTTTGAAAATAGCCTTTCCCCACACGTACAGTGTAGGCTATGTAAACAAACAGATGTCTTGATAAGGACACAAGTTATCAAGACAACACTTAGCTCTACGTTATGCCCGTCTAATCATGGTTTTAACTACCGCCATTCAGAAGCCTCATCAGTACAGATCGGTTTCCACCCACTACTTGCCAGTAGTTTCTTTTAACTCCAGCTGGAACTGCAGGACCTGTGAAAGCTGATAAAGAGCTGACACTGCGTGTGTCTCTCCATTCTTGTACCTCTCTATCAGTGTCTGAGGCAAACCGCTAGGCCTGGAATGCGCACCTGCAACAGAAAGACACGAAGACAAATCTATCCACTGATGTAGGCTACTCAAGGCTCATAATAAACTAAGTTAGCCATCCATCTCCAATGAGTTGTACAATGTTGGTGACATTGTATGACCCGAGTTAAGGAATCCAATGTGAATGTACTGAGGCTTGGGCTTGACTCAGGCTTTTTTTATGTAGAAATCACCTCAACACACACAAGTCAAGAGCTAGCTAGCAGTTGGTAGTTACCTACCGGTTTTGCATGAACCGGCAACTGGGAGGTCGCGGCCCTCTGAAGGAACCGGAGGCATGAAGGCCACCGGAGGCGTGGGGGACATCGTCAACCCCGGCGGAGCAGAAATATTCTTTCTGAGGATCTGAGCAAAGCTGGCTCCTCTGCCACCCCGAAAAGATCCACCTTGTGACATTTTGACCTGCGACGTCGGCTACACTGCGGATGTAGCAAGTTACACATTAAAACGATATACTGACAAATCTAGCAATTTATTTATATTTGTTAGGTCTAAGAATGAGTTCATTGGCGCGCAGGCTTCCACAGGACAGCGCTAAGTAATGGTAGCAAACGAGCTAGCTAGCACTCAGTTACTGAGTCAGTACTAGTACCTTGCCTGGCTATGCGATATATGGATGTTCACAACCACGCTGCTAGCTAGCTCTACACAGTTGACCTTGAATCATTAATAGTAGGTCCCATATACAGCACTTATAAGTGCAATACGACAATAGTTAAACGTGTACTAAAATACTATGCTAAACGTGCCGTTAGTTTGAACAATAGTTATTTTCTTTTTTCCCCCTCAAATTTCTATATCTAGAGCTAACAGGTAGTTGAGCATCTGGTTGCTAGCTCTAGTCTAATTGCCTCGAGACTCACGAGTACTACGCTTCAGTGTGAAACTTTTAGTTTAACTTGGAAACAGCGAAGTGTTTAACCGACTAGATTCATAAAAACACTTAAAAATGCTAGGCTTTGAAATATGATTGTGAGATGTTGCCTATGATACCACGCGTGCTGTTGCATCAAGTGCAAATGTTTGTGTAGAGGCAAGCCTAAAAATGACGAACGCTTGCAAATGAGAATCGCAGTTATGAAAACATTTAAGGTCACCTACTTATAAACGCCTCCACAAAAACGGACTGATGTGGGAATTACTATCATAATGAATAACTCTTTATTAAGAGGAAAAAGGACACTCATTCCCAAACCTACCAATAGCCAGGCCTCAACTACACAACCACATTGGTTTCACACGAATGTGAACTTTTGAGTGGGGGGGGGGGGGGGGGGGGGGGGGAGATTATGACGTAACTTATCGGCTATTCATTCTTCAAGCTTAAGTGGTGATTGGAAACAATCTTTCCATTTTCTGAAATGCAGACACAGGTTTGTCAGTTTGTCTTCCTTAGACAAACTGACAGAAGTTCCTTAGACAAACTTAGAAGTGTGCTCAGGCAGCACTGTTGAGTGTGCACACTCAACAGTGCTGCCTGAGCACACTTCATAAGACATAACTTTAATAAGCAAAATACATTATTTACTTAGTAAATGCAATGGGTAGACTAGCCTACCCATTGCAAGGAAGACAAACTGACAAACCTGTGTCTGCATTTCAGAAAATGGAAAGATTGTTTCCAATCACCACTTAAGCTTGAAGAATGAATAGCCGATAAGTTACGTCATAACATCCCACTGTTGAGTGTGCACACTCAACAGTGTGTCTCACACAATGTGTGCGAGGGGGAGAAAGAGGAACAACCCAGAAGAGTCTCGACCACAGAGTGCAGGAAAAAGGCAGTATTTTGTATCTCAATCTCTCTATTTCAGAAATAACCTTGAAACCTGGCAGGTGGGACGCGTCAGCAAGAACAACTCCCTGCTGCACAGGAGAACAAGCTCAACCCTCTTCTTGTGTTTTTTTGTTTTACTGCACTGTATAATATATGTTGGAGCAGGGACAGATAGTCAGTTGGACTTCGTGAACCAACCCAAACTCTGTTGCGGGTAGGGAAACATAGACAACCCCAGAGCTCTGTTGATTTCCAACTGCTGCATTAAAGCTGATATTATCGGACCACTACGACTCCAGACCACTCTTTCTAGAACACAGACTTGTGTCATTGAATACTATCATGACATATTGGAATAGACACAACGATTTACAGTCCTTCACTAGCTAGCCGTTGCAGGATAGGCATGTAAAAAGACTGTCCCAGAGGAAGACCAAAAAAAACAACTGAAACCTGGTAATGGTGAAAGTGACTGTTGCATGCCTCTTGCAACCAAACAGAAGTGAAAGGAAGGAAATTATTTATAGTCACATTATTAGTGGGAGGTTTTATCAGTGGGAGGTTTTTATCAGCACTATGCTTGCACAAGAGCACACAGGGACAAGGCCCACACACAGAGATGCTGCTAAGCTTCCATGGTTGCTGTCATATTTTCCTATCTAGGGGAAGTTCTAGTCAGTTTGGGGGGCTGAGAAAACCTGTAATCGAGAGATCAATATATCCAGTTTAACGACTCCAACCACGTGTTTGAGTTAGTAGCCTATTCACTTGCAGTCGTCAGCCTCTTACTTTGGCTCACTTTTTTTTGTAACCACAATCTGTTTGTTGTCAGAACACTACTCATGCCATAAAGTCAGGGAACTCCAAAACCACAAACCACACTTACCTTGACAGACCAACTTTTGCTTTTGAAAAACTCCTACTGAATTAAGTCATTTCGTCATTATGTTTTTAATGTAGCCTACTTATTTTATATCATTAGGCCTACATCATGTGTCTGTAATACTTCAGCTAGAGCATGTGCTTTCGCATAGTTTGTGTAAATTCTTTAAATCTCGATAAAGAGAAAAATTGGGCTCTCTACCTGGTCGATGTTCTGTTCTTCAAAGCAGCTGTACGTGGTTGTTGAAGGTAACCAATCTGTGCCAGCAAACCCTTCTGTAATTACTGTAAGCAGGTGTGCGTATGCTTAACGTTCTGACCTGTCCATGAACTTCTGCAAAGTCCTTTCGACATGTTTAGGGCCTACTTGTTTTTTTGTTGAATTGGTTAAACTCAGTATAAACACCGTCCAATCGAAAAGCTATCGAATAACTAGCTTTAAAGTGGCGTACCTGGCTAATTCGGTGTTTATGAAAACTGAACGGTTCGAACAAGTGGGCAAGTAAGGGATGTAGACTAGCGATTCTCATATTAACGTTTTCTATACAATGGCGATACGCGACACCTGACCTTTGCTCGCTATCAAAAATACATATATGGCAGACGTGCAGCTTTTATAAACTGCATGAATGCAGTTCTGACACTAGAGGGCAGCATTAAAATGGTATTTCAAACAGGATCATAGCATGTCAGACCATTGTGCTATTTATGTTATGATTCACACAACATGCGTAACCGCATGACGTTTTTCAGTTCATTTAAAAAAGGGAAAAGGAAAGGGGAAAGTAGCTTTAGTCATTTGGTATGTGACGAAGGTAAGTGTCTTCTGCTGTAATGATACTTGAAATGAAGGGGGGGGGACGGGACGTTTATTACAGAAAGTTGGTTTCCATCAGCACTGAATAGGATTTCCACTTCGCGGTACAGTTTGTAACAGATATGCCCTCTGAATGAGCCTACTACAGGCTAGTGCCCCTTGGCTAACTCATGTCTGGTTTGACAGGCCCCCTCGGCTGATAAATAACAGCAGCGCTCCTTCAGCCTTCACCCAGTCGCCCCCAGCTGAATCTCTCCGATGCGTCTCCACAGCAGAGATTGAATCTTCCCCATTCATTAGACTAAGTGGATGAGGCTCTCTAATAGGAGCTCCCTTCCTCTCAATAATTGCCGTTGATTGGCGTAAATTAGGCCCTAGTTGCCAGACGAGTGATTCTCGACGAGGATAATCCGATTCCCAACTCAAACTAATAGGATTTTAACTCGGGCTCGTCCTAATGTCCGTCTGTAAACCCTGGCTATGGCCTTGTGCCCCATGCAGGCTGGGTCCTCTGGATCCTATCTGGGCACTGAACTGCCTAGCGCTGTCTGGAGAGCAGGGAACCGTCCCCTGCCAGGCTGCAGGACTTGTCCTGGAAGACATTCAAGAACCATACAATGAATTGGTCATTCATAATGGCCATACACAGTATTCATTTACAGAGAACGATCCGTTAAGAATTTTCGATCTCTAATGTATGGGGAGTTTGGAGGAAGATGATTCAAGATTGCTTGGACACTCAGGATTTTACATTCAACTGTAGTATCAATATATCAAGATTTAGTACAAAAAAAATCTAGATTTAGTAAAAAGGTCAATTCAACCATGGAAGAATCAAACAATGAGACTCCTGCTGTTGTTTCTATATGCATCATTTGTATGTCACTTTGGATAAAAACATCTAAATTAGTCAAATGCAAACCTGACCCAGAGCAGTCCTGCTTCAGAGAGGACTGTAAATCCAGTCCACCTGGTCCAGTTTTGTCCTCCAACTACTCACCGGTCTGGCAACCGGTGATTGAACACATCTAACAACACACCTTCAGTTTACGCTCAGGGAAGCCTCTGAAATGTTGTTACATTCAGTGGCGAAAATCTGCTATCAATTTTGGGAGGGACAATTATATGACATTTTCTCAAGAGCAATCCCTGAGGGGGACACCAAAATTACTGCTGTAACACATAGCCTACATTGTAATATGTGAAATGTATATTATTAATATTATTGACATTTCTTTATGTTTACAGTGATTTATTGGGTGGGACAAATCCTATTTTTCCCAGGATGGGGGGGTTGTGTCCCCCCTGTCCCCCCCGGGATTTCTGCCTATGTTACATCTATTGAGAGAGAAGAAGGGCATCGTTCCCTGGCCATATGACAGTACTTAGTGTACAGTTCTCATGGTTGTGTATTTTAAGATACTGTCGGTTTGTCCAAGGTCAAACTCGGTGTCGAGACATTTGTTTCTATTCTATATCCTATTTGTTTAGAGTAGCCAATAGAGGCATGGATGGGATTGTACAGCATCACAGTACAGTGAAATACAAGACAATGAAAGCAGTTGCCAAACCAAACATGGAGAGAACAGTGAAGGGGACAGGTGTGGCTCAGAGCACATGACTGTAGGTCAAGATGTTGTAGGTCTGAATCCCTCTCATGTTGCTTTGGGGAGAAAGGGAACATAGCACATAAGCATGGTATTATTAAGAGAACGAGACGTGAGGACAACCATCATGCTTGTTCCGAGTCATGCTAACGTAGAGCTTACGAGAGGGGAAACGCAGTTGATGTTAAAAATCTTTTGTTGTTCAGTTGATAAGAGGATGGCGCTACTGCGAGGCCTGAGGCCTAATGAATCTCCACTCCATTACAGCTGAATCAGACAGATTGCTCTCCCAGAGAAATGAATTGAGTTTTTTGTATTTGTGAGATCATTCTCCCTGCATTAACTGCTCTTTATCCCCTCTCTTCATCACAGAGAAATCAGGTTAGGCGGCCATGATTAGCTGGGGTGGCCTCCCTTTTTAAGCAGTAATTAGGTTTGGCAGCTCGGTTGATAGTGCTATTAGAACCAATAAAGAGAGGGCTTGGCTCATCGAGTGAAACAGATTCTCCACGAGCAGATGGTAGACGAAGGGAGAGGACTCTGATGTATGGAGGACGAAAACAAAGTTTGTGTAACCAAAGTAGAGGAGGCCTCTTCAATGTGCATGCTCCCCCCCCACCCCCCCTCTCCAGCACCCCCCCCCCCCCCCCCCTTCTATTCCTGGTGTCTCAAACCTGGTGTGTCAGACCTGAGTTTGGCTGAAGTCTGTAAAATATGTTTTCCTTTCCTGTAACCATGTTGTGCTCTGAGATAAGTGCATACACTCAAACCTTCAAGTGCTGTTAGCGCCCTCAAATGTCCTTAACTGCATACAGACGTAGGTGATTAAGAACAGCATTGCTTCCTTCAACAAGCCCACTGTCAAAAGACAATTCAAATGTTGAACATAAACACTTGAATCAAAAAAAAAAAAAAAAAAAAACATAAATCGATGTCTTCAACTCTATCGTCTCCTATCATCTGGACGAGTGGAAAGGTGAACTCGCGGATTCCCAGAAATTCCACCATGCTCCAGATAAGCTTACGGTGTCTTGGGCATTGTCCTGTAGGAAAGGTGCATTAGTGATGACAGGAAGACCAGTGGGGACCCGGACTGAAGGCTGGGTCAGGCGGGCGGAGGTGGGCTTGTGTATTGTGTGGCGGTTCACTGCTGTGACTGTCTCCCTCTTATCTCCCCCAGTGAAGGTGGCTCACATGTCTCCTTATCTCCAGGTCAGACTCGGGTGCTCCCCGACTTTTTCCCGGAATCTTCCAGATTGTGTGAACCATGGCATCGGCCATGTGAAAGGTGATTCTGGAGGGTTCGGTTCCGCGATAGGCGAAGGGTTAGGGTGCACCTTCATTGAGGAAAGACTGTCCTTGGTATCATGTTGAAACCACTGACAGGATTTGATTTCCATACAGGGCCTTACGTTGGTCATCTTGGGGTTGTTTAGACTTTTACAACCACAAGGATAAAAATTATTCGATCTGAAAATACACACAAAGCAAAATCTATAATGTTTCATTGAGTACGGTAATCCATATGTACCCTGGCACAGAACTAGACAAGTGAAAATATAGAGTATGTCCGGATTGGAGGATGTCTGTTATTATGGAACATCCTTTTTACAGCAGAAAGGTTGATTTACAAGCTTACACTGAGAGTGTTGAAATCCTGAATCGTGGAGCAGTTCTGGTGCATTTTCTCCAAAGGAGCATACATTCAACCCCTCTAAATAAAACATCTTGTCGCCAGGCACCAGTAAGTGTCCCTGGAAGACCAGCGGGAACGAGGAAGGGAGGGATGGAGGGAGGGATGGAGGGAGGAAGGGGATAAAAAGCGTCCAGGTTAAGTTGTTTGAAAGGCCTCCGGTATTAAGAGGCGTTTTACACTTAAGAAGTTGGTTTCGCTGGGTTTTCAGTTTCCCCTTATTGATTGATGCTCAACTATCAATGCATAATAGAAAAGCACTCAGAGCAAATGTAGGGTTATGGCCTTGAGAGGGAGTCGGCAGACGAGGCTGCAGACCGATGCCATTATTGCCCCATAAAGGATCCCTGGGGAGGAACATGGTGTTCAGATCAGCACACACCAAATACCCAATTAAAAAAGGCTTTAAATTCCCTCCTCTTTCCTGGGCAGAAATCAATCCGAATTCAATCTATTCGGCTAGGATTCCGACAGAGCAGGTAATTGCCCATAATCGGTCAGCTAGGTGACAACAGCTTAGAGGGGAGACACTAATACAATCAGGTATTTGCTTTCAACACTCGTCCCTGTGCTTGACTGGGCTGTCTAAAAACAGGCAGAGTGCAGTTTGTGGACCCATCAAACAAAGGCTTATATAAAGTTACCCCCAGTGCACAATTGTGCGTTTTTCTCCTGATACCAGAAAAAGATATACTTCCGAAAATCTGCTCCTATGAAGTTTCAATAAATGTGTTTATGGAATATGGTTTGATGGATTTTCCTATGTTGTCACTTTCCTACATCTGCTGTGATGGCAAAGCAATTATGTCATAATTCATTCAGTGAAATCTGAGCCTGTGGATGTTGGTATGAATGCTTTATGGCGACATTTGACTGTACAGAGTTCTCCCATGGTTGTGTTTTTAATGGCTGTCTAATGGCACTGTCCCAGAAGGGGGTGGGTGGGAGAGGTGGAGGGAATGATGGGGGTGTGGGGGGCGGGGGGTGGGGGTGTGGAGGGGTGAGGGTGATCCTCGAGAGAAGCTGGGGACTGACTGGTACAGAGGTTCTGCCAGACTGGGGTCATAACACGGAAGGGTCAGCCAGGGTTAAAGGTCACCAGCAGGAGTCTACAAATAATGGATCTCTCAATAAACTGAGAGCTGATATTACCAGCTCCCCAGCCTCACTGAATACAGAGGAGCTAATATTACCAGATACCTAGCCTCACTGGATATAGAGGGAGACAGAGGGAGACAGAGAGAGACAGGGAGAGACGTGAGAGACGTGAGAGAGAGAGAGAGAGAGAGAGGGATGAGTGAGAGAGACAGAGGGGTGAGAGATAGAGAGGAGTGAAAGAGAGAGAGAGAGAGGCAGAGGGGTGAGAGAGAGACAAAGAGGGAGACAGAGTCAGAGGGGTACAGAGGAGATCAATAGGTCACAGGTTCAAATCCCCACTTGTATGTTTCTTTGGTTAAGCGTTTGCTAAAAGAATACATGACCATTATTGTAAATATTAGGTGAATTAAGATAGTTTTGCTTCCTGTCAAATCCATCACTTTTAAATAATCTGTTGTGACTCACTGTTCTTCAGGCGTGTGTATTGTCCTGTTACACGAGGGGCTCAAACGGAACTGCAGTCTGGGTTCCCCTCAGAACATGGGTTCCCCTCAGAACATCAGTCTGGGTTCCCCTCAGAACATCAGAGACAAAAGACCCTGAAAGAAGAAGGAAAGAAGGGACATCTGACTGTAGGCCACAGCCCAGACTGAAATTACATCTCCAAACATTTTCAGTTATGTTGTTCAAGAAAAACAGAAACAGAGAATCACATTATGAAAACCTAATTTAGCATTAGAATGATTATCAGTAGCCCTGCAAAACCAAAGCTTTCTTCTGACTAAAACTGGAATGGAGACAAAATGAGATTCTGAGAAAATAAGATTTTTTTTGTAATGAAGATGTATCCATTCAAGCATCAATACGTCGAGCATTGTAATAAGACGAGTGTGTTGTAGTGTTGCTTTAGATTATTTCAGGTTTTGATGGAAAAACATCATACAAAAGTTACACGAATATAACAACAACAAAAAAACAGAAATCTTTTTTTATTCACGCAAACACGTGTAGTAAAATAAATCAAGCCTTTGACCAACCGCCACTTGAATTTAACGGATTAAATTGTTGATACCGCTGTATGACCAGTAGAGGGCGTGTAGCGCTCTCATTTCCCCAGCTGCGAACTCCACTATCCTACTGGCACAGTCCATCAACACAGAGTAGCCTACAACTCTTTATGCCTTAGTCAGCTTCTCGGTCAAGGTATAAAATGAACCACAATCCTCACACATTGATTCCTTGGAGGGGATACGGTGCCATGGCTGTTAAGAGGACAGCTGAAACCACTTTTAGCATCTAGTTGTGTGTTTGTGTAATCACAATAACTTCCTGAATATGTACAATTCTTTCGAATAAAATTGTTCCCACTGCTCCAAGTCTCATGTCTATGCAGTAATTTAAGATAATTATGGAGCTAATATATTAAAAGTCATTGACAGAGAATTTGATAATTATCCTCTGATCAAATTCCTGATAATTTGTGTAAATGCGTTTTATGATTACATTTTCCGTGAGTAATGGCTTTTTTTCCCTGTTTATTGCCGTTTTAGAAGCCAGTGCTGTTGTAAGACATCAGTCACAGGGTGATACTGAACCTAAACACGGTCATATCTATCTGTCAGTCAGTGAGTAGCCTAACTTTGTACTGTGAAATGGAGCCCTTTCTTTTGGCACAATTCTTCCTTTTCTTCACTTTTAACACAGCCGTTTCCCAGATCAAACGACGTTTGGCGGTGCTGTCTCAAACAGGAACACGTGGTCTGACGGGTTGCATTTGAAGATGAGTGGAGGCGTGACATGCTGGTGTTTCACACGGCTGAGTTCTGCTCTGCTGAGACTGTGTCAGGATAGGGGCTCTGCAGACACCAGGATGGCAGCAGTTGGAAGTAGTCATTTTTATTTCTGGCCCTTTGAACAATTCTTGCCAATCAATGCACATAGACAGAAAGAATAATAAAGAATGTAATTAAAAGGAAAACAACAAAAAAAGTGAACAGAAAAGGTGTAGGCTGAAACTATTCTACTGGGCGATGCTTTCACACACACAACCTCACAAACAACCTCACAAACAACCTCACACAGTCCTCACACCCAGTACTATGGGTGAGTCACTTCCCCTTGCAGACAACGTGAATTTTGTGTGAAGTCCTCACTAAAACACCAACAATTACTGACAACAGCCATCCAGTCTGGTCTTTCAGTTCTCACACAGATCCCTGGTCGTGTGTTAGCTCAGCCTGGTGATGCCTGTGACAGATGAAGCTCCATCATAATAGGCTCTCGTAGGAGGAATAATTGTACTCTCTCCTGATGCGTCCTCAGCTTAATGCAACACTATAGCTTTCAGACCAGATGAATCCCAGGGGAGAACCTTTATTAAGTCCGTTTCATATCGACAGCCGTGGCAGTGGGGCTTCCACAATGTGACAGCGCGGCAGCAGACAGCGGTGTTCTGTACTCATTGGAAGCGGATCAAAGTCCCCAGGACATGAGCGGGACAAGCTCTCCCCCCTTCCCCCCGCGTCGCTGTCACGCCCCGAGGCCACACGTCGTCGCGAAGCAAATCAACATCTCCGCCCATCCCGACAGCCCCTCGCCTCGTCAACACCGCCTGCGCACCGACCCAACTCCACTGTTGTCCTCCACCTCCTCCACCTTCCCCTCCTTCACTGTCCCCCTCCTCCTCCACCTCCTCTTCTCCCTTCTCCACTTCCCCAAACCCTTTCCTTCCTCCTCAGCCTAAGCCCTCCTCCTCCCCCCTTCTACTTCCTCCTCCTCCTCCTCCCCCCTGCTCCTCCTCCTCCCCCCTCCTCCTCTCGTCTTTATTATTTTAATTAATCAGGATCCCTGCACCTGTCTGTCAGCACCCGGGCATTCTCACCGCCATTCTGTGCGACGGAAAGTAATTAAAGTGGCCTCGCAAGGCATTCTGGGCTTTCGTTAGGGGCAGAGACGGCAGCGCGATGCCGAGAAGATTAATTGGATACAGATGCCAAGGCTTTTATTAAAGGAACCCCTCTTTCAAAACACCTGGAGCATCCCAATACCCACCCCACCTCCGGGTTAAGACAGGGTGAACTCAGACTGGGTGTGAACTCTGCTGGTAAACAGACCCTGCTGCCTGGGAGCAGTTACCTCGGTTACCGTCCACGAGCGGCAAGACACCCTGCGCGGTTTAATGACTCACATCCTTATTTTGAAATCAGCGAGTTGATTGCAATCCTTCCGTTGGTCACACAAGGCAATTAGATCTTCAGTCAGACTTGGAGGGCTTAACTGCCTCACGTTACAATAACTAGAAGCTCGTAAGCACCTTTGAAAGACGTCGTCAGTTTTCACAATTTGAAAGAGTCTTCCGGGGACAACTGTGCGTTATAAACGCCACCATCGTCGAGGCTACGGCGTGGTAGAAATGGACGATCAGAGGCACGCAGGGGGCATCTTCAGGGACACATAACACAGTGGGGACTCTGGGAGTGCTTTGAAGAAGAGGCATTCTGGGTAATGATGTCCATTACGAAGCATCAGAGCACATTGAGAGGGTCCCTGGAAGGGGGTGGGGGGTGTTGTGGAGGGGTGGAGGGTGGGAGGGTGGTGTTCAATGGCACAGTCATATCACCATGTGACACTAGCATCCTGTTAGGAGAGCCCAGCCGAAGCTCTCCATTTACCCCAGTTACCTAACCCTCGTGTCGTCTTCACGGAACAAGAGCAGAGTGCTGGAGTGAGCCAGGGAGGGCGGGGGGGAAATTCGATTATCATCAGAAAAATGCAATGAGACCATGGGAGTTTAACGCACAAATGCACAAAAAGTGATATTTTATTACAGCTTGAAGGCTTTCAAAAATTACTGGAAAAGGCAGGAAAATGTGTCTGAGATGGAGAGTCTAAAGCCTGTTTAGCAGAGTGTAATTGGTTTAACCCTGATGTGTCCTGTCGTTTTCACGCCAAAATATGCTTCTCTGACCCCTGATTTGATTAAGTAAAACTTCATTTTGGGGGGAAAACCACTTTGTTGCTATTACTGGCACATTTTGAAGATGGATGAATGTAAAAAAGAAAAAGAAAAAGAGTGGTTCTTTGAAATGTCATTTTTTTGGATGTCCCTTTCAATTGATCGGTTTGGACTGGGTATGAACAGATATGTTTCTGTTCCAGAAAAGGAGTCTCAAGTTCCCTATTCCAACGTAATGTCTCATTATTAGATAAAATATGATAAAGTAGATGATTCACACTGAACAGAAGAACAAGGGACATTTCCCATTTTCAATTTATTTTAAAAGGTCTGCTAAAATGCTAAAAAAGATGCATTAGAAGAAAAAAAATTCTGTAGCTAAACAAACATCTAATTGTTGTGGTGAGTCCACAAGGTTCAGAGGTAGGAGACATCGCCACGGATTGTTTTTTGTGTTTTAGTCCTACAAAATATCAGTGAAAGTAAAGAGTTAAGTTTGAAACAGCAAGAAATCATCACTCATTGAAACATGTAACATCAATCATCGAAACTGTTGACAGTCAGGTGAGGGAGAAGCACTTACCTGCCACAGAATAGGAATAAATCAGAGGGCACACAGCTGTTAAGATATCTTTCAAATACAAATCTGTTTTTCTTTCAGTTTGTTTTGCTTCTTCAGCCAGTGACACAGTGAACAAATATTTAAAACGCAAATAAATTATTTGCCAAAAAAGACAAAAGACAAAAATCCTGAAGTGTTCTTTCACGTAGAGTTCATGACGTATTTCCACTTTTGAGCAACACTGAGGGAACATAAGAAACCTACTGTCACGTCTGGCCTAAACATTCAGCAACAAATACATAAACTAATCACAACAAATCACAGCACCAATCAACAATTTCAATACTACAACCAGAGATCAAATGTCTTCTGGAAACAGATCAAAAATTCCCAGATCACTTTAATCCGCTTTGATTTTAAGCATATTCAGATCATTTCAGACCTTTCTTCGTCGATGAACTACACCAGGGGTTCTTTCATGGTGAAGCACACTCCTGTAGCTAATGGGTAACATTACACCGTATTAATGGTGCCACCGGCTACAGAGCTAGCTGTGAGAGGTTGACTACAGATCAGTAGGGTGAGCAGGCAGATCATTAACCATAATTACCCCTGCTAATCCACTTCCAACAGAACCAAATAAACAGCCAGGCCCATTAGTGCAGCTGACTGTCAGGCAGCTAGTGGCCTGTAGCTCTGCTGGCAATGATCTGCACCCACAGGGGATCAGGGCTTGGGGGGAAGGGTGGAGGGAGGGAGCGACAGGGGTGGAGGGAGGGAGGGACAGGGTGTGACAGAGGGAGGGTATGGGAGAGGGTGTGAGGGAGCAAGTGAGGGAGAGAGGATGTGAGGGAGAGAGGTGGATGAGGGGGAGAGGGGGATGAGGGGGAGAGGGGGATGAGGGAGGGTGGATGTGAGGGGGAGAGGGGGATGAGGGAGGGAGGGCGGTGAGGGAGGGGGGATGTGTGGGGGAGAGGGCGGTGAGGGAGGGGGGATGTGAGGGGGAGAGGGGGATGAGGGGGGGGGATGTGAGGGGGAGAGGGGGATGAGGGGGGGGATGTGAGGGGGAGAGGGGGATGAGGGAGGGGGGATGTGAGTGATGTCTGGTCTCTTCCCCACCTGATGTGGGTTGTAACAGGGGTTGGGGAGGCTGGTGGCTACATGCTGGCACCACTGGCTCTATTGTCTGTTGCCCCCTCACACACACACACACACACACTTATATGTACCCAGATGGTGTTCATTTTGACCTTCTCCTCCCTCCCTCCATTTATTTTCAGCCTGCAGGCACACTTCCATCTCTCTCTCTGCCTCTTTCTCTTACTCTCTCACACAAAAGGAAACACACACACACGCGCACACACACACACACGCACACACACACATGCACTGCGCTCATGCACTTTCAATAAACACGTTTCTTTGACAGTCGGGCCTAGAGATAATAGGCCTATTACAGTAATGTAATCATTATACAGTATTATTATGTCAGTCCTGACTGTTCCTGTGATCTGAGGAGAGGGACATCCACACTAGAACACAATGACTACAGGTGTGAATTAGCTCTGGTTTTGTGTGTCTCATTGTATACAGGTGTGCAGAGGTAGGTGAGGCTGCAGTTGACCAGGTAGGTGTGTGTGTGTTTTACATGATAACAGAGCAGAGAGGCGCCAGTGTTGCAGCAAGAAGAGAAACCTGTCACTGAAGTAGATCATAACAGTGTAGGAGAAGAGGGCCTGACTCAGTCTCTCTCTTCCTCCCTCCCTCTTCACCCCACACTCTCCCTCCCTCTCCACCCCACACTCTCCCTCCCTCTCCACCCCACACTCTCCCTCCCTCTCCACCCCACACTCTCCCTCCCTCTCTACCCCACACTCTCCCTCCCTCTCCACCCCACAACTCTCCCTCCCTCTCCACCCACACTCTCCCTCCCTCTCCACCCCACACTCTCCCTCCCTCTCACCCCACACTCTCCCTCCCTCTCCACCCCACACTCTCCCTCCTCTCCACCCCACACTCTCCCTCCCTCTCCACCCCACACTCTCCCTCCCTCTCTACCCACACTCTCCCTCCTTCTCTACCCCACACTCTCCCTCCCTCCTCTCTACCCCACACTCTCCCTCCCTCTCCACCCCACACTCTCCCTCCCTCCCTCTCCTACCCCACACTCTCCCTCCCTCTCTACCCCACACTCTCCCTCCCTCTCCTACCCCACACTCTCCCTCCCTCTCTACCCCACACTCTCCCTCCCTCTCTCCCTCCTCATCTGTCAACCTCTCACCCCCTTCTTCCTCTTTCCATCACCCTCACCTCTCTACACCACAAGGTCCCTCCCTCTCCCCCTCCTCTCTCCCCCCTCCTCTTCCTCTTCTCCCTCTCCCTCCCCTTTCATCCACCAACTCTCTACTCCTTCCTCTACACCCCGCCACCCAACACACTCCCAGACGGTGTGTTCCCCATCTCCAGGTCCTCTCCTGGTTCAGGCCTTCTGTCAACCCTGAGAGGATCACCTCTGACCCCTCACCACCTCCCACACTGTCCTCACCAGTCTGCACGCTCTCTCTCTCTCTCTATTAGAGCACTCCCTCCATCCCTCTCTCTCTCTGTTCAAACACTCCCTCCATCCCTCTCTCTCTCTCTGTTCAAACACTTCCTCCATCTCTCTCTCCTCTCCAGCAGAGATCAGGTAGTGATTATGAGGACCGGTGGCATATTTGTGCTGGAGGAGATCCAAGGCTGTTTGTCTTCAGTGCTGGCTCTCTTCCCAGAGATGATTGCACTTTTCCTCTTTGAGTCTGCAACTGATGAAACGTGAGCGTTCTTCCAAGCAGGAAGAAAAGAAAGCGCGTGTTTCTGTTTGTGATAACAGACTGAGAGGAGCTAAATGCCTTGTCCGTATTTGCCGATTCAGAGCAAGTGTCGCATTACTAATACAATCATACCACTTCTGTTTGTCTCTAGTAGTTGATAATGTTGATGTGTTCCATTGATTTCTCCACATCAGCGACTTCCATTAGAATAGAGCGCGTCGTTTGGATGAGTGAAAAGCACATCGAGCAACAACGTGTGAAAGTGCGTTTCCTTGCAATTAAAGCTTTTCCTTCATAATTAAATCTGAAAGGCGATTCTTCAGGCATTGTTCATTATTTCGAATCTACGGCTTTTGATACGGGAAATTCAATTCATCAAAACACCGAAACAGATAGACCTCATTTGGAATCATTTACAAAGAGTGTTCAGCTTTGTCCAAAGGCCTTTAGTAATTCACACAGTGCTTCTTTTATCTCCGAAGAAGACAGATTAAAAAAAAATAGAAATTAGATGTGGATTGTATAGGCCTACGCGACTGATTTGTTTATTGATGATATTAATTAATTTAGTAAAATACCGTATAAACTAGACTGTCATTAGATGACCAGCAGATATCCACCAAACCTTCCCTGAGCTTTACTTCTGTAGGCCGGCAGCAGTAAGCCCAACCCAGGAACAACCGGGAAACGCTACCGGTCCGCTCGGCTACCCACTAATGGATCGCACTCATTTCATCAGCAATCTGACGTTTAATGAATATATATTTTATCTTCCTGTGCCAGTTATCGGAATGTCTGCCCTGTTCCGAGAAATGGCCGCCCGGGGAGTCTTTGGTCGGACCTTTCCCTCCGAACGGGCACCTGAACACCAATCTCACCCCTTTCACCGGCCCACAGGCCCAGCTCTTTCCTTCGCCTTCAATATCGTATGTAGATTAATAATTCATGGGCAGTTATTAGGGCTGGTTCAATAGGAGATTGGCTGATGGAGAGCTGGTGTGTGCAGGGAGCGCCCGGGGGAGGCTGTGTGTTGTTGTGTCAGCCCCCATCTGCCAGAATGCAATAAGAGGAACAATGGAGGCCTTGATTTTCACCAGCAGGCCCATAATCTTTAAATGGCTATTAGCAGAAGAGTGCAACCAGTCAATAACCGACAAAATCCTTTTAAAAGCTATTCTCTCTCTCTCTCTCTCTCTCTCTCTCTCTCTCTCTCTCTCTCTCTCTCTCTCTCTCTCTCTCCTCTCTCTCTCTCTCTCCTCTCTCTCTCTCTCTCTCTCTCTCTCTCTCTCTCTCTCTCTCTCTCTCTCTCTCTCTCTCTCTCTCTCTCTCTCTCTCTCTCTCTCTCTCTCTCTCTCTCTCTCTCTCTCTCTCTCTCTCTCTCTCTCTCTCTGCTTCTCTGTCTCTTAATCGCTTTCTCTCTTTCTCTCCCTCTCCCTCTCTCCCTTAATCTCTTTCTAGATCTCTCACTCATTCTCTCTCTCTCGCTCTCTTGATCTCTCTCTCTCCTTCACTTTCTCTGTGACTTGCTTCCAATCTCTCACTCTTTTTTCTCCATTCACATCTCACTGCCACAGCCCCCCCCCCCCCCCTAAATGTGTGCTGGTGATTCAGAAGTTAGTTAGGTGGTTTATGCCTGGTCACTCTGATGTCATAAGTCGATTGGTCCAATATATTTGGACCAATCAAGTATAGTTTATAGACTAGTCATGGTACACCTTGTAAACTGTAAACATTACAAAGTATTGTACTGTAGGATAGATGAGTACATTTTGTTATTATTGTGCCTTTAAATCTCTGTTACCCTGAAGTTATCCCATTGTGTTGCTGTGGATCAACAAAAAAACTGCTGTTAATAAGATCAAATCACAATTAGATGAGATTTAAGTATGAAATATCAAATGTTATGAAAGCAATAACCTTTACGATGACCACAATTATATCCTAATAAAACTGATATTTATTAACGTCACTAAGAATTACCTGCTGCTCTAATGCCTCTCATTGGATTACATGGCCAAATTAAAGTGAGCCACAGTGTGTTAGTGAATATTGTCGTCCATTACGGTCTAACCAGGGAACCATACAGCCTCTGGGACAACAGCCAATCAGCTTTCAAATTGTCTGGGCCAGCAACAAATCAGCTTTCACATTATTTGGGACGGCAACCAATCAGGTGTCAGCTTGTCTTGGCCAGCAACCAATCAGCTCTCGGATGATCTGGGCCGGCAGCCAATCAGGTGTCAGATCATCCTGGGATATTTAAGCATGATTTACTGACTCCCCTGTCTACATGAAGGACCCTCAAAGCGTGTCTGAACAAGGCACATGTATGTAGACACACTGTTATCCTACAATGAGGTAATAACTCAATCACTTTCAGAAAGAGGCAGATTTTCAGCTGTGTTTCACAGAGCCACTGTCCCGTTGCCAGCCATCAGCGCTTGTGTTGTGACAGGCTCGCGTGACCTCTGTGTTCCAAATCACATGATCACAACTGACGGGGTCAAAGGTCATCTCTAATGGAGGGTGTAAAAGGGCTTAGAGTGGGGCATGTGTCCTCACCGTCACACACACACACGCACACATGCACACACGCACACAGACACACTCATACACGCACATACACACACACAGACACACACTCATACACACACATACACCCACACAGACACACACACACACTCATACATGCCCATACAGACACACACACACTTATACATGCCCATACACACACACACTCATACACACAGACAGACACACACACAGAGACACACACACACTCATACAGGAAGCACAAGGTACGACGCTACGCTAGGTACGATAGGAAACATCTCATCTCGCCTGGTCACTCTCTGTCGTCATGTGCTAGTTTCCCTCCTCAGCCTCATCCATCTTCATCCACAGACACATGACCTGTTTAGACAGCAGAGGCACTGAGAGACCCGCGGAAGGAAGCGGGCGAGCGGCAGACACACTATCACAGCAAAACACACGCCGCCATCCATTACTGCAGCTCGCCCAGCAGACGCGCGGGGGCCGCTAGGGAGACGGGAACCATTTGAAACCGAAATCTCATCGCAGCGACGAAGACTCGCAGCGTTCTTTAATCACGCCGAACGCGCTTTTGAATCCGCACGCACACGTCTGTTTTGAATGCGGTTGATGAACAGTGTTTTGGGTGCGTGTCTGAGGCAAGGCCGTAGCCACGGAGTCAACATTGGGGGGGACGAAATATGCTGGGGAGTCTGAGGGTCCCCCCCTGAAAACTTTTTACATTTAGTTATGAATATGATTACATTTTTTATGATAATTTCGGACAGCATGTGTGGTTGCCTGTCATAGAGTATCACATTTATATTTTATTTCAATTTTTATATCAATATATTGGGGGGGACATTTTGACCAGATTTGAATATTGGGGGGGATGTGTCCCCCCTAATATATATTATGATTACGGCCCTGGTCTGAGGTCAGATGACTTCTTTCTGTGTCACTATTTCACCCTCACAGTCCCACTGCTGAGGGAATCTTGAGTAACAGCGTCCGTATGCAGGGAGGATGGATCTAAGCCGGAGTTAATGATGTGACGGATGTGTCTGTCAGGAGAGAGAGGAGCGATGGCACACGACGTCCGTCTCACTCGCCGAGTGTCACCGCGTCTCCTGGGAGACGGCTCTCAGCGGGAGGGGGACCTGTCACCTGTCACACGCAGGCTGGGGAGGAGGAGGGACGTCCACTGCGGTTGCTATGACGGCACCAATGACTCTGTCACCTGTCCCCTGCTTTTTGTCAGTTGTTATTGCCCCTGGGTTGTCGAGTTGAGATCTTTAATAGGAAAATCAATCAATCAATAGAAATCGCATGATGCATTGATTGCATCGTGAAGGGAAGGAGATGGCAGGGGAGCTGATGGGTGAGTTTGAGGGGGGAGGAGGGGGGGGGGAGGGGAGGAGGAAGGGGGGGAGGGAGGAAGGGGGTGGGGGGCAGGAGAGGGCCGGTGATGGGTGAGTGGGAGAGGAGGGGTGAAGGGGCGAGAATAGGGGATGGGGGGGTGGGAGAGGAGAGGAGGGGTGAAGGGGGGAGAATAGGGGATGGGGGGGTGGGAGAGGAGAGGAGGGGTGAAGGGGGGGTGGGAGAGGGGGGGTGGCGGTGGGAAGGCTTCCTCCTTCACTGCTCCCACGCTCACAAACACACCCGCACATTCACTTCCTGTCTGCAGGCACTCATCCAGGAAGCCCCTCACTCACTACTTCCTCCTGACGACCCTCACTACTTCCTCTTGACGACCCTCTGAGGTATATTTGTTGTCAGCTAGAGCAAGTTGTTGTAGTCTCACAGAGGGGCGGAGCCAGGGCAGATTGATGGGTGCCGGGGACTTGGTCATGACATTGTGCACCCTGACAGGAGGCATGCAGCAGATACACACACCCACACACACACCCACACACCCAGAGACAAACACACACATACTCACACGCACAAAACACACAGCGCAGCAAACATAGTTCCTCTCTGCTTCCATCCATTAACCTCTACTGATGATGACAGAGTAGACACAGGAAAGTTAGAGCGAGAGTCTGATAAAGAAAAAATGTTGTTGCTGAATGAAGTCAATTCTGTCTACAAGTCTACAAGCTGTAAGGTATACTAAGATTTGACTGTTGAATCAACCAGACGCTTAGAAGGAAAACAACTCCCTCATGTTTTCCTTGAGGAACTGAGTCTATGATGGATGGACTTGGAGCAGTTCGGGCTGTCTGAAGCTTCACTGACCTAGTTCAGACGTGTGGCGTAAACAGTAAACAGAGCTGCAGACTTCAAAGATGGATCCTGGGACCGAGAACATTCTGGTTCCACCTGACTTGACTTTTTAGTTGAGAAGCACCATTAGGAATCAGAACCTAGTAAGCTAAGCCTTCATCTCCACATGATCATAACTATGAAAGCAACTGTGCATCAGATTCCTCAGAAAAAAAAACACTTAGTGTGGTATCTTCTTGTGGTTTTGCCTTTATAAAACCTTAGCTCTGACATTGACAAACGAGGCATAGGGCTGGCAAGGGAGACCAGCAAATGCACTACTTCAAAGCTAATGGTTAGAGAGAATGAGGTCATGAGCCCAGTTTTCTTGCGTACTATCTCTAGCACAGTGCGAACGGTTTCAGATTTGTTTGCATCGATGTTTAACCGTCTAACAGAAGTACCTGCCCCATGTAGCAATGACATGAGTATTTTGCTTCCCTCTCATGCAAAAAATATCGGACAAGAGTCATATAGACACACACGTATAGAACTTCAGCTAAATATAATTGTTTTCCCCCACATCAGACCCTTTTCTCCACATCAGACCCTTTTCTCCATAGCAACGTACAAGGGGAAGGATTTGAACCTGTGACCTCTTGGTCAGCAGTCAAACAGTGTCCTGCTGAGATGTCCTCACCCCCTCTAAATCTCTCCTAAATCTGGGGACGGCAGGTTGGTCAGAGTTAGTGTCTCTCGGCCCACTCTCCCCAAGCAGGAAGCTGGGAACACCATGTTGTGTAATTAGAGCTGCTGCACGCGTGCACAGGAACAACACATTATGAGACTATTAATCATTTCTGCAACAAATAACTAAATGAAGGTTGGATGTGGGTGAGGAGACAGGGTTTGATAGATGCTCCCTGCGCTAGGCTACACGTCGCCACGTCAACAGGAGGGGATGCTGACAGACTCAGCAACACTAGGCTTGGTGTACTGTTAGTTTGGGAGGGGAGAGGGGGGGTGGGGGGGGGGGGGTGGGGGGGGGGTGGGGGGGGGGGGGGGTGGGGGGGGGGGTTAAATCGATGTTGATTCATCTTCTTTGCTCTGCATCCCTGTAATGTTCCAACAAATCCCAATGATCATTCCCTCTCTGTGGAAAAAAAGTTTCTTTTTTTTAACTGGTGTACTGTGTGGTATGTCGAGAAACCAGGGTTTGATTAATTGTTGCCTTCTAACCAAGATTTGTATTGGCTTCCAAATGGGGGAAAAGCACCATGGAAATCCCCGCTTTTAGATTTCATGTGGCTTTTCCTCCTCCTCAACTGGCCATTAAGACTGCAACGCCGCACACTTTATCATTCTTATGACCCCATCCCGAGTTGTCAGGCAACCCCCTCCTCTGCCTCTAATTCATCATCCTTTATAGAGACTAATAGGCTGGAGGTGGCACAGGGGAGCAGAGCGCCTGCTACCACTGCCTCCAGTCACAGCCAAGGCTCTTCATTTGCCTCCGAGACGCAGCGGTATTCATTTGTCGCGACTGGCACCCAGTTTTCTCCCGTCTTCGAGGACCCACAAGGCGGAAGAACTACGTCACAGGAAACAGAGGAGACGCAGTCTGGAGACGTCGCTGTCTTGTGTTGGTTGACCCCACCATGTCACCCGGAAGTTATAATCCTACCAGTGACACGCAGAGCGAAGGAACTGTTTTCTTGACGGTATTGCTTATAAAATAACATTGGGTACAAACACAAAGGGTATTACACCTGTTAGGGCTGACGGTTGTTCAGGTGAGAGGTTCTGGGAGGTTAGCGGTACAGCTGGGTAGCATGGCACAGGTACAGACTGTGGGAACGCAGGTGTCACCTGCGTTCACTGACCCAGCTAAGAGAGAGACCCCTGCGCTCTGAACCAGCTCCGCGTCGAGCACAGCTTCACGTCTCATGTAGTGAAGGACTTGAGGACAAATCTTGTTATTGTAAATTAAATGGAAGTTATTATTTGAAATTAATGAGGATAGAACAAGATAATTACACGTTCCAATTTTAGACAATGTGGGAGGATGGTAAACGACTGTTCTAGGAGAATATGAAACAGTGCTTGATTACACAAGACACATATCCATATGAGACCGTACACTCTGATTTAATGAGTTTTTATGGCATTTTACTGACATTTTATTCATTTAGCAAATAATGCATATAGGAAATACAGGAGAGGATCTAGGATCAGAAGTGCAGAGTACTGACAGTGTTTAGGTGATCAGAGTCAAGGAACAGTCTGTGTTTACCAGACACAGTGCAGAGTAACCACATCTCAGCTACCAGACACAGTGCAGAGTAGCCACATCTCAGCTACCAGACACAGTGCAGAGTAGCCACATCTCAGCTACCAGACACAGTGCAGAGTAGCCACATCTCAGCTACCAGACACAGTGAACTAAAGATATGATTCTAGTTAAGATACTATAATATTATCATAACCACACTGCAACAGCAGCATCTCAGTTGCAACAGTGCACTAAATATGAGTCCGATATGAAGTAAATGTATATTTTGATCCCTCCTCTTCAGTACTCCTACTCGAACATGTGGCCTCATCTTACTCCTATAAGTGAGTGTGAAGAAAACTGAGTGGGAAAGTTGGAGACCCATTACCTATAAACGTACTCACACAGGCCACAGATACGCTTCGTAAACCACCATTTGAGATTCTTCCACGATGCTTAAAATGCAACGAGTTTTAATAATACATGCGCTGTAATGCAGTGATATTAATATCCGCTGTAACGGGATCCAGAAGTTTCTTAGTGGAAGCTATAATGCATACCGTACACTTCTAGGAGAAACACTTTCTCCATCACAGTTAGTGTTCTTTGAGAGAGTCTATTACAGGTAGTCAGTCTGTCCAGGGATTACAACTCCTATCTGCTTCCGTATAACAGAAGTCAGCATCAATGCCAGTGGTTGAGAGCTATTCAGACGTCCTAACTCTGACAGGGTCACTGGACACATTACATTACATTTACATTTAGTCATTTAGCAGACGCTCTTATCCAGAGCGACTTACAGTAAGTACAGGGACATTCCCCCCTGAGGCAAGTAGGGTGAAGTGCCTTGCCCAAGGACACAACGTCATTTTTGGAATCGAACCAGCAACCTTCGGATTACTAGCCCAATTCCCTAACCGCTCAGCCACCTGACTCCCTCAGAGATGTGAACACCTTCACATCTCTGACTTTATTACAGCGTCACGCTCCAGTGTTGAGCACATTGGGCGCTCAGTCTCTACATGTAGCTCAGAATCAGGATTTGACTGGCTTAGAGGAACTGACAGCAGCAGAGAATTGACTGCAGATCAAGAGGTCCCAGGTTCAAACCCCCTCGCCAACACACACACACACACACACTCTATGTTGCTAGCGATTAAAAGCGTCCGCTAAATGAAAAAAATGAATTGATTATCATCACATTAGTATGGCTGCTCGAAGTATTGGAGAACTGTTGTCTCTCCACCTGCATAGCAAGCTGTGTGCTGGTGGAGAGGAGAGGTGGGTGTCATTGTGGTGATGGAGCCATCTGCCCACGTATTCCATTCAAGTGGTGCACCTCCTGTCCTTCCCCACCAAACTGCCCCTCCAGACCAGAGAACACATTTGACCCCCTAACCCCCCTCATGCTCCCCCATCTTCAAACTTCTGGGCATTGATTGGTAACTTTGACGGCTGCCCCCGGGCCTCCAGCCAGAGATGAGAAGCGTTCATATGGGACGGTGAGCCTAAGTGCTAAATCAATGCAGCAGTGTCTCTGATGTGGATAGCATTACTGAGGAGGCCTATGGCGCGAGGTGGAGATGATGTTTCCCTGGGGAAGCCTTTGGGGGACGCACACCCGATGCTCGGTTCTGGATTAGCCGTTCACATGATCAATTACATCGTCTTAGCGAAGCAGTCATTGTGGATTCATATCTGCTGATGTGTCTTCATGCTGGCTGGACTGGTGGAACTGAAGGCCCTGCAGACACAAGCTTCATCATCGTCACACTGGAAGGTCCCCTGTGTTTGCTCTAACTCTCTGTTTGGGATGTTCGATCTGTAGGTAGACAACTCTACCTGTGATCCTAGGGTCTGGGGGTGAAGCTGGGGCTGGGGCTGAGGCTGGGGGTGGGGCTGGACTTGGACTGAAACTGAACCGAGGGAGAGAGAGAGAGAGAGAGAGAGGGAGAGAGAGAGAGGAGAGAGAGAAGAGAGAGGGAGAGAGAGAGAGAGAGAGGAGAGAGAGAGAGAGAGAGGGAAGAGAAGGAGAGAGAGAGAGAGAGGAGAGAGAGAAGGAGAGAGAAGAGAGAGAGAGAGAGAGAGAGAGCGAGAGAGAGAGAGGAGAGAGAGAGAGAGCGAGAGAGAGAGAGAAGGAGAGAGAGAGAGAGAGAGAGAAGAGAGGAGAGAGAGAGAGAGAGAGAGAGAGAGAGAGAGAGAGAGAGACAGAGAGAGAGGAGGAGAGAGAGGCCCAGTGCTGTGCTCCCCACAGCTGTGAGGTGTCTCATTAACGTCAGAAAGTCTCAACATCCACATATTTCCTGTCAAGCTGCCATGGCGGAGAAGGTCGTTTTTCAAACCTCAGCTTCAGTTTCACAGTAATCCAGCTAGCCTCAGTTTTAGTTGTGACTGGAAGAGTGTTTGATTGTGATAGGGGGCGACTGAATGCTTTCTGATCATGATGGCAAAGCACTACTGCACACCAGAGCAGTAAATTATCTAGCCTGCCCCATATGGACAGGCACACACACACATAAACACACACACATACAAACACATGCATTCACACACAAACTTGCATCGCACACATGATGCATACACACACACGCGCGCGCACCCACACCCACTCACTTGCATATCCACACAAACACTCGTCACACACACACCCACACCCACACACCACCACCACCCATTGTCAGGGAGGACTCTGGGTAATGTTGCTAGCACATTCAGCCCTTTCCATCACTGGGTTCATCGATGCTTATTTCCCACGTGAGTCATGTGCTTTGGTTTCCATTAGAGGTTTGTGGAATACGCCTTGTACATCTCGATCGCTGAGACAGGGAGGGGAGGCTCGGGCGTGTTAAACGCTGATGTGACAACCGGCTCAGTTAACAACGTTACAACCATTCGCTTTGTTTCCATCATCATTAAAACGCATCCGAACGGTTGCCGGGGTTGTTATTTTCCAACCGTTCTCTCACTGACCCTTGACCCTCTCCTCTTCTTTAAGAAGATGGCTTTACATTACATGTATCAAATGACAGCGGGTTAATTTATGGCAAATAGTTTCCCCATCTTCTTCACTTCTGCCCTCTAGCGATTCCTTTCCCATCTCGAGGGTGGGGCGGGGAGGCAGACTGAGTGGTGAGGCGGGGAGGCAGCCCGAGTGGTGAGGCAGGGAGGCAGACCGAGTGATGAGGCGGGGAGGCAGCCCGAGTGGTGAGGCAGGGAGGCAGCCCGAGTGGTGAGGCAGGGAGGCAGACCGAGTGGTGAGGCAGGGAGGCAGCCCGAGTGGTGAGGCGGGGAGGCAGACTGAGCAGTTGGGCAGTGAAACCAGAGCACCCCATCCCAAAACTTAAAATACCCCAATCAATGACTGCAACATTTATCTATTGACCAGTCAGAAAGAGCCCCAGGACTCGGCCAAATAGACACCCAGCTCACATGGGGTGCATAACAGGCTGAGCGACAGGAGCCAAGACGTCACTAACGTCTTGTTTCCCTCTGACTGATGGGATGATACTTCTGAGGATGAGCTTTGATAAGGGGATGGTTCGTTTTTTTGATTAGTCAAATGGCTGAACGGTGACTGTTGTGGAATTGATTCTGCTTCGATAACATAAGAGTTTGTTTTGGGTTAAAGTATAGTTTGTTTTCATGGTCGCTGAGTCATATTACAGATGCAGATGTTACTATGGTTACTGGCGCTCATCAGGCTGTTAGCTTCTTTACTTTCTGCTTTTTATTTTGTTTAGTCTGGGACAGGAGTGGCTCAATGTTCCCAATGTCATTTACTGTAAGTTATTGTGATTTATTGTAATCAAGAGATAGACTTTGATGCCTGTCTTTTGAAATGCGGTTTACCCAAAGCAAATTGTGACTTCAGTATAAACTTGATTGAAAGAAAAGTTTCTTATGAAACCAATTTGAGATTGAGAACCCGAGGTGGGTTTTTTATATCGATGCACTTTCATCAAGGTGACACTAATCAACCCAACTGAATATGAGGTTTGTTGTTGTTGTTTATGTTGATATATTATAGTTTTATATCCAACTAGTCCAGTCTTTTCTCCAATAAAATATCATGTAAAAGGATGCTTCTTCAGAAATATTACAACCAAATAATTAAACTCTCTGAATAATAAACCCATGCCCCAAGCTCCCTTAAGGGACCTTGCATATATTTGAGCATTTACAGTAATAGGACATTTACTTCCTTTTCTTAATATGAGAAAAAACTATAAATTATTGGCTTTTTAAAATAAAAAAAACATTTCCTGCTTTAATTAAAAGCTAGTCTGCTACCCTCAGGCATCTCCAACACAATCTCAAACTGTGACAAAGGATGAGAAGCAGATCCCACGAAAAAGACCAGAGTTTCGCAGAGCCAGTGAAAGTGCACCGAACTTAGCTGCCTCTGGAACGCATCACGCTTAATGTGCTGTCTAGTCCACATGTCCTTCATGTTAAATACTGGCAAAACAGAAAACCCTCAGACCTCTTCCAGATTTATGGCCGTTTAATGCCCACCCATCTACTTTCTTTGCTGTTGTTGATGTTGTTGTGTTGTGTTGTTGTGTTGTGGCTGCTCACATGCTGCACATGGAGAGCTCTCGTCCAGACTGGGGCTCACGCATTATGACCACGGGTGTCAAACTGATTGATACGGAAAGTCAGACTCACTTTTACGATGCCAGGTTTCAGGGGGTCAGGCAGTGGCCTTGGAGGTCAACCCCGCAAGAGCAACAGGGTCAAGTTTAGGAAGGCTTTCCAGCAGATGGTGTCGGGGTCTGGTCTGTCGCTCAAGCGGAACGGAGAAGGAGCGGGTAGAAGAAGAGAGACAAGCTTTACAGCTTTAATTGACTGCTGCTCAACTTTACTGACCAGATCTCCACATATCAGTCTCCCTGTCTGTCTTCCAGGGGAGACTCTTAAGGTCAGAACGTCAGCTAAAGAGCCTTTAGATATCAGTAATTCATCTCTCCCTTAAATATTGATGAATCTGAGCACCTATATCCGCAATCTGTCTGAAATCAATCAACATGATCACTTTCTCAACCTTTGTGTGTTTATGTGTGCACATTCTGATAATTCATTTCCGTGACCTTATATCCACATTTTTATAGTGAAAATGATTAATTCCATCAAACTACAATCAAATGAAGTTGTTTTCCCCTCTTGGTTAAATCGAAATGAATATACAAAACGCAAGACAGCAGTTGTTTCTCGATCTAACTCCAAACTAAACAACACAAGATGTTTACCATCTCATTGTTGCTTGTTAGTGATTTAATGACATAATCATTCTAATGTTGATTAGGTCTTTTGGGTAATTATCATTTTAGATTGCCACGGCAACCTCGAGTGAATTGGGAGAAAGAACAATAACAACAGAAGAGTCATAACTCCAGACAAACAGACGTGATTCAACTCAACTGGAGTATTAGAATAGCTGGATGGGGTCAGCCGAGACTTGATTTAGAAATCCGTCTTAGTGTACTTTTGTTGCTTTCTGAAAACAAGTCTGTTTAAACAGTCAACAGTGTGCACCAGTGCATGGGAGCCTTACCCAGTGTTTACTCAAGTTACCACCTATTGATGTCCCACCACATGGTCCCCTGACCCCGGGAACCACATCTACGTGCCCTTGAGGGCTGGACCTGGGACATCACGGCAGGGCTGGGCGGAGGCAGGGAGGAGGATAGACACTCCAGACAACTCGATGCCACGCCACCTTAAGTGGTGCACTCATGCTTGGCTAACTGAACCCCCAGGTCTCCTACAACTGGAGCTGCATTATTAATGCTGGAGACATGGGTAGCACTCACAGCCAACGACAACAGAACTCTCCGCCAGTAGTGATGATGTCACAGAGGGAGGGGGGAGGGAGGGGGGGGGGAGAGAGGCACCAGCCAGTCGCCCTGCATCTTGTACTGTTTCAACAGCAGATTTTGAGACTGGGATGGAAGGTTGGTGGGGTGGTGGGGGGGGTGGGGGGGGTGAGGAGGGATGAGGGATGGGGGGGTTGGGGGAGGGATGATGATGAGCCGTAGCACTCATCCATCACGACCACTTACGCGCCATAGGATCTGCTCTTTAGCTGTGAGTGAAATCAGGTTAGGCCCAGCAGCAGATACCTGCTGCCTCATTAGGGAGGCCTACCGCTCCACCAGTACCAGCGCAGCAGCCACTGCTAGCTATTATTTTTTATGTGGGAAATTGGAGCTAATTTTAAACAGACGCAGAGAGAGGCGCCACAAACAGTATGAAACTGTCACACCCCATGGCGAATTAGGTTGATTGGATAGGATTGGTTTTTGAACAAATTTGCTGACATGAGCACGAAGAACAAGTTATATGATTGTTGTCGGTTTTTCATTTGACGATGTGGGCATACGTGGTTTTATTTCACTGTAAGGAGGACTGCAGAATATTCTACTGACTATTACTACTCCATGCTTCTTCAGCTTTTAAAAAAAAAAATTTAAGAGTTACTTATCTTCCTAGAGAGATGGCAGCACTTGGTGAAGACATCCTGAACACACAGAATTGACCCCCATCATTTATTCTACAGTCATCATTGATCATTCATAAGCTACATGAAAACTTGAGTCACATTTCTAGTCCAAAAGAAACCCTCCAGATCCCTTCACCTCCAGCCCAGCAGACTGCTGGTCTGATAGTACCAGCTGCTGTTAACAACATAGGGACTCCAACTCCCCCTCCAAAGGTGTCACCCCAAGAAAAAAAGGGTTTACCTCAATCTAATCTCAATGTATATTAAATAAAAGTGTAATAAATGTTAATTCTTTTGATCTTTTTCGACACAATTTGAATTAGTTCATAAAATGTATGTATATTGTACATTCGCACACAAGACCATTTTAATGTGTGTTAAGTGTGTTTGTACTTTATACTTTGTAAGTCTACTTTCAGCACAGTGATATTTTCGCTTTGGGACTGCGTTCTGCTTCCACGGTTCCCTGACTGCTTCAGATATTAGACGGCGTAGACTGAGCAACACTCCAGTACTAAAGCTGTCAGGGCAAAGCCTGAGTGATCAACGCTCCCCTCTTGACCTTGAGAGAGTATGAAGAGAAAAAGGTTTTACCTGTATCACGAATGGTGAAGCGTTTCATCAACATTGCTGTGTCACTGTTTTGTCCATTAAGATGATCTTCCTCGCCATCAGTTTCAGGTAGAGGTAATACAACTCAGGCAGAAGATTGTACAGAGATAGCTGGCCAGATGAATGGAGGCCCAGGGGGGGCTGCTCATTGAAATCGAGACATGATGGTACTATTTGTGTTTCTCCAAACACCCTCAGCCTGGTCGTGGGATTACTAGAGACTGACTTCAATGGCTGGTGCCTCATATATCTGCCTTCCCATCATGCTGGTTGAGGGCTTTCTCACATCCTGGGAGGATGAACTTCCTGATCTGTATCAACCAGGTAGCAAGCCACACAGAACACACACATACAACAGGACTATATCTGGACTAAACCTGGACTATACCTAGACTAAGTCTGGACTATCCCATGCCTGGACTATACCTGGACTATACTATATCTGGATTGATTTAAAACATGTATTTTAATTATATTCTTGTTGCTTGCTTTCCTACACTCTTGCACTTTTGAGGTTCATGTTGTTTAATTGTAATTTGTTTAACTACATGCTCTTATGTTTCTTCCCATTGGCACTTATTTGATTTTCACAATGTATGCTTCATGTTTTGCCTGCCCGCAATGTTTTTGGGGCTATCTTGTTTTTTATGATCATTGAATTTTGTAAAACTCTCTCTTGGAAGTCGCTTTGGATAAAAGCGTTTGCTAAATGAATAAATGTCAATGTAAGGCCAACTTGGACCACTTATTTCTGTTTGGGTGCCATTCATGGAGCCTGTCTGGTAGTAAACGGATGGTATATTTGTTCATTGTCACTCCCAACACTTGTAAAGAATAAGCTTCATTGAGCAAACTTGTGTGACTATCACATCAAAGTGAGTGATACACCTCTCAGTCGCAGTTTGCCAATCCCCTCACGTTCGACAGCTGTCATCGAGTGAGCCGGAGGGTGGAGGAGCCGAGATGACAGGTGGAAGAGAGCGGTAGTCGGAAAGGAATGAAAATGGCACAGCCCTGGACTGCATGGCGACAACACGTTTCAAGAGGCCTGATAGCTTGGCGGTGTAGACAAAAGACGCAGTCCAGACGCTTTCCCCTTCAAGTGCTCATTCCACGAGTCACTGCTGAGCTCATCATAGTGAGCCGAGAGAGCAGCGGCAGGAGCCTTCGGACTGGTGCTGTCCTGTCTCTATGATCGTCTTTTTACTTTGGCTTTGCCAAGACAATGGCAGATGGGAATGCATAAATATTAGCTGGGAGCCTGGACGTGTATGAACCCGCAGTGAAAAGTTCAACAATGTCACGCTGCTGTGACTTTGTTGTCGTCCTGCCCAGTCTAAGGTGGGGCTTTCTGTGTCTCTCTTTGAAGAGAGTGATTAATTCAAAGGGTTCGCAAATTGCGGAACAAATGTTTCTGTTAATAATCCTTGTGGGTTTAACACAAAAACGAAAGGATTTTTGAAGGAATTATAGGCTTTAGTATTTACTTGAATTTATTTTAAACGTAGGCCTAAACTATAATATCTCAAACGGGATTTAATTACGTGGGTGAAGATAGGCCAATTCACATATCATTGTGTTTTTCATAGAAGCCAGAAAATGGGCCTGTTCAAAAAGTCCAGTGTAGGATATGCCCAAACACCTGCAAGAGCTCTTGTTATTGAATGACATGAAACTAAATTTACATGAAACTTAGCCAACCAACTCATTTTAAGCCTGGACATAAATTTTACTTGTGTCCGTCATAAGGAAGTAGCATATCTGGTTTCTAGGAGGTTCACGTTTTTACGTAGTTCCATTGAAGCTAATGAATTTTCCTCCTGTAAGTCCCTACAGGCTCGACAACGGAGACATTTCACACAACATAGTGAAAACAGCGGCCACTTCACCCCGTCTTAATCCAGATATTTCAGTCTTGACACTTTTATGGACGGACAGTCAGAGAAGCATTGAAGTTGCACTCCAGTGGAACAAAACAATCCCTTAGCTACAGTAGCTAGGAATTTAGCCATGGTGGAAAGACGCAGATGTGTAAGATCACATTTCAGATGTGCGCTGATACACCGATAGCTCAACAAGCCTCTGCAACAACTCTTTGGGGAGGTATGTGCCTCATTTTAGCTAGATAATACTGATTCATTACTGATTCATTGAGCAACGTCGGGTTATATGCATTATGCAAGTTTACAATAAATGTTGAAGCCTAGTTAGAAAGGGATTTAACACGACAGCTGAGGATGAGGTATGGGCATGGCTGACTTGTCTACTTGATCATGGACCTGGAACGTCCTCGGCACTAAAATCTAGTCACTACAAGTGGATTGACCCCTTTGTAACGGGAGACAGAGTTGCACTGTGGAATTTACAAACTTTCATCTCTGGAGTCAAAACCTTTCATCGCAAACGGCTCAAACGGTGGATCTGCTGTCAGGGAAAAGTAAACATGCAACAACAGGCACTTTTGCGTAACAGAAAACTTGTTTGGAATCACACATATTATAAGATCTCTTTCAAATATGGAGAAACAATGTTAAACAATTAAAACTCAGTTTTTATATAAGCCTATATATTTAAAAGAGATTTGGAACAGTAGGATACATCCACACTTGTGGTGTAGCCTATCTTAATCATAATCCTAACGCAATTACAGAATTTGGTTAGATAATTAATGTTTATTTGCCACAAATGACTTGTTGTTTCCTGTGAGGTTTGTTTGTACAGGTCACCTAATGAAAATGTATAGCAGAGGTTAAATATAGAGAGACACAGGAAACTCAATAACATTATCTTCCTGTCCACCAAAGAGAATATTAAGACATATTAAAAATGCAAGTTGGAACTAGTCTGCTCGTTACTTAACCTTCTTCATCTTCCAATAATGAACAACACTCACACTCTGGTTTTGAAAGCATCCATTTTGAGGATGATTTGAGAACGTACCAGAAGCTGTTTATTCGAGAAATAACTCGGCCTATACCATTCTCTACTCCAGCATCTATAAAACCCCAATCATTTCTTCATTAGGTCTTTATTTGTTTCCACCAGTTCTACTTCAGGGCTAACAGAGTTTATTTGGGTACTCTTAATTACAAAGGGGAGTCAGTGCATCCCTACTCCTTCCTCCTTTATAAATGAATCACAATCAGTAGGATCCTCCTGAAGGGCACAGACTGCTTGCTTAGAGTTGGTCAGTGTGCTTCTGATTGAGTTTCCACGATTGATGAAGTTGGGAAACACTGACCAGGTCAATTTGACCCCACTTTGTTGTGCACTGATGAAGTTGTTAGATTGTGTCTTAATGGCAGTTGGTGGAGGATGAGTCTGAAGGATTTCTTTTCCTTTGTGCTTTTTTTTTAGAGTTCTACCTGTTTATTAAAGGGAGCCTGAGGGCAGAGAACTCAGACACTATAAATGACTTACGGACGTTTCTCTGGATTGCAGTTTAGTGGGCGCTGTTTGCTGCCGCATCTTTTCATTTGGCTGTGTGTTATTAGACACGGTGATGAAACACACGCTCGGCTAAGTATTGGCGGCTGGAGGATGAGTGTGAGGGGATGAGACAGAGTTAGTCAGCCAGCAGATACTAGCCTAAGTTACGCCACATCTTTATAAGAGCCTTCACGAAAAGGTTTTTAAAGGATTCCTAAATTGGGAAGTATAAATATGAAAGGAACAGGGCTATCATGTCATTTGTTAGTAAATGTAATGCAAATCTATTATGTTGAATTAAAACTTAACAGTCGTGTTGCAACAAATCTTTGACTTTTTTCAAAAAAATAAATATTATATTTTTATTGTTAACTATTACACATTCATTGCTTTAACACATATCATATACAAGTCACAATAAAACCCAGTAGGTGAGCGGGCCTTTAAGAGATAACTCATTCACAATTGATTACAGGCATTGAGTGCAGAGCACATTAATTTAGTTTAAAACCATTAAAAGAAAAAGAATGCTTGGGCTTGCAAATGGCAAACTACAGTGTCAGAGTCTTGATGTATGATGGCTTATTACCTCCTCCTCATTATGATGAATAACATAGGAAGAACCCTCCATTCTGCTCCACATGGAAAATGTAATTATCTTCCTGTTTGGCTCTACAGCAGGATTTCAGTCTCGCTGCAGCTCTCAGCGTGGAACAAAGACAGAAGATGCAGGAGCCAGTCTCCACCACATGAAGTGAACTGCCGGTTATGCATTCTGTTTCCTGACAGCAAAATCATATTTATTTCAGATTTCCTCCACCTTAAGCCTTTATTAAATGGTCTATTGACCAAATAAATATTGTTGTGCAACAGAGGTCCTTTCGGTTTTTATGAACGACAGCGGAAATGGCCCCTCTGCTGGTGTGACAGAGAGGGCATGGGGGCTGTGGGGTGGAGGGCGGGGGCTAGGGGGTGGCTCCGGAGGGGGCTGGACGGGAGCTAGGAGGGCTGGACGGGAGGAGATTGTGAAAGAAATGGAGGGGGACAGCACGCCGTCGTCTAACTGCACCTGCGTCAGGCACCTGTGAAAGGGATATTAATAATGATAACTGTCATTAGAACGGATCATATCCCATCACATTACATCCCGGCTCGCCCTCTGTCCTCGGCACCCTGCGTTTGTTTTTATTTACAATTCATAACCCTATAAATCTATGCCAAACACACTGTTATCATTCATTAGACTATTCATAGCTAAAGGTCTCCAGATTAGTTGCCTTGTGGTGACAGTAAACTAAGCTGACGTTTAGCTGCCTAACAGGACTCTCAGTGTTTGCTGTGTGTTGAGAGATCAAGCTACTGCCTATTGTACAACATAAGATCATATTGACTCTCCGGACTCATGGGAAGCAATGAGAAACACATAGAAACAAACTATTGTTTTCAGCGCAGCTTGATCCTCATTACGTTGCTTAATTGATCAGAGGAGACAGTGTCAGCTTGTGTTATTCTTTAATTTGTGAGATATTAGGTTGAGTAATGTCTTCCATGTTGCTCATTCTCAAATACTTACACCAACTGAAGCTCCATTACATCCTGTGGTGTTGCCCTCATTAGGCCTAGACCTGCTTAGTTGATTTCTTAAACCCCTCTGAAACTAAGACTCTGGAGTGAGAAAAAACTGAGAGACAGAGATGGAGAGAAAGAGAGAGAGAAGAGGAATAGGGAGAGGAGGGAGAGAGAGATGGACGGCAGAGAAAAAGGAAGAGGTAGGGTGAGGGAGGGAGGGACAGAATAATGAGAGCTAGAGATGGAGAGAGAGGGATACAAAATAGAGAAAGAGGGAGAGAGAAAGATGGAGGGGCAGAGTGAAACAGACAGAGAGGAGAGAGAGAGGGAGGGAGAGAGAAAGGCAGGGAGGGAGGGAGAGAGGCGCAAGGCTTTGTAATAATGATGTGTCCTCAGGCATCAGGACTGCCTATCCCTGTTCTATCACGCCCACATTCTCTCCATCTCTCCTCCTCCCCTCTCTCCCCATCCTCCCTCTCTCTCCTCCTCCCCATCCTCCCTTTCTCTCCTCCTCCCCTTCCTCCCCCTCTCTTTTACCCCGCTTCATTCCCCTCTTGTCAACCTGCCCTTTATTTGGTTCTCACAACAGTAATACATGCTGTTTCTGTGAGATTTCACAGAAAACCTTCAGAAGGAATTCTTAGCCTGGGAGTTTACTGCTGGAATCTCAATCAGAATAAATCTGACAAACGGCACTGAACGACTTCACAACAATCAGGCCACATAGACCAGAAGCCCATTCTTGATTGAAAGACTATTTATTTATTCGCCCCCATAAGGTCTGTAGATCTGGTCCACTATATGCTGTCATTCAGAATGGCTTCCTCATTTAGGGGGGGGGGGGGGGGGGGATAGGGGTGTTGGGTGTCCCTTCCCTCTGTGGAGGCTGGATGGCAGAAGGGCCCTCAGGCTAAACTCCTGCCCCAGCACCCGAGGCCCTGGGCTGGGCTGACAGCCGGCTGGTGGCTGCTCAGCTCCGTGGAGGAAATTCAATTACTGCTCGTTCTTCTCGGTTTGTAAACAACACAAAGCCAATGATACGGTCAATTACACTTCAATGCGATGCATGTGTACACCAGTGCAGTCACTGGAGTGTCTTGGAAACCAAATGGTGGCAAAGCAGTATGATATGTTTGGGTGGGAGGGTAGAGGGTGATATTTACTGAGACACATGCTCCTGAACTGGTAAATGCAATGGTGGTTTCTGGGATAATGTTCCTGAAACACTTTAATTTGGTAAAGGTGTGTAGATGCATAATAATATATGCATTTTGCTTTTGAGGTTAAAACATGTCCCCTTATAACTACAAGCAAAATCAAATGTAGGACCTAAAAACTATATATACAAACATCTAAATGCAAGGAATCCAAAAGAAGCCCCCCCAAAATACATATCCTATCATGTCTTTTTTTCCTTTTGTGTCATAAATCTATGTGTGAACTATGATCTAAAGTCGTTTCATCTGTTTATTACACTGTCATCTATAAATTGCGGCAACGAAACCTCAGTTTTACTGATAACATAGAAGACAGGCTCCAATCCAAACTCACTTATTTATTTCTCCAACATTTCAGCGAAGAATTAAACTCACTGCATGTGAACACAATCGATTTCAATCAGTGGTCAAATAGTTTAATAAGAAATATTGTAGGACTATTCTATAGCCTAACTAGAAAGAAAATCGATAGTTCACTTTGCTACACCTTAAAAGACTGATAGTTACCAAACTGTCTAATATGGTATTTTATTTTAAAACAATTATATGTTTATGTGTATATAATGTTTCAATGCAAATAACTTGTTTGTCAATTCTTAAAGTTGTCAAGGGCTGTGATAGTTTGTCAAAACCTCGCAGGATAACAACATTGCTCGGTGTCGCTAAATGAAATGCATCCATTCCTCTATTAAATCACGATGCTCGCAAAAGGGAAGTCAAACACGTCCAGAAATACCAGTGAGCTATGACAGTAACCTTTTCATCTACCAGGTGCTTAATGCAAATGCTGTTGAAAACGAATACTACCTATAGGCAGGCTATAATACCTATATCTATCTAACTTTTTTTTGTATGTCCTTATGATGCCTAGAAACGCTTGAATAGGGCTATTATAAATATTAAAACACCTACATTCTGAAATCAACTTTTCACATATATCAATAATGTTGATAAAACATGCCACGCATTTGACAGGATATACAAAGCATCAAAAAAAACTGTGATGCCACTATTGTTGTTCCGGCAAACACAAATAGGCCTATAGCCTACTTTGACTGTATAGGCCCCAGCAACATTAACAATAACAACAAGCCTGTGTAACAATAACGACAACAATAATGACAAATCATCATAATACTAATAATAACTACAGGCCTTTAACAATAACATTGCCAAATATATGCATAATTAAGATAATAATGATGATGTAGATAGCCGACTAAAAGTTCTGAATGCTGACATTTAATGTGCTACTAGGCCTATAGCAACAAGATAAACTATTTTTCACCTACATTTCTTATTTTTTCTTAAAATGATGACTATTTACAGCATCTTTCCACATCCATTAAGCAAGCTATATTTCCAGTAACCTGTCAAAGTACGATTATAAAACTGATCCAAACGGCTATGACAAGATCACCATCGCATAACCAAACAAATACAACGATGCTTCGCACGCCCGAGCCTGCGTCTTTGTTCGCTCCTCGAGTGGACTCAGTCCAGCCCGTCCAGTGTTGTCTGATCTGCAGGCGCCAGGTTAACCCCAGGGACATGGGAAGTCAAGGACTGAAGCTCGAAATGCAGAATAATGTAATTCTATCTGGTCTGAATTCAACCTAATTACAGCAGAAAGCAAAACAGGCAGAGAGGCCTGAGAATGCAAATAGGACGGGATGACAGGCCCATCAGCTTAATGCTGCACATGCTGGAGTGGAGAGCTTCGGAACAGAAGCAGAGAATTCTGGGCGCGAGTCTGAGTGACGCGAGTTAATGAAGGCGTCTTTCTTCTGTTTTTCCAAACAATGACGACCGAGATCCTTTAGAAAACAAAGTCATAGACGAATTTAAATGGTTAAATCCAAGAAGTTGTTAAATCAACTTATTTGATTGCATGCAGCCTAATGTGTGTATTTACAGGCTATTCTGCGCTGTGGCCTAATTTTTATAGCCTAAATTAATCCAGTTCAATTGAGGCATATAGGGTATTATTCGAACGTATAGGCCTACCCATTTAAACTGATGGTTTATTGCCCATTAATAAGTCATACCTTATTATAAGGGATTCATAAGAATTATGAAGAAACGCAACGCTCAATTAGACCCATTTGATAGAATGTGATGTTATTTAACCTCCAAAAGTTTTTCACTGTAAAACCAGACACATTCGCTAATAAAACGGTTGAAATGATATTTGCTGAAATTATTAGGCTAACCTAGGCTAAATGATCACACAACGCGTGTTTAGTTTCAATGTCGCATGGTTTATTTGTCGTCCTGTCATGCATTAAAACCAGCATTTGATGTGTTTCAGTGCGCAGACTCATCCTCACTTTCCACCTCTCTTCACCCTTCAATCTGAAGGTTCCACACACACGTGCACACGCACACCAGCCGCTGGTAGGTCACTATTATTTCGAAGAGGCAACTGTGACAAATTCCTTTTGTCTCCAGTTTGCCGGTACTTTATTACCCAGACGAGCAACACTGCCTGCAGATAACGATTCATCACGCGCTTCGGCCCAGCATTGACATAGCCCCGGGGCACCGAGCTAAACCTTTCATATTGCTTGTGAGGAGACACACGCACCGAGCAGCTTGCGAAGGGGGTGCGCAAATTCGAGAGAGGTTTTGATTAGATTGGTTTCAGATCTTAAGAGGCACCATTTTTTTTTGTCAAGTTCAAATATCCACTTCTATCTAAGGGGAAAAGTTGAATGGCAGTCCCATGAATTCACATGTGGCTATAGGCTTTAGCCCATAGAACGATTGCTGTGTGCCGGTTTGATTGGTGCCCTTCATCTGCCCATATCTCAGCTTTAAAACTAGCCTATACATGTTGTGTCTAATGAGTTTGATTTCAGAATGAGCTCTTAAATACACCTATAATAAAATGAAACTCGAGTTAAATAGCGTTAAGTTGTCACGTTCAATAAGGAGAGTGCTTCTTACTGTTCAAAATGATTAGAATATAACGCAATTAAACGCTATAGCGTTTTGCCTGTTCCTTGAATTGGTTTTGATGTTTAGCATCATTTGCTTTTGGCTGAAAGATAGCCTACCATAAACGAACACCGTTCGAAACGTTGGAAATCTCATTTGAGGTATAGCCGGAAAAGAGAACAATAAATAGCCTAATGTTTTTTCAAAATCTTGTATGATTCTTTGGGTCATCCGGATATCTAATATGGGAAGAGATTAATAATGATCCACAATCTCAATTATCCTTTTGGTGAGCCGCGTGTAAGACTATATTTCTAAAGCCAATAATTAGTTTTAGTCTGTAAATCGTCATTAACACGTTGTACACTTTATCCTTATTAATTCCTGTGCTTTCAGTGCTGAATTGCTAACAACGTGCTTAATATTCCATTTACGTTTATGACCTTGGCGAAGACACGCAGTCGTCGTTTCTTTGGCTCTTTGCTGCCAGGGTTTAAGAGTCGCTATTCAGAAGGAGAAGAAAGCCTGTATCAATTTTGGCAATTGGGGATAATGTGTAATTCATCATGATCATATTTAAACATTCATTTTTCTACACTGACAGAACATCTTTTCAAAATGTCCGGCAACATATAGGCCCTGCTGTCCTCTAATGTGATCAGGCAGGTTTAAAAAAGCAATTGGTGATCATTTTTATTTGACACTAGAAATATCGGTCCCTCTTCATTATATTCGATCACATTTAAAAACAAACACATCTAATAGCAGGGTAGCTACGTTCCCCCTACCCTGGTCCATGCACCATTATTGATATAGCGTTGAATTCACACAATTGATTTTTATGCTTCCCTCTAGCCAGTTTGTGCTGCTGAAAGATATCTTTATTCGCACGGATACTGAAATAAGTGTGTAATAAAACGATGATATATTAAATTCGTTTTCCCTGTGTTGCGGTTTTATTATGAGACATTCTTCAATTTTATTGAATTGAGACCGGGTAATCCATCGTGTTGCTTCAGGGAGAGAAAAAAAGTTTGAATAATGTGGGGCAACCGACGCATGCGTTTTGCATGATTATTTAATGTAGGCTATGCAGCATGGGCCTACTAACAGGCGAGCCACTGTAGTTTCCTAAATCTTATGAAAGGGCTGGAATTACAGAACTGAGTACCCTACCCTTGGCCAGGTTATCAAAAATCAACACCTTAGACTTATTTCACTACTGTAGGCAAATCTTAGTAAAAGCACATTCAGTAGCCATCTACCCAACGTCCTTGGTCCATTTGAAATGAAAAGGTAATTAGACACATATAGCCTAGCCTACATGCGTTCATGTTTAACAGGGTTATTAAGCTTTTCATTTCGTGTTTCTATATAATGTTGATTAATGTTGATGTTCTGTTATTATTAAACAACGTTCCTCCACTAAAATATCTGTTGTGGCATCGCGGATAGTATTCCCCAGCTTGTTATGAGGCGCAAGACACCAGCTAGAAAATAGCTGCGGGTTCTTTAAGAGATGGGAGCGGACTACTAAGTGTTGGAAACGCGGGGGCCAATAGTTGACCGAATGGTAGGATTTATGCAGTAGGGGTATCTCACCTGCTGAAAATCACTTCTAGACACAGTGGAACAGGACAATCTCGTGCTTTCCCAATTAATATTCATGTAGGCTACAGAACGGTTAACACTTAATTTAGTTTCGTCTTTTGATACGGTGAGGTTGAGACGTCTGTGCCCTCTGTTTTTGGAGCTCGTGCAGACTGTAGAGCACCGCCAGTGTCTTCGGGAGAACTTCGGAAGTCCCCAAATACGGATTTAGCTGTAAGTAATCGGAATAACAACTTCACATATCACCATTTATCCCCGTTTTGAATATGCCGAAATAAATGTGATAATGCAACGGGGTGCGGGATTTGCACTTCATTAGCCTCCAGTAGCTGTGTACCGATGGATTATCAATAACCTAGATAATTCAGCCTACCAAAGCATGATTTCGTCTGGACAAATAATGGAAAGGTTTTGGATGGTGTTGGTCACGTAGACTACGTTTCAAGTAAGTTTTCAGGCTTCAAAAAAGGAACATTTTCGCACACGTGGGCATCATTTAGTGCCTGTTATTGCGCCGAGGGAGACATCATCCACATCAGATCCTATACTTCTACTGAAACACTGTGAGCGTCTGTGATACAATGAATACAACAATGGAACACACTGGGATAGAAGAAGTTAACCAAACGCACCAACCGCACGAACCTATCAGTTTTGGGATCGACCAGATTCTGAACAGCACGGACCAGTCCAGCAGCTGTATGCTACCCAACCGAGCCAGCGACACGGATTACCCAAACGTTTACACCAATGGGTACAACAGCGTCTATAACCCGGCTTGTTCCATGGCTGCCGGGCTGGCCGGTTCTTATAACGTGAATATGAATATGAACGTGAGCATGAACATGAACGTTAACGTTAACTCCGGTAATGCCGGAGGTGTTATTAGGGTGCCCGCTCACAGACCGATGCCCCCTGCGCCACACCCGCCCCCTCCTACCCACACACCTGGCCTCGGCACTGGCCTACCCACAGTGACGACAATGCCAGGTATGGGGAATGCGGCGAACTTTACTTTTCCCTGGATGGAGAGCAGCAGAAGATTCGCAAAGGACAGATTGACTGGTAAGAATAAATATTAACATGGATCTTTATTTATTTTTTTATCGGTAAATATTATTGAGACTGCCCAGATTCAGTCTAAACCTCGTAGGTTTTAGCCTAATAAAACGGATATATATTGTTATTGTGGTCTATGTAGTTAAAATAGAAAAAAACATTTAACCATAATCAATTGGCAAGAGTAAAACATTTTGTCTGACTATTAGTCAGATTCTCTTTGATGGAGTTAGGCTGTGGGATTAGGAATTTAATTGATCAAGAACTTGAACGAGAAGAAAAATATGTTCTGATCTTTTTTTGAAAAGCGGGTGGACAGAAAGGATAGGCTAATAAATATTAGAGGATAGTCATAATGATCATAATCATAATAACGACATTCAGCCTCATGTTCTGACAGAAGAGAGTGAGAAAGACAGAGTGAGAAATGAGGGAAGAAATTTGGTCAACAACGGCTTTATGAAATCGCTCGCAAAACAAAAACGGCATTAAATATCTTAGCAAAGCAGAAAAGCAACACAATTCTACGTAATAGCCAGCAGCAGCCCACTAAAGTACGGTATAATAGCCTATATAAAATAATAGGCCACTGTTAGGCTATAGGCTCTTATAGTCCAAAATTATTGTTATTTGGAGGATTCATATTTATTAATATTATTGTTGTTATTATAGGATATTAGGAGTAGTAGCCTACTTATATTGTTGTTGTTATTATTATTAAAAGCCTATTTTTGTTAATTTTATTATTGTCCCTAACCCATGAAAACACGAGTTGAATATAGCTTTAGATTCAAAGGGCATTAAAAAAGAACACACTTGTAGACCTGTATAGCATATTAATCATTTACGCCATTAAATAGCCCAATTTATTTATCAATGACGTAGGCCTAAGGCCTAAGAAGGAGCCTAGCCCTAAAATAATAATTCAGGCAAATAAGAAAAACGATGACAATATGACGCGTGTAGCCCGTGTTCCTTCCTAGACTTCTCAGTGATTTTATCGATGTGTTTTTTTTGCCTACGAAATCAAATAAAAAACGTGTTTTTGTAACAAATACATAACAATGCATCACATCAAACCGTTGACCATGCAAATCCTAAAGAAACACATTAGCTTTTTATTCACCGCGGTATCTGCGATAGCTATCTATGCGTAGGCCTATTTATCTAATGTTTCACATGTATACCAAAAGTCACTTTTGTACTGAGCTGACGTTTGTTATTGTCCTAATGGTTTTGATAATCATTTCATTTAATCGTCATGTGTTGTATTATGGACTAGTGAGTGTGTTCATGACCTATATAGTGGAGAGACAGAGACAAGGAGACCAGTAGGACCTATAATGTGGACTCCACAGTTCTGTTTTAAAGTAAGACGAGAAATTAATATGAGTAGCCTAATTGAATGGGCCATATCGTAAAACGGACTATTTCGAGTGTATAACCTCACCCTTGCGCGAGCGATACAAGTTCTCACATGACGTCACCAATTTCAAAATGAAAATGAAGAACATCATGGATCGGCCTGCATTAAATATTCACAATGCTGTTCCTCGCCATTAATTATTCAAACCAGAGAACAATATGTCAACTGCAAAAGATCCTATGTAAATATGCTTATCAATTTTTATTCATAGTCACAATGGGCCTCTCGTTTAAGTCGTTTCATTTTGGTGTAGCCTAGGCTACCTAAACCTACCTATATTTTCGACGCTATCAATCACAAGCACATTTTTTCCCTTGTTTAAAAAATATGTTTGTTGTAATCACACTGGAGTGACTCTGAGGCTATCCGTCAACATTATTGAGAGACGAGACAGACATTTACTAACCCCATGCACGTGAATCTACCGACTAACGAATTGTGAAATTTATGTCGCCAACAGTGCAGTAATAGGCAGGACATTACAACCACGGGGCTGTGTACGTGCTGCACTGTAGGCTGTTTTCGATACATCTTAGCTTGAAATAGATGTAGACTCATTTAAATGATTACCACACACAGGCCAGCGCCAAGTTTCACCGCAAGTGTCACCGCATGAAATGAAACGGTGAACATGCCTCGCCTCGGAGATGCGATATTCACAACAATCCAGACATATATCACGGATAGACTTTGAGGCGTTGAAATGGAATAGGCTACCGCTGTTTTTTATGTTAATTGACTTCTTGGCAGTTTGCAGTTTTGAAGAGGAAGATAAGTCTATAAACAGATTTATCTGAAGTCAACAAAGAGACAGACCGAAAATCCACACGCAGGCCTCCTAGCAGGCCCCCATCGGCTATTAAACGATGTGTTAGAAACGTTTATGAACAAACAAAAACAATCGTATGTTCAATGTTCTAGGCTTTTCTAAATGGGAGTAAAACTAACGTTGGGACTAAAACGTTTCTTATTATACGAAATGTTGACATTTTACATTTACTAGGCCTCCTTAAACTGTTAATTCCTTTTCCACTAATGTTCTCTTAAGTAAGCCTACATTATGTCAATGACAATTAGGAAATATTAACACCATTTAGGTGGCCCTATTAAATAGGAAAATACCAGTAAAACACTCTTGTGAAAAATATGCATCTGTGGCATAATTCTGAATAATGGTATGCCTTTAAATTACTGCATAAGCCTGTTTTTTTTTTTAAACAATGGTGACCACCACATAATATTATATTTGTCAGAGAGGTTTAGCTTTCTCTCAAACATGCTCTCTCAGTTTCTGTGACAGCGGCAGGGATCCCTGCTTTGTCTCATAGTATAATAAATAGCAATATATGTTCATGTTATATTTCAATATCCCTTTAAGAATCCTTCATGGTTATATTTATTAGATTGCTACAAAGGTAATATCCGCTAAGGGGAAGAGAAGCGCTGTCACCGTGAAGTGTTATTAAGTATAAGTGGTTTTATTATAAGCCCCATATTCTCTGCGGTGCAGCTTCTTCGTTTTTGATATGCTTATGTTAAATTGTATTACCCAGGCAACAGATTTAGGATTCTTGGCCATTTCTTTTGTCATTCCACGGAGACCACAATCCTCCTGTGGACAACAATGTTTTCCTCAACACCAGTATTTGTTGGTTCATGTTTATGTGAAAAAATGTGGGTCTATGATATTCTGCTTGGTGTTGATGCTCGTGTGTAATATATTAGTATGCATTATTATTAATCAGATGCTCTGGTTTTATGGGAGTCTACTGCTACATAAACAATACTGGGATGCCATTGGATCAACTATAATAATTATTTTATAGTAAATTATAATTGAGATAAGGTAAACACAAGACTTTGTGGCAACACTTATTAATAATAGTGACCTTGGGACTTGTGGTGGCGCATTCTGTAAATCTGCCAGTTCTGTCTTCTCAATTCAGAGGACAAAATATTGAGCAAATTCCATAGCAATCATTATTATTATGTTATATTATTATTACACCTGCTAGGGAAAAGTTCCTTGTGCTCTAATTTAAGGTTCCTGCTTTGTATTTAATTAACAACCGCAGCAGAGATTTCCTAGCAAGGTCAAACTGTCTCGTGTATTTTCCACTGGTCCTCATGTCGCCTGTTTGTGTGTTACTGTTGGGTAGATTGCATACGAACGTGCTTGTATGTGTCTGGGCCATTAGCTAGCTCACAGATGTCTGTAAATAGACGTGTAATACCATATTATCTGTCTCCAGACCAGCCTGTGGGGCATTGAACAGGCAGGGTCTAACCGTGTGACCTGCACACTTTGGTGCAAAAATACTGTAGATCAAACACCATCTAGTACTTTGTTATTTTGTCTATTGTTTTCCATGGTAAATGTTTTTATAACAAAATTAGTTACTCAAAGTGTCCCTGCCGTAAAGTTTTATGAGTTAATGTCTCTCGTTTTTATGTGGAGATTTTCCTTAACGAAGTAGCGTGTGTATATGCATGCGTGATCGTCCTGCGTTTCTGTCTATGCAGGGCTTGTTGTGCTATTGTAACAGATGAGTTTTCAGGCAACTGAACTCTCAACACAATATCTAGAGTTCCCCATGGGGGAATCTTTGCACATGTTTCTGTTTCTGCATTTTAGCTTCTGGTGAGCCCGCTGACTAAACAACCAGATAAACACACTGTAGAACAACCGACAAACAGCTTGAGAAAAGCAGGAATGATGCTAATATTAGGAGGCTTCCAAGAGTAGTCCTGGATGAGGCTTCAGAGCGGATCTATAGTCAGAATATTGTATTACAAGGGAGGAGTTTGTTTATCCAAGCCTGACACAATGGCCAGTATCCGTAGATATTTCATGATAGTAGTACCTCCAACATAAATACCATTGCAATAATCCATCAGTAATTGCTATTGTCTGTTCATGTGTGGTGTATACTGTATATATGTGCCTTTACCTGCTATAGTAAAACCACTATCACTAAGACAATATCCCAAATACTAACCTGACTGAATAACAAAAGTAAAGTAACATCAACGAGGTCGCCCCCCCCCACCCCGTTTCCCTGTGTCCCCCTCCCTGTGCTCCTGGGACACACCCCCCCACCACCATCCCTCCCTACCCACATAACCCCCTCTCATGCCCCCCTCCCTCCCTGTGCCCCCCTCCCTGTGCTCCTGGGACCCTGACTGTGTCTCCCTCTCTCCAGCAGAACAGATAGAGGACAGCCAAGCAGGAGAATCCGTGGGCAGGCCTGGGGCCCCCGCGTCCTTGCCCAGCCTCTGTCCCATCCCCAAGGGAGACATCGGCAGGGTCCCTGCCTGGAGCTCTATGGAGACGTTAGCCAAACACTATTACCCTGAGCTCGCTCACCTGCGAGACGCTGCAGGCCCACTCGCAGACTATCCCTTTCGAAAGGGCACATGTCCAGGTGAGTCTTTCCCTGGTCGGGTCGTAGGCGAGGCCTGTTGTGTTGTTTACCGGATAGAGTAGAACGGTTGGGTAGTCATGGAAGCACGTCTCCGGGGTGTGTCTGAGAAACTGCAGGTGAGGTATTTTCTGTTTAATCGAACCATGGACAGGGCTGCGGTGTTGGCGTGGTTGACAAAAGCAAGGTAGAGAGAACATTTAATAACATAACAGATAACTAGGTTGGACAACAAAGCAGACTGAACATGACGATATCCTTTCATGACACATGTTCCTCCAGGGTATATAAACATATGGTGTTTTTTTATTACGATTTCTATAAATACATGTAGATGTGGGAAGTCAGGTGGCTGAGCGGTTAGGGAATCGGGCTAGTAATCAGAAGGTTGCCAGTTAGATACCCGGCTGTGCAAAATGACGTTGTGTCCTTCGCCCTACTTGCCTCGGGGGGAATGTCCCTGTACTTACTGTAAGTCGCTCTGGATAAGAGCGTCTGCTAAATGACTAAATGTAATGTTTCATGTTTACATATCAGAAAACCATTTCTGTTTCTCTTTTCAGCAGCTTTATCACCGTTCTCCGTGACTCGGCGCATCGGCCACCCGTACCAGAACCGCACGCCCCCCAAGAGGAAGAAGCCACGCACCTCGTTCAGCCGTGTGCAGATCTGCGAGCTGGAGAAACGTTTCCACCGCCAGAAGTACCTGGCGTCTGCCGAGCGAGCCACGCTGGCCAAGGCCCTGAAGATGACGGACGCGCAGGTGAAAACCTGGTTCCAGAACAGGAGAACCAAATGGAGGTGAGGTCCTAACTAGGTCTAGTGACTTGACGGAAGTTCTTTTTCACTCTTTTTTTTAGCGTTTAGATTTGATTTTTTTATTTGATCATTTATCAGACGCTTTATCCAAAGGTGTAGGTTTTCAGTATAGTAGAAAATGTTCGTATAATTGGGCTTGACACCTGGGGAAATGCCTAGCTTTTGCTGTTTTTGACACAGATAGACAAAAAAGAAGCTAGAACTTATTTTGCTTAGCGTGGATTTCACTAGTTTTTTTCAGACCAATTCACTTGACCAAGCACAATTAGTCCAGCTCTTAAAAGGCCTTCTAGAAACTTGCTGACTTGCTGATATTGATTCACTCATCTGGATTATTGAGTGCACTGTCCATGGCAAACTCTCACTCCTCTAATTCACTTCAACTGTTGTTTATAGTAATCTTCAGATAAATGAGGGGGCAGTTGAATTGTGATATATTATATTTACATTACATTAAATGAAAAAACTTAAATATAAATAAGTAAAATTAAATAAGAGTATATAAAACCATATATATTTTAGATAATGGCTGCACAATAAATTTTACTATTTTTTCCCACAATTTTTCATCAGATTTTTCCACCATTGATACAAACACTGTTACCATGCAGCTTAATGACATGACAAAAATAACCATTGAATTGGCTAACCACTTTTCAGATTTGCTAGTTTTGGTGTGATTCATGGTATAGGATGTGCATGGAGGATGAATCTGTGTGACAGGTACGCTGGTTACGATCGCCTGATCAAATGAGCGGCAGAGGAATCACATTACGCTGATGTAGTTAGAGAAAATGTGTGGCTAAAGAAGGCAGCATGGTGTACGAAGGAATATTTGAGAGGTGTGTTTTTATCTCTGTTTGACATGCAGTCCTAAACACTATACTGTAATATCGTTTATTGGAGGACCATTTCGGCCTAGTAATGCTTGTTAGGTTAATTGTTTTCATCTATAAAGATTCTCATAGTTTTAATAAATATGATTGAGTGTCGTAAAATCCCAGCATGTGCTCTTGTTTGAGACAGGATGTAAAACAAGGTTGAATATAAATAGTTTGTTTTGTGTTTCAGCAGTTACAGCTTAGAACTGCATATAAACAAATGTGTTAATAATATGTTGTATGCACCCCAGTTTTAAAAAAATAAATAATATACAGTTAATTGAATAATTTCTTGGCATCTATGGCATATTAATGTATTTTGGTGTCTTATATTTCCAAAGTTCCCATTCTGCCTTAATGCTAGCTGTTAGCATCACAGTGGTTTTCAGAAGAACATGTGACTGCCTCCCCTCAGCTGGGGACAGGTATAGCTTAGCGGTTAGAGCACTTGACTGCAGATCAAGAAATCTCAGATTCAGATTAAGAGCGTCTGCTAAATGACTAAATGTAATGTGTCTCCAGACGACAGACTGCGGAGGAGCGCGAGGCTGAGAGGCAGCAGGCCAACCGACTGATGTTGCAGCTCCAGCAGGAAGCCTTCCAGAAGACCCTGAGCCAGCCCCTGCAGCAGGACCCCCTGTGCCTGCACAACTCCTCTCTCTACGCCCTGCAGAACCTGCAGCCCTGGGCCGACGACCACAAGGTGACCTCCGTCACCTCCCTGGCATCCGTGGTCTGACTGCATTCAGCGTGTGTGTATGTGGATGTGTGTGTGGATGTGTGTGTGTGTGTGTGGGAATGCAAAACAGTATGAAGGCACAAATAGTGTAGTAAATGTTAGTCTTGAAGGCACAACTGGGTGGGCTGTTAGAGTAACCACTCCCATGTAGATGGACCATGGAGAAGCCTGTGTCTTCAGCCTTAAGTTGATGTTCAGAGACTGGTGGATTACAGGGACTGTCAAAACCCTGTACAGTTTGTTCTGGACTGTTTGAATGGACGTTGTCGTATAAAAGGACCTACCGTGCATCGTTAAGGACACTGGGAGACCTTTAAAGACAACTGCACTGTTTATATAATCTGTGAAGACTGCATGTCCTCTTCTGTAGAGCACACTACACTGTGTAAATCTTCTCATTAGAGACATTTTGAGTCTGTTGAAAACGTTGTGCGTTTGTTTACACGCTAATGAAAAGGATGATTTTTAAATGTTCTGCTGTTGTTCTGTCAGAACTGAACATGTCATTTTCTTACCTTACACTAGATTTTCACTCTCCCTTCAGCTTTCGGTGTAGAGTGGGGACCACGGTTACCCTTCCCTCCCAGGGATCTAATGGATACACGCTAACGATGCCCCTTCATGAAGACTGTCCTGTTGCCCTGTGAATCCCCAGAGGACAGACTCTGACCCTGCCATATGGCAACATGGATTTGATCTCCTTTTTTTTTTTTTCTCTTCCCCCTTGCTTTTGACTTTATACAACGTAGTAATGCATGTTTCAGACATTTGTGTGCACTTGGAATTTGCCATTGAAGTCACCAGCCGTCGAGGTGGATTCTCTCCTTCCTGACTGCAGGCTGGTATTATGGGATGTCTGCACAAAGATTTCTCATATGCTACATTTAAAGGTGTTTTATATTAAATAATATTGTGACTTTTTGAAAAGATTATCAATATGGAGGCTTGTCGTTCTGTTGTCGAGTCCTGTGGTTTGTTTCACCTACATGTTGAAGTTGTCTCCTAACACTGGAGCCTGAAGGTTTCGTTTTAAGAGTTGTTTGTGAACCATGGCCACCTAGACACCAGACGGCTGTAAACACAGATTATCATTCATTCTAAGTCATAACAAAAATGTCTTATCTCAGTGCTCCTATCAAAGTTAAATCTTAAGGGAAGAGGCGCTGAATAACTGCTGTTTTATTGTTTGTCAATGAGACTTCACACTTCCCATGAATTTCATAATCTACAGAAGGAATGCAGTAATGCTTTGTTTATAATGTGCTTGTCCTCAAAAAGAAAATACATAAACACTACCATTGTGGATGCCACAGTGTTTACTAAATAGAAAAGGAATACATTTAAGTATATACACAGATTAAACGTGTAACATTTGAGAGACCCAAAACAAATACCCAGGATTGTTCTGAAGAATTGCTCTCAGGAGTAACTCAAATCAAGTACCCTAAAATACACAGCAACTCAATCGCAAATAGGTTCAACAGTGGTAATGTAAGCTTAATGTAACAAATTCAGAGGGAAAATTAAATATTATCTTACGATGTGATTACCCGGACAAAAATGAAGTAAAATGTACAGGCCTATATTGTAGGCTACATTCTCAAAAAGTAGGCCAGTGTTCCTTGGTGAGATTCAAACTAAGAATAATTTGCAAGCGGACTGATAATGAAATATACAACTCTTTCACGCCCACACTGAGCTGGCCTAAAGGGAGAGACATTCAATAATTTACTATTTCCTGTTTGTAAATCCGGACAGATTCAGTATTAATCACTATTGGATGGAAGGAATTCCTACACCTTACTGTATTTACACAACATACAGCAAATAGGCTACATTAACAAGCAATCGTCAAGCTGTACGTGGAAGACATCAGTCCTCTGACAGTCTGGTTCCAAACAGCTGTCTGCGAGGCATTTATGAAGACGGTGTTTAGTCAGTTCGGAAGGGTCTCGCCTGGTTGAGATCGTGTCAGTGGCAGGCTGTTGTCCAGGTGACGCCTACTCAACGCTCATTTCCTCTGCAGAGACCAGGGCGCTCTTTCATCCTGGTGTCTCACACGCCATGCAGACGTGACTTGGCCCATTTTACTGAAATTCCTCATCCTTACTGTTTTCAAAGCCGTGCATTGTCTTTTGCTACAGGTGCTTAAAGTTTTTCTTCTTTTTTTCTCTCTTCTTTATCCACCCTGAATGTTTTCCACAGTCTAGGTCTTATCCTTATCCAGTGCGATGTCACCACACAGAAATAGCAACGGCATGACGTTAAAGTATATCAGACTTCCTATCTGTTTTGAACAGGGCACCAAAATACTACATTTTTTAAAACACTTCGTTCTATTGTTTCCTTCCACTTAACAAGAGCGCTTCCACAAACTGAGTCTTCCTGAACAAACTTACGTCGGCCTAGCTGTAGTTACGTGCTATGAGCTCTACTGGTGCACTTAGACCTAGTTTGGAAATGGATTGCGAGCTTAGCAGTGACCTTATCAAACAGCCAAATCTAAAACTATAAATGTTTATGGTTTGATTATACATGGGTCTTTGTGAACAAGTAATATCTGGCATTAAAGGCTGTTTTATTTGACTGCATATTAATCACAGATGTTTTGAAACGGGAGAATTGGGTGGATAAAAAGTCAATGTACACCAAAGTAAAATACCCACAGCGGTTGAGATGTGTAACTAGTTAAACTCAACCTATGGACTGTCGTTCAAGAACATAATAGCCTATAGCTGTTTTTGTTCAAACGGGTATTATCACATATGTGGTCCTTATATGTGTTTATTGAGAACAAATATAGATAGGCCTAATGATTTTTAAAATTATTATCTCTCCTTACTTTTACTAAATTAAGTAGCTAATATAGTCTAGTAGTGCTTGTGCGACATGAATGTGAGTGTCCTTCCGGCTCATTGCATAAAGGAAAATGCCAGTCATTATGATTTTATGTCATAATGTCAGTCCCAGTAGCCTTTGTATTCGGTTATTCATTCAGTGCAACCTGATAGTGCCGACATGTCTCAAAGAGCGCCGGGAGGAATCGGCGTTGATTGAGTGCAGAGCGAAGACCACGTATCACCTGAACGGAAAGGCTTTTGAAACAAGCCAGAGCAGCCTTCCCTACACAAACAATACTTCAACCTGGAGCGGTTTCACGCATGCATGCAACCTAGCCATTCCCTTTAGATGTGTAGTAATACTACTGACATCTCTTTGAGCAACACTTACGGTTTGAAATGGGTCAGTCACTTTTAAAGTGGAAGGGTCTTTGTTGGGTCTTAGGAGCCAAGTCATTTTTCACAATGGAGCAGCTTGAACGGTTATGAATAAAATCAACTGTGGTTGACCCATACAAAGAAAAAACTAACAATAGTGTAACACGTTCCTGATTTATTCATAATGAACAATAGGCTATATTATTGTATTATTCCTTTATTGTTTTTTTTAAATGCACGGTCTAAACAGATTTATGCTAGCACTTCTAAAAAAATGTTTTACGACAATACGAAACCGCCATCTAGTGGACATTTAGTGAAAGAAGCAAAAACAATTAGGCTACTGTTTGGTACTCCACCTGCTTCCGCAGTTTTTGGATTTCTTCCTCCATTTCACCCCCCGCGCTGAAAGACAGGTCAACTGCAGTAGGCTCGGGGACTGTACAGTAGTCGTGGTTACAGGACACATCCATTCCACCCTCGCCATCCACGTTCTTGTCCGTCTGATTTGTGCAGTTAGCCACTGGTCTTTCTCTTTTCTGATGATCGAAAACACCGTATACAAAATCGATCGGTAAATACTATTAGCTAACAGTATGCACAAGCTAACAGTGATAAGCAAATTAGCTGTGTTCAGTGATCATTGAGGTTGGACGCGTGGGGAACTGTTGAGTTGACCGGAAGTAAACAGACGTGTCGTTCGTAAAGGAAGAACTTCACACTACATTGTGCAAGTAGACATGCTATTTCAGCAATCCCTTCCAAGATAATCCATTGATTAAACCGGTGTGTCAATAAACTTTGTGGAACTGAAGGTATAGCTACGTGTGTGTTTGCATGTTAAGCGAGGGATTTGTCTGATGCACACTCCAGAACACAAGGTGGCGGTAGTATACAAATAAGCCGGAAACCAACCACAGTAAAACAAAGATGTAGTAGAAGAAGAAGAATACAAAAATACGAGTAAAGATGGCGGAGGACAACATACCAGATTTGAGCAGACCTCAAATTTATTTATTTGGTGAGCACGTCTCTCCTGACACACTTCCAATTTAGTGCACAACCATAATTATTTGCCAAATATTCGCACCATTCAAAGTCAGCAGTCAGATATCCATCTGAAATCACTATACTGTAGCTTTCGATAGTCTTAATACCCGAACTCGCGCCAAATACGCATTAGCTAGCAATCAATCTGCAAGCTAACAAACCCAGTCAGCTAGCTAGCTGTCAAATGAAACAGCTCGTTTTAAAATCGTTGATAGTACTCTGTGTTTTATTAATAGCGATAGTACTTACGTTGTTATCTGTCCACTGTAGGTTGTACACTCAAATCGGACAAAAAGGAGTTCAGAGTCGAGGTGGAAGATGTTGATGCGGACCATCAGCTGTCACTCAAAGCAGTAAGATTAAAAACGATTCTTATCCCGATGCAGTTTAGTACAGTGCAACATCTAATAACATAACGTTATAAAGTATGACATTGATTGAACTAGTGTATTCATCCATATTTTGTTACACATATGCCGATTTTTACGTGTCTCACATTTGAAAGATTAACCTAATCAAAAGAAGGAACCAGTTTGTTCGATGACATACGACCCCATTCAGATGAACGTCTTTAAAATAATCTAATCTTTCATATTTTCATTTGGAATCGTTGCTTCTATTTGAAAGCAAGTGGCACGTGCTGTGGGCAGAGTTAGCTGTCCTGGGTGGCATGTTCCAGCAGGAAGGAACACACAGGCCTGGAGGAAACAGCTGTGTTGGTGTTGCAGGTGTGTCTGGGCGCGGATGCAGACGACCAGTTCCACACGGTGGAGATAGAGGGGGTCACATACGACGGAAAGACAGCCAGAGTCCCCCTCGCTGTCCTAAAGCCTTCTGTCCTGCCCAGTGTAAGTGGACCCTGGATCACGGTGCCCTGCTGCTGGTGCTCTAGACGTTTCTCTCGGCTTGCTTTAAACTGAAAACCTGACTGCATCTGAGATTTCTGAGAAGGTTTGAACCAGACCGATCATTACCTCCGTTTTCAAATGTGCTGCTTTCTGCAGAGCAAGGGTTCAAATTTAGATCATAACCTACTATTAATGGACTCATCTAGAAGGACTTGTGACTTTCTACATGCACTGTGTGTGTATGTTTGGATGAAAGTGTCTGCTGAATGAATCACATGTCGGCAATGTCAATGTAATTCTGTGTTATTTCCCCCTGGTGACGCAGCTGAGTTTAGGAGGATTCGAGATCACTCCTCCGGTAACGTTTCGTCTCCAGTCCGGCGGTGGCCCCGTCTATATCAGCGGACAGCACTTCGTCAGTGAGTAACCACTAACTGTGGTACTCACTGTGGTATTAACTTGACCTTCCAGGGGGGGCTGGGGGGCCGTTGGGGGGGGCATGGCGCCCCCTAATATAATGGTAGGGGAAACACTGTAGGTGCAAAGCTGTCTCACTGTCAGGCTCAGCGCAGGAGTTACCTGTCTCACCCTCAGCTGTGACCTGTCTGTCAGTCCCAGTGTAGTGACCCTGTCTCACCAGTCTCAGTATATATACCTCGTCTGCCCCTCAGGTGTGAGAGACTCTGAGGAGGAGGAGGAGGAGGAAGAGGAGAACAACTCGTCTCCAGTGAAGAGGCCGTCCAGCCTGGCGTCAGGGAAGAGACCCGCCCCGGTGAGGAACGCCGCTGCACTTCCTGTTAGAGCAGCCCTGGTCTTACTGTCTTGACACACTTCTTGTTAGAGCAGCCCTGGTCTTACTGTCATGACACACTTCCTGTTAGAGCAGCCCTGGTCTTACTGTCATGACACACTTCCTGTTAGAGCAGCCCTGGTCTTACTGTCATGACACACTTCCTGTTAGAGCAGCCCTGGTCTAACAGGAAGTCTGCAGTGCTATCGTGTTATCACACAGTGCAGTGCTATCATCTTATCACACTCTGTGTGCAGTCTGTTCAGCCTCCCAGACTGGGTCTGGGGTTGGGTCCTGTGTGGGATGGGTGCTGACGATGCAGATGTCCACTTTGCCTTCCAGAAAAAAATGAAAATGGAATCTGACGACGACGACGATGATGATGATGACAGCGAGGAAGATGATGACGAGTAGGGTCCTCCTCCTCATCCCAGCGGTAGTGTCCACATTGTTTGAAGATTGCCAGAGAGTTCTTTAAACGGAGCATACGTTTCCATGGTTTGGTGTTTACAGTGATGATGACGAGGACAGTGATGAAGAGGAGAAGGGTGTGAAAATGCAGAAGAACATTGCCAAACCCGTCAAAAAGGTGAGGCGTCATCTCTAACACCGCCACTAGATGGCAGGTCAGACAAGGAATAGTTAGTGGGTACATGACTTCATCAACAATGTACAGTTTGTCATGTTATTGTGTTGGTTATTTCAGCTTTTATATTTTAATTTTGTACAGTTCTCAACATTTCTTTAATTTAGTAGCACTGCAGTGGTACTAATTACCAGGTGTCGCGTTTCATTTAAAGGTATTTAACAAAGTCTCAACCCTTGTTCATACGCGTGATGTTTAATTTGGAAATTCATTTATTGAGATGATCGTTTATTTTTGTCGCATTAGACGAGGTGCTTTGAGCCTCTGAACCGCATGACCGCCTGCCATTTTGAGACATGCACCACACATTGTCATCTAGCTCCTTCTCTCCCCCACCTGGTTTCAGAGCCTAAACCACAGGGTCTGGTGGTATAATGATTGTATTCCTCCTCTGTAATCTACCTGAATGCTCCCCGTCTCTCTCAGGCTGGGCTGGGCTGCATGCAACAGCAGACAGGCTGTGATGGGGCAACACACACACACACACACACACAGACACGTCTAGGGATGGGAAAATATCCTACTTCCTCTCCCGTTTCCTCCTCCACGGCCAGGCCCTTCTTCTCATCCTCTCTTCATCCCTCCTCCTCTCTCTCTCTCTCTATCTCTCTGTCTCTCTCTGTCTCTCTGTCTCTCTCTCTCTCTCTCTCTCTCTCTCTCTCTCTCTCTCTCTCTCTCTCTCTCTGTCTCTCATCTGTTGTGTGAAAGTCCCCCGTTGCACCTGGCCTCGTCTTTGAACATTGTTCGTGTGAGACTATGTTTGTGTGTGTGTACGGCTGTGTTTGTGTGTGTGTACGGTGTGTGAGGCTGTGTTTGGATGTGTGTGCCTGCCTGGTTGTGATTTGAAAGACAGCGTCCATGCGTGAGCTGTGCCAAGCAGAGATCAAAGCAGGGCAGACAGACATACCTGGGACATGACTGTGCCTCTTCCCCCATCCACCCCCTCTATCCCCCTCCACCCCCCCTCACACTTCTCCTGTCCCTCTGTGACACAAACACTCTACCTCTGTCACACACACTCTCTCCTGTTGTCAAACGCAATCTCTTTCTCTCTTTCACACACACTCTCTCTTCCTGTTTGACACACACTCTACCTCTCTCATACACACTCGCCCTCCCTCCCTCTCTCACACACTCTGCCTCTCCCTCTCACACATTTTCTGTCCCATTGTCGCACACAATCTCTCTTTATCTCACACACGTGCTCTCTCTCCCTCTTTCATACACACACACACACACACACACACACTCCCTTATACCTCCATTACACCCTCCCCCATCTACCTATCTACCTACCTACCTATCTATCTACCTATCCATCCACCTATCCATCCATCCATCCGGGGTTAGGAAAATGATGTTAACAAGTTAACTTTTTTCGGACTTCCTGTTCCTGGTGTGTCACATGATATTCCCTTGTCCCACAGAGCTCAGAGCCTTTGGGGAAGAAGCCTAAAGGTCCTTCGAAGCAGAACGGCTCTCCAGGAACACCAGGCTCGGCAGCTACACCCCAGGCCAAGGTAGGAGCTCTGAGACCCTTCTTACCTGTGAGCTTCAGGTGGAAGGAAACACCACAGCTGTTCACATGATATCAGGTGACCGGTGTTGGGGGTGGGGGGTGGGGGGTGATGGAGCAGGCTCACTCCCTACCTCTCACCTGCTGTCTGTTGGCATGGGCAACATACAGTGCTTAACAGAACTCTTTCAGAATACAAAGAGTTCATATTGTATAAAATAGAAATATATATATACAGGAAAGGTAGAGTCAGTGATTGGCTGAAGCTATTTATGGAAGGTAACCTTTTGTAGAAGGTTTCCGTTGGCGTGTAAATGGTTGCGGGAAAAGGTCATGTGATTCCACAATGTACTTTAGAGCTTAGAATGCATACAAGGATTCAAAAGACTTGTTTGTGGTTAGGCAATCCCCAGACCAGTTTAAAAGCTCATTTGTGGCCTAGTCGTAAAAACAAAGTCCTTAAAACCACATGGTGTCTGTCGGCCAGTGTAGATGGAGGGTTGCAGTGCTCTATAAAATAAACAGAGTTAGAAACAGTTGTTTCTCCCTCCAGTTTTCCTCTGTGAAACTGTGCACAGAGTGAAATGTACAGAAACGTCAGGATAAGTGTTTAAAACTTAGTTGTTACAAGAGTGTTATTCGAAAAGTTTTGAAAAATACCTTTTCATATTCCTATCATCAAAGCACGATCATGGAATAACTTAAAGGGAAGACGTACAGTAAATGATCGTCTTTTTACTGAGAACTCTCCACCTGGAGGTCCATGTAAGATCACCAGCCAGCATGACTGCACCCACAGTGTCTTCAAAGAATGTGGTGAATCTCAGCAGCAATTAGCTCAAAGCGATCGTTAATTTCTCAGGTGGAATGTGTCGGCCGACGAGGTCAACCCTAGGGTTGACCTCTCCCTCCGCTGAGCAAACACCCCTGACCTGTGAGCACAGCGGGAGTTAACCTTTGACCCTGCGTGCCTTACGCAGAGGGGAGTCCCTCAGGGTGTGTGCGAGCGCTAATTCTGTAATGGCCGCTGTCCTGACGCTACAATGCTGGTTGTTAAAATGCTCGTGGGGATTATCCGGTGGGCAACGACCCTAAACCTGACGTCAGTTAAACTCCCCACCACACCTAGTCCCGAACCCCTCATCTCCCTCCCCCTCCTGACCCCCTCCCACCTCTCCCCACCCCTTACACCCCTCACTTCCTGGACACACCTCCTCCCAATTGCTCTCATTAGCAGCGTTTGATGTCTGATGCTTGGGCATGTCTGGGGCAGGTCGTTGTCCTAGTTACCCCTCAGCGGTGAGCATGTCTGGGGCTGGTAGCTTTTGTCCTAGACGCCTTAGAGGACAGAGACAGTGCAGGGGACTGGTCAACTCTGTGCCAGTACCGTGTTTGTCCCCCATCGACCAATGTCCTGTTCTGGTTGTTCTGTGGGGTTGTGAGAGGGAGAAGTGTGGATCGGAGGTGTTTCCCAATAGAGTGTTGTGATTGATGGACTTGTGAATCGTGAAGCTGTTAGCTAGCTTCACCTGGGCTTCTTCTGCAAAGACAGGAGTCTTCTGGTGGCTGATGGTGACAGATTGATGTCCAACTCAACAGGTGTCTTGTCTGCCTGTTCAGTGCAGGGTTCAGGGTACATCTCTCTAGTTTTCTGTGGTTTCTGCCTTGCTGTCAGCCATGGAGCTAATACTTCACCTACATACCACACGTCTTCAAGGTGAAGTCTACCTTAATACCTCAGTCTACCTTAATACCTCAGTCTACCTTAATACCTCAGTCTACCTTAATACCTCAGTCTACCTTAATACCTCAGTCTACCTTAATACCTCAGTCTACCTTAATACCCCAGTCTACCTTAATACCCCAGTCTACCCGAGTCTGACTTAGTAGTCCCAGTCTGGAGTGTCACAACTATGTGTTTTAGCCAACGCTGATCGGAGACAAGCGATTACATCAAATGATAGCGTGCAGGTGATTAAGCCGGGCGTCCTGTGCCATCTGTAATCAGTGTCTGGGCCAGATGTAGGAGCGAGCTGTCTATGTGTGTTTATCAGCTGTTCCAGACCCACAGCTGGCCCTGGGAGAAACACCCCCTCCATATGGAATACTCTGGGCTTCCTGGCTAGGAGCCAGAGGCATGCACCAGTTTAGGGCGTGAGGAGTGTGTGTGTGTGTGTGTTTGTCTCTGTGTGTGTGTGTGTGTGTGGGTGTGTTCTTGTGTCTCTTGTGAGAGTGTGTCCGTCCTCTAATTTGATACCTTTTGATCTGAATGAAAAAGCTGACAATATGTTTAGAGGAAAGAGAAGATGACTGTGGTCTCCAAAGGAGTTATGAGCCTGTGCTTGTATCCACTTGACATCATTTGACTAAAGAAAATACATAAAGTACAAGTTTACTACAATCACTCTTTCTTTAAAGCATATCTGTCTCACAGAGGCTTCAGCACTTCCAGTGCACTTGTCTGGTGCATTGTGGGTACTTGCAAAGCACCCCTCGATTACTTTCTGGACAGTTCTACAGAAAATAAGTCCTCAAAACTGTAAATAGTGAAGTATTCTTAACTCAAATTTAGTTGTAATCAAAAAGTGGAAAGATTTAGGGGTGGAGAAGGGTAACCAGAAGTGTCTGAACTCAGGTCAGTTTAAGCAGGTCAGCGTAAGCAGGCATCTCTGTTTCCTGCAGCCGTCAAAGAAGACCTGAAACCTGGAGCGGATTCCAGCTTGGCGTGGCATGTAGGGACAAGCCATGTTTGTTGTAAAACATGGTCTTGGCGTGTGTCGTCAGTTACAAACACACCGCTAATTAGAGGACCTCTGGCCTGGGCTGGATTCACCTGGAGCTCTGCTAGCCCCATGTTCTCCCCTAACATCACCCTCACACCTGTACCTGGAGCTCTGCTAGCCCCATGTTCTCCCTCACCCTCACACCTGTACCTGGAGCTCTGCTAGCCCCATGTTCTCCCCTAACATCACCCTCACACCTGTACCTGGAGCTCTGCTAGCCCCATGTTCTCCCTCACCCTCACACCTGTACCTGGAGCTCTGCTAGCCCCATGTTCTCCCCTAACAGCCTCACACCTGTACCTGGAGCTCTGCTAGCCCCATGTTCTCCCTCACCCTCACCCTCACACCTGTACCTGGAGCTCTGCTAGCCCCATGTTCTCCCTAACATCAGCCTCACACCTGTACCTGGAGCTCTGCTAGCCCCATGTTCTCCCCTAACATCAGCCTCACACCTGTACCTGGAGCTCTGCTAGCCCCATGTTCTCCCTCACCCTCACACCTGTACCTGGAGCTCTGCTAGCCCCATGTTCTCCCCTAACATCAGCCTCACACCTGTACCTGGAGCTCTGCTAGCCCCATGTTCTCCCCTAACATCAGCCTCACACCTGTACCTGGAGCTCTGCTAGCCCCATTTTCTCCTTCACCCTCACACCTGTACCTGGAGCTCTGCTAGCCCCATGTTCTCCCTCACCCTCACACCTGTACCTGGAGCTCTGCTAGCCCCATGTTCTCCCCTAACATCAGCCTCACACCTGTACCTGGAGCTCTGCTAGCCCCATGTTCTCCCCCAACATCAGCCTCACACCTGTACCTGGAGCTCTGCTAGCCCCATGTTCTCCCCCAACATCAGCCTCACACCTGTACCTGGAGCTCTGCTAGCCCCATGTTCTCCCCCAACATCAGCCTCACACCTGTACCTGGAGCTCTGCTAGCCCCATGTTCTCCCCTAACATCAGCCTCACACCTGTACCTGGAGCTCTGCTAGCCCCATGTTCTCCCCTAACATCAGCCTCACACCTGTACCTGGAGCTCTGCTAGCCCCATGTTCTCCCCTAACATCACCCTCACACCTGTACCTGGAGCTCTGCTAGCCCCATGTTCTCCCCTAACATCAGCCTCACACCTGTACCTGGAGCTCTGCTAGCCCCATGTTCTCCCCCAACATCAGCCTCACACCTGTACCTGGAGCTCTGATAGCCCCATGTTCTCCCCCAACCTCACCCTCACACCTGTACCTGGAGCTCTGCTACTCTGGCATATCAGAGCGAGGAGTTGTGGATTTGAAAACTGGTGTGTTCATGTGTCACCATGAGCATTTGAGGAAGACCCAAAATGTATATTCATGAAAAAAAATCCCTCTCCCACAACTTTTCACCTGAAAGCATTATTTGAAAATATATTCAAAGGTGGGCAAAGTAAAAATGTCCATCGTTCTAAATAGATACTAGTTTGAATCCTTACAACTTTATTGCCTCTTCATGTCCTTATGCAACTAGACAGCACTGCCACACAGCTCCGCTTCCTACTCAGGAAGGGACAGCGTGAGTAACTGAAAAACAACGTGAAAAAAAAAACGTTTCTCTCCTCTCGACAAACAACCCTGCCCCTTTGTTGCTCAATGTCTTCTGTGTCGGAGTCTGGGCTTGCCCTGCTGGGAAGCAATAAAAGGATAATTTGTACCCAACATATTTGTAAAAAGGTGGTGTAATTAGGGTAGAATTTGGTGTCCTTCTTTTCTTTTATCCTTTTCCAGCTAGTTGCTCACGCGGGCTCTGTAAGCCCCGCCCACCAGACTGGATCGTTTAACACAGGCTACAGTCCAACTCTGGGCCCCATCATCGTCTCCTAGACTATCATCCCCTGGACTATCATCCCCTGGACTATCATCCCCTAGACTATCATCCCCTGGACTATCATCCCCTAGGACTATCATCCCCTAGACTATCATCCCCTGGACTATCATCCCCTAGGCTGTCATCCCCTGGACTATCATCCCCTAGGCTGTCATACCCTGGACTATCATCCCCTAGGCTGTCATCCCCTGGACTATCATCCCCTAAACTGTCATATCCTAGGCTGTCATACCCTGGACTATCATCCCCTAAACTGTCATATCCTAGACTGTCATACCCTGGACTGTCATACCCTGGACTATCATCCCCTAGACTGTCATCCCCTGGACTATCATCCCCTAGACTGTCATCCCCTGGACTATCATCCCCTAGGCTGTCATACCCTGGACTATCATCCCCTAGGCTGTCATACCCTGGACTATCATCCCCTAAACTGTCATATCCTAGACTGTCATACCCTGGACTATCATCCCCTAGACTGTCATCCCCTGGACTATCATCCCCTAGGCTGTCATACCCTGGACTATAATCCCCTAAACTGTCATACCCTGGACTATCATCCCCTAGACTGTCATACCCTGGACTATCATCCCCTAGACTGTCATACCCTGGACTATCATCCCCTAGACTGTCATACCCTGGACTATCATCCCCTAGACTGTCATACCCTGGACTATCATCCCCTGGACTATCATCCCCTAGCGGTCCACTAGTGGTCCGCTAGGGTAATACAGGTGGACTGCCAAACCAATGAAAACTAAAGTATGAAAAATAAATAAATATCTAAAATATTTATTTATACTGTTGGTAAATGATTAAAACCGTTTTTTCCAGAACTTTACTGCAACATTTTTTTTTTTACCCTTTTCAAACTTTGTTCTAGTGTTTGTTTTGTTTGTTTTTTACTTAAAAAAATATATTTTCAATTTCCAAACGTTTTTTGGAAGTAAACTGTCATCCCCTTTACTGAACACCCAATTAACATAGATTTTTTTATTGAGTTTCAGAAAACGGGGCTGGCGAAACAGAAGTCTGGGGCAGGTCCTTCTGGAGTGCCTCTCTCTCCCTGAGGTCAAGAGCAAGCTGACAACAGCCGCCAAAGAGGTAACATCAAAACCAACAACTCTTTCATGGCTCTCTTAGAAGTAAGATTGTTCTGTTGTATGGATCACATGTTGTAATCTTTTGTCTCTCACCAGGGAAAACCTCTACCTAAGACTGAGCAAAAGTTTGAAAACTTTGCTAAAAGTACTTTCAGAATCACAGATAAAAAAGTGAGTATCTAATTATTTTTCAATGTCATCATGTATGAAGTGATATGATGAATAATATAATAATTTATTAAATTATGCATTTTTCTAATTTAATAAGCACCTACTTTTGATAGATATACATCCTATTGATGTCACAGGCAGATCCACATGATTGCATTAGGCCCACATGTTTTCACACAAATTACCTTCGTCCAGCTTGTCCATTTACAATAGCCGCTAATGCTTTGTTGCAGAGAGAGAGTGAGTGAGTGTTTGAGGTGAATTATGTTAGCAGTATACGTCTCTGAGCTCGGTAGAGATGGAATGGGAGTGGAGCTGTCGAGCAGTGGTCTTCCTCTGATTTACCGGTTAGTTCTCTCACAAGCGTGTCTTTTGTAGCTCTAATGAAGGGACTGGAGGTATCTGGATGGTACCAGTCTCCTGTTCAAGGTCTTACACCAACACAAGAAATATATTTTAAAGATAGATTAAGGGCTTTTGTAACACTGCAGAGACCCCTGCAGTAGTAAAAAAAAAAAAAAATCTAAATAAAAAAATTCTTTGTTGTGAGATTGGTCATTTCAAAGCGCTTGGTGCGTTTTGTCCTCAAGAAATCTTCTCGATGTTTGAAAGTTTCTCGTGTTATTTTCTGAAATCATTTCAGCCAAAGGTAGCGTATCAGTGACACACACCAGTGTCTTCAGCCTTGTTAGATGAATCACCAGCTACATCACACCCCATAACCCCCGTGCCCTGTGTCATCATGCTCAGTGGTGGGATGGGGGGGGGCAGAGGGGGGGGGGGAAGGGGCAGGAGGGGGTCTGGAGTTAGTTTTTCATGTTTGTAGGAAACATCTGTGTACGTGTTTAGAGTTCACAAGACCAGTTTAAGATGTGTCAGACCTGTGGCTCTCGTCACACACTGTAAGGGTTTACTATTCCCACCCAAACCCTTGTTCTACCCTACACATTCTTCTGCCCCTACACCCCTGTTCTCCCCCTACACCCCTGTTCTCCCCTACACCCCTGTTCTCCCCCTACACCCCTGTTCTCCCCCTACACCCCTGTTCTCCCCCTACACCCCTGTTCTCCCCCTACACCCCTGTTCTACCCCTCCTTATTCTACCCTCCACCCTGGTTCTACATCCTGGTTCTACCCCCTGTTCTACCCTGGTTCTACTCCCACATCCTGGTTCTACCACCTGTTCTACCCTCCACCCTGGTTCTACATCCTGGTTCTACCCCCTGTTCTACCCTCCACCCTGGTTCTACATCCTGGTTCTACCCCCTGTTCTACCCTCCACCCTGGTTCTACATCCTGGTTCTACCCCCTGTTCTACCCTCCACCCTGGTTCTACATCCTGGTTCTACCCCCTGTTCTACCCTCCACCCTGTTAAACTCTGCTCTTCAAGCAGATGTGTGAAAGCATGGTATTGTAAAAGTGAGTCATGCATCTCTGTAATGCAACACGTCATTTACATGCTTTATAATTAGTCTTCTCTCTTTTTTCTCATTCCCTCCCTCTATCCCTCTTTTTCTCTGTTCTCTCTCACTCGCTCTCTCTCTCTCCTCACTCGCTCTCTCTCTCTCCTCACTCGCTCTCTCTCTCTCTCTCTCCTCACTCGCTCTCTCTCTCTCTCTCTCCTCACTCGCTCTCTCTCTCTCTCTCTCCTCACTCGCTCTCTCTCTCTCTCCCCTCTCTCGCTCTCTCTCATCCTCTGTCTTCTTCTGTCACTCCGGTTCACAGGTGGTTAAGGACCTTTGGGGCTTTGTTCAAACCTTGAAGACAGAGAAGAAGTAAGGTTAATTCTCCAGAGTGTACAGTAGATCTGTGAAGAATGGGGAGTGAAATCAGGCTATGGATGGTTTGGAACCACCGTGTTTGGTTTCCCATGACACAGAAGTGCAAGGTTACTTATGTTTCTTAACAGACTCTTAAGAAAATGAACAAAAACATACTTGTTTGGGTTGTAGACGTTATTACTTCTTGCTTTTTCGCAGTTGTTAAATTACATTTTAAGATCAGTAAGTGAAAGCTTTGTAAGCATTATAATATGATTTTAATCTGAAAACCACACTGACATCCCAAGGAGACAGGCGGAGAAGGGGAAGAGAACCGTTGTGTTATGTAGTTAGATTGTACACACTGAGGCAATACACACTGGGCCTAATGTGGACAAAGTCTGATCTAAAAAGGTACACAAATCTGTATTTTTGCTATAGATTGTTGATTTGCAGAAGAAGAATTCTGTTCGTCTAACTCCTCCCATTGTCCTGCAGTGACTGACTGCCTGTGTGTGTCTCACCTCAGGTACACAGTGCTCCAGGGAACCTTCTGGAAATGTTCAATCCGTCTAAAACTTGAATTTGTTCTTTGAGACTGTGGCGCATGTCGTTATGTGTAAACGGTCATAATCATTTTTTCATATGGTTTTGTGGCAGCTTTAAGGTTCATCCCCTCCATCTCCAGATCATGTGGTTTGGATCTGTTACGAATTTGCCGTTGTTGTCCGAGGTGATGGATAATACAGAATATATTCTGAATGCTCGGTTCTAATGCCCTTTGTGGTCCCAGCCTGTTTTTAATTCAAGATATCCATAGATGTATGTAGAATTATTCTGAAATAATGTATTATTAATATAATTTTTTTATGTTTGAGTTTGGTCTTTTTACTCTTGTTAGTGCAAGCAAATGTCTGTCTCTTAGAGGGTTAATCTGTGGTCCCTAACAGTAGATATACTACTGCTCCATAGCCAGTTTGTTTGTCATAATGTCTAAAAGATGTAGTCCATTCCTGATGAAATGTCCCCTTTCATTAAACCTTCACTTTGTTAGTCATTAGTTTGCTTCTGTTTATTAAACTCCTAGATGAGAGTCGTCGTTCAACCACATCTCTCAGATGTCCACATGTTTTCCTGTCTGTTCAGTGCCCTGGTTCTACAGCTGCAGGCAGCACTCAGTAAGATTTACACATCACACATCACAGCATTGTATTCATTTTGCGGACGCTTTTATCCAAAGCGACATGGAAATAGCGCATATAGAAATAGAGCAGATGATCGCTGTGTTTGTCATTAGTACTTCAGTGCTCGTACGATGGCTGACGGGTGATGTTGATCGATGGCTTGTTGATATGAGCGTGTCCATCTTGTTCTCCCATGACTTCCTTTTAATAAACGTTCTTCTGAACTCTGACCCTCAACTCCTCACTAATGTGCTCCATGTTAGGAGGGAGCAGAACTGCCAGGTAAGAGACATCCAGTCCATATTAAAGACCAGAGATGGCAACACATCTTTCACTCAAGTAGAAGTACAGATACTCACTTTTTTTCACACACAAAAAAGTTTCTTGTAAAAAAAAAATATATATATATATATGCCATTTAAAAATTAAAAATAATAATTTAACCTTTGAAAAGAATCTACCTTTTTTTCCCAAATATTTTTTAAACTTTTCAAAACTTTTTTCCCCAAATATTTTAAAAACCTTTCAAACTTTTTTTTTTCACACACCACTACACAAAAAAGTACACCATTATTTACAACCTTGTTTTTCTAACCTTTTCTTAGATTTTAGTTTTTAATGAAAAAAGGCACGCAATGACAATAAATAACACTTGATCATGTCACCAAATACAGATTAAAACCAAAGTAATGAGCCTGGCTTTAAAATGTAAGAAGTTGAAAGTACAGATATTTGTATAAAAAAAGCTTACATGGCTGCTGAGTATCTGCCTTTCCACACAGTCTTCATCTTCCGTTGCTCCAGCAGTGGAACAGCGCTGGCAGACGTCAGTACTGGGCTCTCCCAGCCTCCAAGGTCAAACACAGGCCTTCACAGAGAAGCCCCATTTAGGCGACACAATGATGGATCCTAATTGAGGTTCAGATTGCTGTGTCATCCCAATAAGAAGCATAACTACATTCATAGCGCTACCGTATAGAAATAATTCACGTCCGGCTAATGGAATATGCTGATGTGTGGATCGCATTAGTGAGAATGTATGAATCTTTTTGACAAGTTAATTAGGGTATGTATCATCGTGGTTGCGCTGGTGGATATTACGTCAAGGGCAACATTGATAAATCCCATCTTCAGCTTTTGGGGTTGTCAAAAAAAAAAGAAGCTGAACTGGATGAGCGGTTATTAGTCCAAAGATTGACCGAGAACTCCAAAGTGACAAGCCTGTCATGTTATGGCTCAACATGAAGTATATTTGTGGATCATCCTCATGAGAGGAGTTTAAGTCAGACATTAATTCCCGCCCTAACATTTTAAATACATTCCCCATTTTTTCATGAAAGATTATTGATATTCATCAATAGCAGCCACCACTTGGTGGCAGTCAAGTTCAGCCTCACAGCCTAAGGCCTCCTGGCAGTGTGATTTAACAGTGATTTACCTGTGCTGCAGCACAGGTAAGAAGAGAGGCACGATGGTGGAAGGATGCCGCTTGGCTTCACGGTCCGAGGAGATCGCTGCTGGGCACCTGGAAACGCCCCTCTGTATTTAGACCTGTGTGGAGGTACACACGGGAGAGGGGAGGGGGGAGAGAGAGAGGAGGGGAGGGGGGAGAGGCAGAGAAGGAGAGAGAGAGGAGGGGAGGGGGGAGAGGCAGAGAAGGAGAGAGAGAGGGAAGAAGTGGAAGAAGAGGGGAGAGAAGAGGGGAGAGAGGGAAGAGGTAGAAGGAGAGAGAGGGGAGGAGGGGAGAGGTGGAAGGAGAGAGAGAGGGAGGGGTAGAGACGGGGAAGGACAGACGGGTATTCAGAGAGGTATGGTGAGATGGGTGTGAGAGGAGAGATAGAGGAAAGGAGAGAGGAAGGGTATAGAGAAGGAGCCGGAATGAGGAAGAGTAGGAAGGTGACAGATGAAGAGGAGGGAGAGGGTCGAGGACATCAGACCTGACTCACGTCTGACCATCACTCTCCTGCCAACGAGACAAAACAAAAGTACCCATTAGGGAAATGTCACCTTTTACTGTCACACGATCTGGAACGTGACGGGATAGGAAGGATGCAGCCAGTCTGAGGACAGACAGGACGTGCACAGACTACCCAGCTGTCTCGCACCTGTGGACGTCTCCTCATCAAATCAACCTTGATTTGTAAAGCCCGTTTTACAAGAAATATCCCAGAAAGCTTCACGGATTCCCTCAGACCAGCACCTCTCCATTATGTAATCTAATTGATCAACACAGCCTGGACAACTTGTAATAACCCCTGAACCACAACAAAGCAGAAACATGTTTGAAACTGAAGCACATTTCCAATGCTTTGTGTTCACTCAATCTACCTCATATCCTCAGAAATGTGCTGTTGAGGGGTACTTCTTTAAGACTCGGTGGTTCTCCCCGGTGTTGTGTGAGGACAGGGGTTAAGGGGTATAGGAAGTCAGGTGGCTGAGCGGTGAGGGAGTCGGGCTAGTAATCTGAAGGTCGCCAGTTCGATTCCCCGACCATGCCAAATGACGTTGTGTCCTTGGGCAAGGCACTTCACCCTACTTGCCTCGGGGGGGAATGTCCCTGTACTTACTGTAAGTAGGTCTGGATAAGAGCGTCTGCTAAATGACTAAATGTAATGTAAATGTAAGGGAGAAAAGCGCTGGTCGGTGGCGAGCGGGCGAGGTGAGCCTGGCAGCCAGTGTGTCTGTGAGCCTGGCAGCCAGTGTGTCTGTGAGCCAGACACACTCAAGCATGCAGCCATTACGAATTGGTACGAGGTGAAATGTCAGCTATGTCAGTCAGCCAGGGTACGGCTGTCTGCTAACTACGGAAATAACAATACTTCTAAGAGATCCCGCCGGGATTGGATACGGTCAGGGCTCTTTCAGGGTGCAGTGACTCCACACTGCCAGTGGGGGCGGTAGAGATGACATAGTGTTCAACACTGATTCACAACACTGCAGGGTTGAAGTGTACAAGTCATCCTGGTTGAGGTCGTATCACGTTTATTTCACTTTCAGCTGAGAGAGACATTAAAACGTCAGGACGCCCGCAGAACTTGGACTTGCAGATAGAAGTATCTTGGGACTTTAGAAATATGACACCGATTTATTTTCATCTCTCAAGTTCTGGTGTTGCTGTCAGAGAAAAACCCCTTTGTGCAACGTTGACATTTTTCATGACAAATGTGTTACTTAGTGGATTATTTTTCCAGATTTCTCAGCGTGATCATTGTATCTGTGTGAGACTTTAGACTAGAGCTGTGAGTGATAGATTATGTAACCTCTCCCTCTTCGCCGACCTCCCCCTCTTCTCAACCTCACCCTCCTCTCCAACCTTCCCTGTCTCCAACCTCTACCTCCCCCTCCTCTCCTTCCTCCCCTACCTCCTCCCAAAGCCCTATAGTCTAATTCTTCACCTAGGTCCTGACAATGGCTCATTGGGGTTATACAGTTCATCAAACACTTGTCAAGAAACGGAATATTTCCTGCCAGACTTGAATGCACACGCATTGTTACTCATAGTTCTGTGTAGCACGTCAAAGAACAGTGCGGTGTCTCCCTCCCACACTCCCATCACATGTTTTGACCTTTGCTTTGAGGAAATAAGGAAATCGTATAGCTGAACTGACAGCTTGGCACATCACCTGGATACAGGCAAATAAACGAGGAGAAACTATCAAGGGAACATTTCAAGCATTCGCAGAGAGCTTTTCAAAATGGAACTGGAACAATGAGTTAGCCTCAGGGGGGAAAAGTGATCACGATGGCATGTTTATATTAGGCAGAAAGGAAGCCATCATTGTCCTTGTCAGTGATTCTCTTTTTCACAGTACCACACTGACAGTTGACAGTATCTTTACAACAATCCCCAGAATGTATGTGTCATCGAGCAAAGTTTGCTGTACATCAAAAGAGGCTCGTTCTGTAAGGTTTGATCAGTGAATCCCTCCCAAACCTTTCTGGAGGTGAGATTTTCAGATGTTCTCCAGAGCAAGGGTTATCTAAGGATGTGCACTCTTAACCAGAACAACTTCACAAAACACCCCTTAGGGGAAGTGAAATCCTTAACCGGAGGAAGAGATGGTGAATGTGTGTGTTTGTGGGGGGGGGGGAGGTCAGGGGTACATCATTTCTGTTCCAGTAAGCGCCCCCAGCCCGCTAACTACAGCGTTGGTACAGCGATGGGCTGCGGTTATTAATATGAGGAGGGAGGCGTGTCTGTCAGACAAGCGCCAACACGCGGACACATTACCTTCGTGGCTGGCTATGGCAAGGACGTGCTCTGCATTCCTCTGCCCACGAACCCAGGGATCTAGCTCACCCAGAGGAAACACAGCATCTGGACGGGGCTCACGTTAAAACACAGGAGATGTTTGCACCTCCTTAGAGCTGTGGAGAAAGGCTGTGTTCCTGCTTCTGTGTTTCTGAGGCCCTGAAAACTTGTCTTGAAAGTGTTAGTCCTCCTCTGTAGGTTGAGTTAAAAGAACGTTTTTTTTTTGTTGTGAGGGTCACGCTTCTCTTTAGTCACCTTTTGATGTCCGACTTTCCAATTGGATGGTTACATTTAGTGGTTCCCTAGATGTTGAAAGCATGAATTAGTGGTTTGAATTACATTCCTGAACAACATGCTATCCAGGACATTTCCCCTTGGGGATGAATTCAATATCTGTCTGTTTATCTATTTATCTATGTATCTACTTCTCTATCATGACGAGCTTGAGGAAGTAGGATTACTGTATTCAGCACGGGGGTATTTTGAATGTGAAAGAAGTGTGTCAAATGTTTAATCAAGTTGTAGCAGTCGGAGGAGTAAACAGGCTCAAGCACAAGCCATGCTGATTAGCAATTTCCCCTCCAGAACCTGAGAGGTCCGGAGGTATTTCTGTTCCCCTGACTCACTCCCCTTTCTTCTCTCCCCTCTCCTCTCTCCCTTCACCTCTCACCCCTGCCTCCTCTCCCTCTCCTGTTGCCCCTGCCTCTCTCCCCTCTCCTGTTGCCCCTGCCTCTCTCCCCTCTCCTCTCTGCCCCTGCCTCTCTCCCCTCTCCTCTCTCCCATGCCTGTCACCCCTCTCCTCTCTCCCCTGCCTCTCTCCCCTCTCCTCTCTCCCCTGCCTCTCTCCCCTGCCTCTATCCCCTGCCTCTCTCCTCTCTCCCCTGCCTCTCTCCCCTGCCTCTCTCCCCTCTCCCCACAGAGACACAGAACAAGCCCTTAGGGCTTCAGGCTCAGAACACTAACATGCCTCAATCAAACCAGAAGGGTTCAACAAAGCAATTTGTCAGGTCCCAACACTTTCAAAATGACGATAATAATGATTGCAGCCCTCAAGCTGCATGTGAGGAGGTTTCTCACCTCGGATGCGGTCTGGCTGTGCACAGCAGGGGGCCTTCAGAGCTGTTTCAGATCAACCGTATCAGCGCAGCGAGGGTTCATCAAGATGTATCACAACCTGCCGGGGGATCGATGTACATGTGCTGTCTAAGCTCCGTGTTGTACGGTGAAAATAGGATAGCGTACAAAAGTAACATACGACAGGATTGTTTTTTCTAAAAATAAAACAATTATTATGTTACTGTTATTAACTATTAAAAAGGGACATTCATCTCACAGCAGGATCTTAGTTCTCTGCATTCATTGCGTTCTCAGAGAGGAACCCAATGTGAACATAGGAGGAACATGCAAACACAGGAAGGCTCAGGAGATTGCCCACCTATGTGGTGGTAAGCTCCACTTAACTTGCTGTCCACTCCTGTACGACTGGGCAGGTAGGATGAAACCCAGGTCTCCTTGTAACGAAGATCGCCCACAGCATCGTTCTGTTATGGAGAGTGTGGGCGAGGAATCACGACTGAAAGTTAAGGTAACTCATCTCCCTTTACACGCAGTACATTATCAAATGAAGGCTTGGATTGGACTGAGTCTATTATCATGAAAAATATTTATATTTAGGGTGTGTAAAATAACTATAAAAAATAAACAGTTGGTGTTCAGAAAGTTTAAAAAACAACAACATTGACATGAGCACTTCCTGGGAGTCGACGGTTTCGGGGTGGACGTACCAGCCCGTTCTCTTTTTAATCTGAACCTCTACATCTGGAATGGGCACATTTTTTCCTTTTTCAAATAACATCTGCAGCTAAACAGCCAGACAGGTAGTTAGAGTTGATTGGTCATGGATGGATTTCCCCCCTCCCTCCCTCTCTCTCTCCTTCTCCTCCTCCCCCCCTCTCCCCCCTCTACAAAGCCTTGAGGCTAGTATTTCACTGATTACAGAGTGCCCCCATTTGAATGGCCGCTTGTGTATTGTCAGAACAAAGGCCGGGCGGCTTCTAAAGAGGTGCTAGACAGGGGAATGGATTGGAGTCAGCCATTAGGCAGAGTGGAGCTACAGGTTGAGGCTAGCTGGAGAGATTCCTCCCCAGTACCCATGGCTAACAAGCCAGCATCTCTCTCAAGCTCGTTGGGGAGACAGGGAGAAACCAAGCCTAGGGGAGGCCCCAACCACCCACCAGACCCACACCGAACCAGGAAGCCCTTCGGTGGGACAGTGTGATACTGATTAGACTGGATGAAACGAGTCCCTGACAGGTTTTACCTTTAAACACTCACTAAATACTTCTCACCCTCGGACTTTAGGGTAATGACTTTAAAATCAAAGTGTGTGTGTGTGTGGTGAGGTGTTGAGGTGGTGGTGGGCGCTTGGTGGGCCACCTCTTGACTCTCTACTGTGGGAGGCCCGAGCAACAGAACATTCCAGGGGTCCTTTTCAATGTGCCGTTGAATGAAAAACACAAATATTTATCTGTGGAATCCGCTAATTAAACTAAAGGACAAAAACTAGAATTGGGTTGTGTTTACCGCAGCTGTGCAAGAGTCTTGAATTTATAGTCTTTTAAAAATGTGTGAAAGAGGTCCTCTACAAGCTAGTTCTTATGTACTGTGTGTTGAATTTCAACCGGCGCCCTCTTTCTTGCAATTACAGCCATGCTACAAACTATTACAGGGTCATGCAAATTTGAGAAATGACAAGAAAATGGAGCCAACGAAAAGATCTCGTGACATCACTGAACAGAAACTTTCACACGTCCACCCAGTTTGTAGAATTCATGATGTCATCACAGCAGAACTCAAGCAAGAACAATACACGTCTTAAAGCATACTTACAAAGTTTAAGTACCGACATGCTTACCTGAAGTTTTCAAAACGTGAATATACAAAATCTGTACATTTCAATTACACTTTCCGATTGCGTTGAAAATGTAAAAAAAAATATATTCAGCTTTCATTTAATACATTTAAATTCGATTCAAGTAAACTATTTTTCCGGCCTGGGAGCGTTGGTTACAGAAACACAGCAAAAAAAAAAAAAAAGAGATCATCTTGTGTTGTCCAAGTGATCACTCATCAAGCAGAAACAGATAATGGCCCGATATACCAGATGCAGTGATTAAAACCGACCAATTAGTTCTGACTGGCTGCCTCACATTTACCTGCATCATGACATTTCTGGGTCATTTTCCCTCAATCCATTAGTCTCCTGTCTAAAGGTGATAGTTATGGAATCATTAAGGCAAGAGGAGTTTAGTGAGGCGTGTAAAATACACGCAGTCCTGAAAATTATAACATATGTGAGCAACGTGCCGGGAGGGAGCAGGCTTTATGTTTATGTTTTCAGACAACTAAAGACCTCTGGTGAGCCTGGAGGAGGAAAATCATCATTAACGTCAAGGAAGTGAAGTCAATGGATATGTTAATATGTTCTGCGTGTATCACAGTGTTCAGAGATGATTTGTCGAGGACAAACGCTTTAATTATCAGCCACACTCCCATGGCTCTCTCTCTCTCGCACTCAAACTCGCTCGGAGGCCCCTGACTTCAAGGCAGAAACTCGGATGCCCTAAATGACTCCATCCTAACAACGTGTGTCGGGAAACAAATTACAAATCACTTCCTGTCTTTTCTTCAGGCAAACCTTGAAGCGACGAGGCTCTGGGCACTCTCTCCGTCACCCTCCTGCCTGCTGAGGGGGCGTGACCCCGGCGTGACCTGGCTCCCGACTAGCTAGTGTCGGCGTTGGGACTTCAGGGGCCCAGAACGAGACCAAGACCAAAGTGTAAAGAGGGGAGGAGAGAGAGGAGGGGGGGGGCAAAAGGGATGAGGCACCATGGGTGGGGCAACAGGGGTGAGGCAACAGGGGTGGGGCACCAGGGATGGGGCACCAGGGGCGGGGCACCAGGGGTGAGGCACCAGGGGCGGGGCACAGGGGTGGGGCACCAGGGGCGGGGCACCAGGGGCGGGGCACCAGGGGCGGGGCACCAGGGGCGGGGTACAGGGGCGGGGCACCAGGGGCGGGGTACAGGGGCGGGGCACCAGGGGTGGGGTACAGGGGCGGGGTACAGGGGCGGGGCACCAGGGGTGGGGCACCAGGGGCGGGGTACAGGGGCGGGGCACCAGGGGCGGGGCACCAGGGGCGGGGCACCAGGGGCGGGGCACCAGGGGGCGGGGCACCAGGGGCGGGGCACAGGGGCGGGGTACAGGGGCGGGGCACCAGGGGCGGGGCACCAGGGGCGGGGCACCAGGGGCGGGGCACCAGGGGCGGGGCACAGGGGCGGGTCTGAGGAGATGAGAGAAAGAGGCTGTTGTCCTTCTCCTCTTCACACACTCGTTGGCCTGTGACTTGTGCTCATATCAGCGGGGTGGAGGGGGCTTACACGAGCCAGTAGTCCTCTGCATGTCTGTCCCCTCACCTTGGACATTCAATGGGAAGCAGATGCTCCACCCCCACCTTCCCACACACACACACACACTGCCACACACACACACACTGACACACACACACTGCCACACACACACGCTGCCACACAGACACACCCACACAAGCCACACACACGAACACCCACACATTCACACACACACTCCTCCACCTACCCCCCCCCCCCCCCCCCCCCCGTTTCAGTCGATATGTCCACGTCGAAGATGAAAGTGCAAAGTGGGAGGGAAGAAGGGGAGGGGGGGGGGGGGTCCTGACACTAATGTAGTTCACTGGGCTTCACTTGCGGAACTGCCAACTTCTTTTGTCAGGCTTAAAGGCCGAGCAGGCCCTTTGAACCTGTGACTGACTGCCCTCACACACCTTCTTACACTTCTTCAACTCAAGCTTCAATAAGATCCACCGTAACACACCCAGCGTAGCCCACACAGGGATGAGAGATCCACCGTAACACACCCAGCGTAGCCCACACAGGGATGAGAGATCCACCGTAACACACCCAGCGTAGCCCACACAGGGATGAGAGATCCACCGTAACACACCCAGCGTAGCCCACACAGGGATGAGAGATCCACCGTAACACACCCAGCGTAGCCCACACAGGGATGAGAGATCCACCGTAACACACCCAGCGTAGCCCACACAGGGATGAGAGATCCACCGTAACACACCCAGCGTAGCCCACACAGGGATGAGAGATCCACCGTAACACACCCAGCGTAGCCCACACAGGGATGAGAGATCCACCGTAACACACCCAGCGTAGCCCACACAGGGATGAGAGATCCACCGTAACACACCCAGCGTAGCCCACACAGGGATGAGAGATCCACCGTAACACACCCAGCGTAGCCCACACAGGGATGAGAGATCCACCGTAACACACCCAGCGTAGCCCACACAGGGATGAGAGATCCACCGTAACACACCCAGCGTAGCCCACACAGGGATGAGAGATCCACCGTAACACACCCAGCGTAGCCCACACAGGGATGAGAGATCCACCGTAACACACCCAGCGTAGCCCACACAGGGATGAGAGATCCACCGTAACACACCCAGCGTAGCCCACACAGGGATGAGAGGAGGTCAGCCAATCACAGTGTTGAGGTCATTTCCATCTTCTAAGATTTTTTGGGGAGGGGAGGGGGCCAAAATAGTCAAATCTGTCGCTTTTAAATTCTGGAAATGAACATTTCAGTTGTGTGTCCCTGATTAAATAGCATTTGCTGCATTTGCATATGAAAGACCATATATTTTACCAGAATTTTTTCTCTCTGATCGCTAATCTCTGTAGGTAACCTTATCCCAGCGGTGCCCCCCCCCAGCCTCAGCTCAACCCATTCATGAAGCTAGGGGTCATTGTCCCCTAACGGGCCACTCTCCACATGCTGGGGCTCTTAAACTTCCCCAAACTAATTTCTTCAGTTGGTGCAATCCATCTAAATGAGTCTAACAGACAGCAGGGTTGCTGGTGTGTCAGGCCTCCATGATGGAGAGTGTGAGGGCAGAGGGACACCGCTGAGGTCTCTGGGTGAGCGTAGCGCTGAAGGACAACACCTCGACGCACGGCTCAACTCTTTTTATCCTTCTCACCCTCCTCGTCGCATTCCTCCGCTCCTTTGATTTCTGTGAGTGTGTGTTTGAGGCTGGTGGTTCTGGGTTCACTGCCGCTGTTGTCGATGCAGCGTGTCACTTATCACAGCAGCCAGTCCCCTCTCATGGCAACACCCAGTCCGTTCTCATGGCAACACCGGGATTTGGAAAGCCGGCGTCTGGAAGTTGTTTTTATTCAATTAATTTGATGTTTTTTGGGGCTTCAACTTAATTTGAGATGACTGGTTCTTTCTTAGATGATTTTAATGGAAGTCGTTTTGTTTACTTTGTCCTTCTCTCTCTCTCTCTCTCTCTCTCTCTCTCTCTCTCTCTCTCTCTCTCTCTCCCCTTCTCTCTCTCTCTCTCTCTCTCTCCCAGTCTCTTTCCCAGAACTGCTGTATGTGCAGGTGTTTTGTCTTTAGAGTCTTGCCACAAATATCCCAACTATTGTAACTAATAATTTTGTGTCATAACTGATTTAGACTCATACCAGACACTTCCCCATGTTGGGGTAACGAGTGACTACACAACTACACGCTATAATTGTTGATTACTATCTTTATTATTCTGGTTGTTTTAAACACTTTTCCAGGCATTTCTTCAAACATTTTCAACCGTAAGTACTTTGGATGTTCCCCAAACAGAAGCCCAAGGTGACTTCAGTCATTAAACAAGCCCAGCATGTGTTTGTTTATTCATTCCTTCAGTAAATCGTATTTCCTGAGCTTTCTCTGCCAAACAGAAGAGTTAGAGCCTGTTATTATTGCATACTTTTATTATGATGCACCCCAATAAGCATAAAATAAATGCAAAATTATACTGAGCGTTCACAACCTCTAGTGAAGTTATTTATTTGATCAGTTTTAATGCAAATAGAATACTGGGACGCTCGTTTTAATGGCACAATAAACGAGAACGACACAATGGTTGTAAGTTGCGCGAGGGATGTGAGATCACTTCGCTGCGTGCTCTGAGGCTGTTGTAAAGACATTCACACCTAGCTTTCATTTAAATGCGGGATAAGTTATAGCACATTATGGAAAAGGCGAGTTCGACAACAACCTGCATTTCAATACTGTCTGGGAGAGCGAGGCCGAATCCACAAACGCAGCGGCCTCTAGGATGTCTTTTAAGAAAGGGAGGTATGAGTTGAAACAGCTTTGGTTTTTATTTATTGCCTAATAATAAAAATGACGGAAATTAAAAATTAAATGCAAAGATAGGTTACAATGTTACAATTATTCCACTTTTATGCGTTCACCCCAGCAATTATTATTCATAAACTGGCCGAAAACCCCAACATAATTTCTAAATTCAAATTATGTTCAATTTTCAAAGAAATAACATTAGCCTAAAGGTAAAAGTTTTTGCTCAAAACCCTTCCTATATAATTTTGTACTGAAGGAAAAATCTTCTCCTACTGATGGTCGGTGAAGATTACCCTATCAGGTGCAAACCGCTGAAGTTTCCACCCACCACCAACAAAAAACCTCCCCGTGCCCAAATCCTGAGCCACAGACTCACAGTGACAGGCACTAACCACACCATCGCCCTGCTTCAAGGATCTGTCCTAGTGTTTTATACAGGCTCTAATTTAAACACTCCGGATAACGCTGAAGTTATATCAAAACGCGAGGTCTTATCCCAAATCCTTTTCTACTTGTCCTCGAGCTCTCGGCAGATAAAAATGACCCATGCAAGGAGTAGATATCCCCCGCAGGCACGGACGGAACTCAGAGCCCTGTAATCCCCGTAGCAGCACCATTGTAGGGATAGGGTGCGCGTACTGGATGTTTTCAACAAGGAAAAACCTGTAAAGCAATGGTTGCAAATTGAATCTTTCCTCGCCTGGCAAGAAACCGCTTTCAAAAACGGACCGTGAGAGCATCGCGAGGAGATTTGTTGGAGAGGACGACACAACACTTTATTCTTGTGGATAATTTCTAACGAGGAAGCACCTAATGTTGCACTCTTTTACATTATTCTACTCCAGTTATTTATCACGCTGGGATTCAAAGGCACCTCCGGATTTGTTTTAGTAAGGACACTGGTGGACTGTCCCCAACCTCCGGTCTCAGTGGTCTAAAACTGTGGAAACAGGTGTATTTCAGCAGTTCAAAATGTCTCTGCTGCCTTCAAGGTTCATATACCTGTAAGGATTTCATCTTTCTAATACTCTCGTTACACCTAGGTCTTACATTCTTACCAATAGAAGTCGCTAAAAGCTACATATTTCTTCATCCAAGTACGTTTATATTTCATGTAATTGCTTGCAATTCACCGCTCTCCCCTTTTTCTGTCTTTCCAGGTGTTTACATTTTCTGGTCCTCTACTTCCAGCTTCAGGTAGGTTTAAACGGCTGTCAAGTTATTATGCCTGTGTGAGTCTGTCCGTTTGTCTGAGTATCTGTGACTGGTTTTTGAATTCTACAATTGATTTTTCGTTATCTCGGTGGTAAACAGGTGCTGCTGGGAGCTTGCGTAATGACTTGTAAAGTGATAGTCTGATATTTTTTATACGTATTTTAAACACCTAAAACACCGCGCATATTAACAATATATTATGCATATAATTTAAACTGATGTTTTATAATTCGAAATGTTTTATCTTCTGTAAACGCACGAGAAAATTCGGTTGTAAATTAAAGGTATAGTCAACATTTACATGTGAACGCTGTAACCGCGCTGAGAAATGTTTAAGTACATGCTTTCAGATGACGTTATTCGTGTTACACATTGCATTGTAGATCACTCACATAGCAACCAACATTTCTGTAATTTTAATCAATAACTGAACTTTCCCCGGGGCATTTATACACATGTCATTTTCTTCTAGTAGCCTACAACACAGCAAACTTATAATATTAACGTGATTGAGGAGTGATATTTCTTAAGCAGTTAACAGTATGACATCACAATTAATAACAGAGCTATTGCAGATGTGATATGACAGAGCAGGTGAGATCATGCGGGAATGTTGATCTGTTTTGCTTTATAGAATAAGTGACAGCAGATATTTCTAACTCTGAACTGTACCCACCCATTGAAGTTGCCGTTGCAGTCATTTTTGTATCATATAACACGCTGGAACGAGGTCAATGCTAATGGCTGCAATCCCAGTTTTTTATTCCTTAAATTGGGATGCTCGATAGGCTATCGGAAATAAATATTTTGTACATGAATTATACATATTTGATATTTACTGAAGTGTCATAGCATGATCAGAGGCGTGTTGCTTAAATCAGATGTGCAGTCGTGGAGGAATCCTGCCCAAATCAAAAGTCGATCTAACGTTAGATGGAGACCTTTTTAGACGTTTTAGACCTACTCGGTTAAAATAACATAACAGGGTCAAGGCTATTATAAAACGTTTCTGTTTGCATTTCATGATAAAAGGACCACCTTACAAAGACACCCCTCAGGAATGAACAAAGGCCACGGTCTCAAAAAAGGAGACAAAACTAGGTTATGTAAGGCTACGAGTTCTGATTGTTCCAAAGCAGTTGGCACAAACAACGCTATACTGTTGAGTGTGATTCTCCTCCATTCAAAGCACAACCTACATTATCCTACTTTGGGACTTGAGAGTGGAGCACAAGAAAATGTTTAACCGACACTAGCAAACTTTAGATTCACAAAGCAGATAATATAATATACAAGAACAATATATTATTGCTTTGCATAGCAGATGATACCTGTGTAGAAGTATGTCGTTGTGCATGTTTAGACGATGCAGAAAACAGAATTGGAGGCAGATACTACCTTCACACACCAGGCTTTTGAAGCAGGCGGTGAGATGTTGTGAGCCCAGTGTGTGGGTCTGACAGTGAGACATATCATGGAGGGCCAACCATCCCCTGGTGAGAGAGCCGCTGGACTTTTCTATGTCCACATCCGTTTTCGTCTTTTGCCTTTGAAGGAAGAGACAGATCGATAATTATTTTGTTGTCTGTTTGGGTTTTGGTCAGGCCTTCACTGAGGCATGCTGCCCCCTTCATGTACGCTCTGTGAAACACATCGTCGTGTTTGTTTAGAGATAGGGTGATTTAAAACAAATCCCTCCACCTATTTATCCATAGAGCGTTCACCTCTGTGTGTGTTGGGTACTTTGTTACCTTGTGGTGGAAGGTATGATGGACAGCTGGAACAAGATTATGATATTTAATCTTCAGTTTGTTTCAGTTACTTTATTGTTCCGCTGGGGGGAAATTCAGTTTTTTCAGCTGAGTACAGATAAATAACGACAGTACACACATAACAGTACAACATGGAAAAGGATGAAAAGACGGGTTGTGTAATAACAACGACCTTTTCTGCAAGTTAAGCGAGTTTGGGAGTTTGGAATGGATAGATGAATGGATGATAGTGGATGATAGTCTGAGCATGCTGGTCTGTCATGTCCTGAACATGGTCTTTACGGATGAGACGCTTCACACCGGTACTATCACACCTGTAACTATCAAATGTTGGTCTACTTTACTTCAAGCAATGTACATCACAAAACACCTTGTTTGTGCATTGATAGAGTGAGGGTTGTGGTGGTCTTGAGAATTTCCTTTCTTTTGACAAAGACAAAAACAAAGTAAAAAAAAAAAAATAGATCCAGACAGGACTGCTAGGGCCATAGACTGCAAGAGAACACATACAACTGATGTAATGGACAACTACAGCCATCGGTGACACAGGAGGGGTGGTGGAGAGAGAGAGATACTGGTTTTAGACAGCAGGGGTGGTGGAGAGAGAGAGAGAGAGAGAGAGAGAGAGAGAGAGAGATACTGGTTTTAGACAGCAGGGGTGGTGGAGAGAGAGAGAGAGATACTGGTTTTAGACAGGAGGGGTGGTGGAGAGAGAGAGAGAGATACTGGTTTTAGACAGGAGGGGTGGTGGAGAGAGAGAGAGAGATACTGGTATTAGACAGGAGGGGTGGTGGAGAGAGAGAGAGAGAGAGAGAGATACTGGTTTTAGACAGGAGGGGTGGTGGAGAGAGAGAGAGAGAGAGAGATACTGGTTTTAGACAGGAGGGGTGGTGGAGAGAGAGAGAGAGATACTGGTTTTAGACAGGAGGGGTGGTGGAGAGAGAGAGAGAGAGATACTGGTCTTAGACAGGAGGGGTGGCGGAGAGAGAGAGAGAGATACTGGTTTTAGACAGGAGGGGTGGTGGAGAGAGAGAGAGAGAGAGAGAGAGATACTGGTTTTAGACAGGAGGGGTAGTGGAGAGAGAGAGAGATACTGGTCTTAGACAGGAGGGGTGGTGGAGAGAGAGAGAGAGATACTGGTCTTAGACAGGAGGGGTGGTGGAGAGAGAGAGAGAGATACTGGTCTTAGACAGGAGGGGTGGCAGGAGAGAGAGAGAGAGATACTGGTTTTAGACAGGAGGGGTGGTGGAGAGAGAGAGAGAGAGAGAGAGAGAGAGAGAGAGAGAGAGAGAGAGAGAGAGAGAGAGAGAGAGAGATACTGGTCTTAGACAGGAGGGGTGGCGGAGAGAGAGTGGCAGATATGCCGTATGATTAGATTTTCTCTTTAAGAAATGTCTTTCGTCTCCTAAGGTTCTGTCTAATCCCTGACAGAAGGCTACATTCAGGCATGTTCATGCTTTATCCAGTTAGTGCTATTTATTAACTGCTTGATTGCTTTCTTTTTTAAACTAACGCCCTGAGATTGCCTCCACAATGAATGGTGCACCATTAAGGAAACACATTATAATTATTATTGTTTGGTTTTGTGTGGAGGTGATATGTGTGGTCCCGAGGACATGTATGAGATTGAAAATGATTTATCTTACATCTGCCTCACTTGATAAAACGTTTAGAGACTGGCTAGTGCATGTGTCACAATCAGATTATTTTGTTCTCTTTTGATAAATGTTTACACCTATTGACCTATGTGCAAGGGTTTCTGCCTTTCCCTCGGTTCTTAGCCAACACCTGGTTCAAACTAGCTATCATGTGAGTTCTGATGGAACTGGGATTGCTTTTCAGTGGTAGTCATTAGTTTTCTTCTCTGTGTTAAGGATTTGTTCAACCATGAGCGTATTTCCCCTTTCATTCACTAAATGTCATTAATTTGCTGAGGTTAAAATAACAAGGAGTCAGTGTATGTAATGTGTATATAATTAGCCACCTGAGAACAGCCACATAAAAGGCCATTACTGTGTAATTACCACGCCATACAGCTGTGGAAATGGGATCTTGGCTCGAATCGAGATTCCAGGGGTTTCAAAAGTATACGTTTTCTTTCTCATCCACGTACGGGGTTGGCTTACAGGCGAGCACTCTGACGTGTTGTCACTCAGTTATTTCCTCTTCCTCCCTGAGGCCTGAGGTGTCTGGTAAGCTCTCTGGGAGCACCCTCCCAGCCCAACCTGGGGGTGAGGGTCTGCCTAACCTGGGGGTGTGGGTCTGCCCAACCTGGGGGTGAGGGTCTGCCTAACCTGGGGGTGAGGGAGAGGGTCTGCCCAACCTGGGGGTGAGGGTCTGCCCAACCTGGGGGTGAGGGTCTGCCCAACCTGGGGGTGAGGGAGAGGGTCTGCCTAACCTGGTGGTGAGGGAGAGGGTCTGCCCAACCTGGGGGTGAGGGTCTGCCCAACCTGGGGGTGAGGGTCTGCCTAACCTGGGGGTGAGGGAGAGGGTCTGCCCACCCTGGGGGTGAGGGAGAGGGTCTGCCCAACCTGGGGGTGAGGGTCTGCCCAACCTGGGGGTGAGGGTCTGCCCAACCTGGGGGTGAGGGTCTGCCCAACCTGGGGGTGTGGGAGAGGGTCTGCCCAACCTGGGGGTGAGGGTCTGCCCAACCTGGGGGTGAGGGTCTGCCCACCCTGGGGGTGAGGGTCTGCCCACCCTGGGGGTGAGGGTGAGGGTCTGCCCACCCTGGGGGTGAGGGTCTGCCCACCCTGGGGGTGAGGGAGAGGGTCTGCCCAACCTGGGGGTGAGGGTCTGCCCAACCTGGGGGTGAGGGTCTGCCTAACCTGGGGGTGAGGGAGAGGGTCTGCCCAACCTGGGGGTGAGGGAGAGGGTCTGCCCAACCTGGGGGTGAGGGAGAGGGTCTGCCAAACCTGGGGGTGAGGGTCTGCCTAACCTGGGGGTGAGGGAGAGGGTCTGCCCAACCTGGGGGTGAGGGTCTGCCTAACCTGGGGGTGAGGGAGAGGGTCTGCCCAACCTGGGGGTGAGGGTCTGCCTAACCTGGGGGTGAGGGAGAGGGTCTGCCCAACCTGGGGGTGAGGGTCTGCCCAACCTGGGGGTGAGGGTCTGCCCACCCTGGGGGTGAGGGTCTGCCCACCCTGGGGGTGAGGGTGAGGGTCTGCCCACCCTGGGGGTGAGGGTCTGCCCACCCTGGGGGTGAGGGAGAGGGTCTGCCCAACCTGGGGGTGAGGGTCTGCCCAACCTGGGGGTGAGGGTCTGCCCAACCTGGGGGTGAGGGTCTGCCCAACCTGGGGGTGAGGGTCTGCCCACCCTGGGGGTGAGGGAGAGGGTCTGCCTAACCTGGGGGTGAGGGAGAGGGGGTCTGGGTGCAATGTTCTCCCTCTGAGGTTGTTTTGGCGGTACAGAGTTTCTCTCTTCACCACATCCACATATGCCACTCTGTGCGTCTGTGATTTACGGCCTCTGCGTCGCCTGAAGGCAGATATTTGTTTGATGATAGTGTAACAGGTCTGGATGCTTCAGGTGTATAATTGCTAGTGGCTTGTGGAAAGGGAATACAGGTTTCTCAATCCTGCCCCAGGCTACAGTGTGCTATACAGCTGCCTCGAGAGTAAGACATAACAGGCACACCGTACAGCAAGCTACACTCAAGGCTTTGTCCTCGCTAAGAGCACCACAGGTGTGCACATTGTATGGACAGTGTTGTAAATGTAATGTCGCAACAATGTAGCCGGTTTTAATATGAAAATACACCTAAAACGTCAGCTACATTTTTTCCAGCTTGTTATCTCATCGATTCTATGCCCTGGAGCACAACCTCCTGACAGAAGACTCATAAAGGCAGCAGAATACTTTACTATCAACACCTGTGTCATTACGATCTCTCTCTCTCTCTCTCTCTCTCTCCCTCTCCCCTTCCTTCTCCGCTCCAGGAATCTCAGCAGAGCTCAGCTGATTTCCGGATCTACATCGAGAACCACACCCGTAACCCGGACGACCTGAGCCGGAAGCAGATCCGGATCTACCAGCTGTACAGTCGCACCACGGGCAAGCACGTCCAGATCCTGGGCAAGAAGATCAACGCCAACGGCGACGATGGGGGCAAGTACGGTACGGGATGATTCCTGTGCACCTTCTCAGACGCGTTAGCCCACGGGACCAGGGAACGGGGCTTCCACTTCTGAACATCCCACTGAGTTAGGAGAGCACACATCAGAGAGTACCATGTGGGGGCCACTTTTCGTAAACAGTTTTGCCTTCGCCGGGGTGCGAAACGTTCGATGGCCGACGAACGGTGTTACTCATTAGAAAGGGAACGACACGAAGGAGTTTGGGGTTTAGAGACACTTGATGTTGGAAAATGATGTTGCTCAGACATGTGGAGGGCCTGGTTCAGACTGTGGCCAAGAAGGACAAATCTGAGCTGATTGTAGCCATGGTAACGTAACTGCTTATTCAAATAGTGTTGGTCTGCTGAGTGATGGGAGTATTCACAGTGTTGAGGTTGTTGTACACAGCGCTCTGGAGACACTGGCTGTGCTAAGAACTACTAGAGGTGCCGACAAGACACACTTCCACTGAAAGTGATGCAGGTCGCTGTCTAGGCTGCATATTTGAAGGAACGTTTGTGTATTTTGCGCGTGTTTGTCTGTCAGATCCGCCGGTTGTCAGGTGGCGGTTGATGTGCGTTGAGTGTAGCTGCATGTGCAGTCACAGAGGAGGCGAAGGTTTCCTCATGGCTTGTTAGAGCATGAGTGGAAGCAGATCCAATGTTTCCCATGAGGCCTTGCCAACCCTGCCCCCTCCTCCCCCTCCCTCCCTCCCTTCCTCCCCCTCCTCCTCCCCCTCCCTCCCTTCCTCCCCCTCCTCCTCCCCTCCTCCTCCCTCCCTTCCTCCCCCTCCTCCTCCTCCCCTACCTCTCCTCCCCTCCCTGTCCTCTCTTCCTCCCCCTCCTCCCCTCCCCTACCTCTCCTCCCCTACCCCTCCTCCCCCTCCTCCCCTACCTCTCCTCCCCTCCCCCCCTCCCCTCCCTCCAGCCCCAGTACCTGGCACCTGTGAACTCTCTGACACTGACTAACGTGGAGCCCAGGAAGACTCTCTCTCTCCCTGCACTAATCCACACTCAGTCATAACATGGAAACTCTTCCAGTTGAGAGTCCCTCTCACGGTTGAGGAATAGACCTGCAGCTTGTACCAGGGCACTCGCCCCCTTTACACAGAGCAGTCACTGGATCATTCCCACTTTGCCAACGGTAATACTAATATGTTAGCATGCTTGTTAGCATGCTTGTTAGCAAGATAAACATACTAGTGGTCACATGTAATTACCTCGTAATCAGTTAAAATATGACCGTTAAAGGTCCGTTACTAAATGTATACTTGCTTGTTGTGGTGTCAGGCTCTGGTGTTTGTTAATATTTTGAGATAGTTCCAGATCTGTTTACAACATTTTAATTATTAGACAATCAAATGAAAACACAAAGAGATTAGTTTCACAACACTATATTTCAGTATATTTGAAGACTTGGCCAGGATGCCAGAGGTAACCAGACTGCAGTCACTTTCTTACTTCTTTTACTCGGGAAAGGATAGAAGGAGAGCAGAGGTTGACTTAAGTGGGGACTTGCGCCTCCATGCCGCCCCCTCCACCCCCACCCCTGAGGACCCCCAGCCCTCCTGGGAGAGGAGAGGGAGCCTCTTCAGCCACCTCCCTGATCCTGGTGTAGAGAGTCTGGGGTGTCTTCCTCCCCTCAACCACCACCCTTTACCGGATAAACCCTGCAGCTCCTTTGCCCTCTGGGCTGGTTTTAAAGGACAGTTTTAGAGATGTCCTCTAATCGCCCCACCTTTTTCTTCATTCACTTGAGTGCCACTGAATAGTCCCAGTGTGTTAAACAAATGGATCATCTTTAACTGTTTGATTGAGTGAGCACAGACTAAAGGGAACTTGAAACCTAATCTGAAGGGGAGCGTAGCCACTGTGTTTGGCTGAGCCTTCAGCCCGTCAGGAGCAGGTAGAAACAAAGGTGACCCCACAGGGGTTAAGGTTCTGACTTCTTGAATAAAGCTTCTGCTGTGTTTGTTTAGAATGGGTCGTTTCAAATGTAAAGCCGGCTCACAATGTTGTTTCGGCTTCTCTCTCTCTCTCTCTCTCTCTCTCTCTCTCTCTCTCTCTCTCTCTCTCTCTCTCTCTCTCTCTCTGTCTCTCTCTGTCTTTCTCTCTCTCTCTCTCTCTCTCTCTCTCTCTCTCTCTCTCTCTCTCTCTCTCTCTCTCTCTCTCTCTCTCTCTCTCGTTGTTTTGGTGTTACCGTGGTTCTGCCAGGATTTCTCTGCTCTGGTGTCGTGTTGTGGCTGTTACCGTGCAACGCATGTGGTTTTGTGTGGGAAGCTTACGCAATCATCTAGATTATTTATATTTTCAGAGATTTTTTGTTTTGTTTGTTTGTTTATGCTAATTTGTTTTTGTAAGTTGTTCTAAAATGACTGACTAGTGTTTTTTTTACCTTCCAGCTCTTCTTGTTGTGGAAACAGAAACGTTTGGGAGCCATATTCGACTAAAAGGGAAGGAGAGTGAATATTATATCTGCATGAACAAGAACGGGAAAATTGTTGGAAAGGTAAGCACCTCTTTATGTTAAAAAATATGCTGCATATTTACATATTACATTTATTAATTTAGAATACATCTTTCTCCAAACTGTAAATATGTATATATCTTTATTTAATGTTTGTATCCACTGAGATGAGTATTACACTTAGACATGCTGTATTAGCAACCCAAGTTCTTGAGAAATTCTAAGAAGAAGCTTTTTTTGTTGTTGATGGTAGCACTTCCAACTGAAACCAATGTCAGCTGTGTTCAACAAGCTTGGCTAAAAGGTTAACAGCTTCCACAGTCAATTTTTCAATAACTATAAAGTGGATTTAATGGACGTGTCCACATCACTGTATATGAGACCTAAAGATCCCAATGTCAGTTAGATTAACTATCCCGTTAATCCACACAGAACTGAGAGCGTTTGCAATGCTGTTGCTGTGAAGCTCTGACAAAACCCCTTTGATAACTCTGGCATCCAGTTATGTAACACGCTCCATCCTTTTGACAGCCGATCAGTCAATTACAGACCACAATCATCATCGTGCTCTGAATGGCTAATGGCCTCGGAAGATAAGCGCTACTGCAAATATATGTTCGGTTCACCAGGGGGCGCTAGGCAAATCAACAGCAGTTGGATGAATTAAATCTACACGAAATGTCTGTCAAAGTTCGGTTGTTTTTAGTTTTTCACTTTTGCGTCTCAATTGGCAATGAAATAGCAGGAAACGACTCCATTAAGATAACCGTGGCAACCAGGCATGACCTGAGATGACCTAGCCAGCCGTCTCACTAGCTAGCTTTCATTCTAGTTCACAAGTTCACACGTTTCATAGGTCAAACTTCCTACTTGTCTCCTACGTTTGTGTTAGGATGTGACAGTTAACACCTCTCTGACACAATGTATTTATCAAGGAAGCGCCTAAATCTGACATCTTGCCCTTCCCTCGCAGCGCAACGGCAGGAACCAGGAATGTGTGTTCGTGGAGGAGTTCCTGGAGAACAACTACACAGCGCTGGTGTCGGCCAAGTATAAAGGCTGGTACCTGGGCTTCAACAGGAAGGGGAGGCCCAAGAAAGGCTCACGGACCACGCAAACCCAACAGGAAGTTCATTTCATGAAACGCCACCCCAAGGGGAAGGTGGATCCCCTGGAGGAGTTCCGTTTCACCACGGTAACTAAGCGGACACGCAGAGCCCGCCGTTTGAAACCCAAAACAAACTGAAAAGCGACGGATGGACAGCCAAGCACACTGTTTTCCGAGGAGAGCAAAAACTCAACGTTTCTCGCAATAGAACGACGTAAAGACTTCTGCAAAAGAAACGACGACAGGAAAAATGAACAAAACTTTCAAAGATGTTTTATTTTTATATTTCAGGAACACTGATAATCTCCCAACTGTTGGATGTTTCTGGGTCATTATAATTGTTATTATGTGTTTATTTTATTTATACTGGACAAACTAAGGACGACAAAAACCTCTTGTCATCGCCATCTTCTGCTTCTCTGAACAGTGAGCTGAAGGCTTATATTTTCGACAATGAGGGTGGAAACAGGAGTTGACTGTTATAAAAATCATCCACTAGAGTTTATTGGAATACCTGTTTTGTTTGTGTTACCCCTGACAACATGGATCCCATATTTTCCACTGGAATCAGATGGCATGGAGACGAAAAGGAGAGAGGTGACAGTAGCAGGTCACACAGTCAACTAAGATATCGACATGTGTAGCTTTGAGTGCAATATTTGACAGACCCCCCTTCCCTCCTTTCTCTTTCTTTCTCTGTCTCTCCCTCCCTCCCTCTCTCTCAGTTGATAACTCCAGCTTGACTCATGGCCTACTATAGGTGGAATGCACTGTGCACTATGTGATTTCTTCGACATTTTTGTGCAACCTATGATTCGGCAGAACACAACATGCTTTGACTAGCCAGGCATTAGCTGGGGCTGTAGTCTTGTTTAAACACAAGAAAACCCAGTCGACTGTTTTCGGACGACCACAGGTCTAGGGGGGGGGGGGGGGGGGAGGGGGGGGGAGGTTGAAGAATTGATTCGTACGGGGGATGAGTAGGAGCTCAAGCTTAACTTGCTAGTTACTACGTTTTAGACAAGGTTCCGTCCACCCCAGGCCCTACACCAACATCTACTGGGCCTAACCAGCTGAGAACTCACAGTGGGTTTTTTGACAGACACGACAACCCTTCAGACACAGGAGTTTATGAATTCCAGAATACCAGCATTTAGGATTTGGGAGTAATACTACTATACTCTGACAGAACAGGAGACCCACACTAGACAACACGGCTTGATGCTTTGGTGGAACAGTATACTCATGAGATGCTACTAACAACATGACACATTTATGTTTTTTAAATGTATGCAAATAATTTTATGACTATTATATGATATTTATTGCCTTTATTTGTAAATATGATGTGATGATTTTATCTGGCCTCTATTAATAAAATGAGGACTATATTTAAAGATACATATGTCTTTACTTGCTTACAATGAGTGGTAGAACTATGTAAAAAAAAAAAAAGAAGAAAAAAAAGAAGAGCTTAGTGAGTTAAATTACTTGATAAATATCATCAGCCTTCAAGATTAACACTGAAAGCAGATTGTGTTCAACAGAAAGTACATTCCTTCCTCCGCATACTGCCAAGGTATGCATTTTCATACACAAACTTAAAGTGTCAAGACTGCTTTTAATGCCAGATTTCAAGGTTAAGATACAGGAGTTCTTCATGTGTTGCAGCATCTCAAAAGCTATTTTTAAGGAATGAACATGTCTGTTCTGGGCAAAAGTGAGTTCGCTTTAGGTCTTGTTGTAATATTGGCATAGGGCTCCAGGCAGAGCCATCTCTTTATAAACACACAGTTATCTAACTCATCATTCATGTGTCAATGTTTTACACATTCATGTGATTATTATCCTCTTCATACCGCACTGTATTAAAATATGAAGAATTTCGCAAATCTACTCACTTCAGTGCTATATAAAACTTCTCCACTCATCGTGTAGGCACTAGTTAGGAACATCATTCGTTTTTTGTCCACGTCCTTTTCAAGTCTCTCATCCATCTTGTAAATGTGCTCGGTGATCTGCTTAGTGTCCTGTCTTCTGGATGGCATCTTTAAGAACAATAGCGTGTATTTTTATATCATAACATTTATCTTGTTTTCTATGTTGAGTTGTTCAAATGTCTTCGTTGTAAGAATATAACCCTTATCTGGTGTTACTTTACTTTCAAAGATACAACTTTCACACAAGTGTCTGTTTGGCAAACATAGTTTAGACATTTTTCAGAAGAAAAAAAAAGGAAAGGGTTTGGAGGAATGTGGAGTAGCATGTCTTATGATGCTGGAATGGTGTTTACAGTACCCGTCAGACTGAAAGATGGCAGTTTGGAGGAAAAAACGTCTTTTGTTTAAGTTCCTACTGATGCTATCATGCAGCCGCCAGTGAAGACACCTACACCAGACCAAGATCGCAGTCCAACTTTAGATTTACAAGTCCTGCTTGCTTTTAAAGGTTTAAAGTACCGTCTGATGTCTGACTACCTGTTAGCACCCAGGTCCCATTACTCAGACCAGCAGGGCCAGGAAATTAACTAGTGTGTGAACATGGATTTTGGTGTCTACTATCGATTGTTCTCCATAATACTGCTCGACGTTTTTTCAATGTACATGAAGCTACTAACACAGACAGATGGAATCAGTCCCTCTTTCTAGAGGCAGTATTAATCAGCATCAAAAGTATCTTTCTAGAAACTGTACAAATGCAACATCTTTAATATTTTTTTAATTAAATAGAACCACTGTAGTTTTTTTTCTCTCCCTTTTTCATTCTAACTAATAATTATGCTAGTGTTAAAAGCAAGCTATATTCATTTCACATACTTCTAATTCAATCAAGCATATCCAGTCCTGTCCAGGCCTCTGTGATCACCAGCACCATAGTTCTAAATGCATTGAACGTCCTGCGATGAAAGGAAGACATTTTGCATAAGCCTCCTGCTAGTCCTTTCTCTTTTTCAAGCTTTGATCATTGAAGGATAGTCTTGCAACTGAGGCAAAAATGTCCCAATGAAACATTTTTCATTGTCCAAAAACCCTTTGCAAAAAAAAAAACGTTCTCAAAAATAGTACAAACCAAATTATTTATTTAGCTCAATGTTAACTCTTTAACATAGTCAAATGTATTCTAACATAACCACACCCATAACTATTGACTAAACAAAATGATATTAACATCATAAAAGGATATGTCTCTCAAGAAATAGTTTACCGTTTGTGGTTGCATAGAAGTAAAACAAATGCCAATGGAACGACCAAAGTGTTTCTTAGAACTCAAACTTCAGCAACCACACACACTTAATAACTAGCCCTGTCAACAGAAATCTGGTGGCCTACTATTTGAGTCACACAAAACAATCTTTGTCTGCTCAAATATTACTTAACTTGTCGCCAGGTTTGAAAAAAATTACTGTCAAAACAGCACACCAGTGTCTCCTCGTGCTCCATGTTAACCACAACTAACTGATCCTGACTGAAATGTCCACAGGGGAATATCCAGAGATTCCCAGTGTGACGTATAACAGAGCAGTGTTTTTATAGTATTACCGATCTGCTTATAGACGCTTTTCTGGAGCCAGACACCAGTTTGACATTTACACATGCATTTATGATATTTTTTCCGTGCATTCGGCAACTTATACATTCTTAGATCTGTGAGTTACTGACTTTGTGTTGCTTTTAGTTTTGTCTGAGTCTCCCTTAAATACATGTTCTCTCCTCCCTGCAACACACAACCTGCCGTCCTCCTCCAAGGATGGAAAAAGACCTCCATGGGGACATCTGCAGCCGTGATACACGCGTACACACACACACACACACACATGCACATACACACAGACAGACACACACACAGAGACACACACACACATGCACACAGACACATATGCAACACACATGCACACACACATCCCACCACCCCTCATCAGCAGCTGCCAGGTGACACACATCATTAACTTGTCCTTTCTCCTATTCTCTTGAGATATGAGATGAAGCTTTGTGGGGCGGACTGCCCCTCTACTCCTCAGCAAGGCAGGGCCCGTAATTAGTGCTTTGCTCTGGGGCGTACTTTCTCACAGGGATACGACACAATTAATCAGCATTTTCCCACCAATGGGCAGCAGCCTGCCTCACTATCTCAAAGCCAAATGTTTGTCTCTTAAAAGGGTTTCAGCCATCAAGACGCAAGACCCTGTGAGCTGTAAATGTATTTAAAACACAATTAATTTAACAGCCTGCTGTTGCCCCCCTGGCCTCCATCAGGATGTTTCAGTTTATTTAAGGTAAACGTTCTGAAGTGATTATAGCTGTCTGTCTCACTTACTAGATCATAAATAAATAAAAAACCACATGAAACATTTCTTCACATTTTATTTATTGTGACCTCATTTTATTTTTTTAAGGAAGTGCATTTAAGTTTTTGACTTTTAAACCCTTGCTTGTTATGTTAAAGAATCCTTAGTTGGTATTTGAATCACGTCACCAGTCATGACGGTGAAAAGGTTTGTGTGCCTTGTGTCTAAGGGAAGTACGAGTCTGGTCATTTCAGAGTGTTGTTAATCTAATTATCTCAGGATCATTACAGGATTAGCATCCACTCTCGTCGTTGGCACCTTACTTAGGCTTTTACAATGTCTGTACTGGTATCTTATTGAAAGGAAAAAAATATGGATTTGAAAGAGAAGATGCCAATCATTCGTTGCAGCAGAGTTGCACTCTGGAATGATTGAAACTGCATTGAAGTTCAGATTTTATTGTTGCAATGTAGTATTATTTGTACTGTAGTATTTTTGTTCACTGAGCCTGGTAGCTACGATTTGGGTACTTTGCAATGTGACTAATAAACGTGACTCTGACCAGTGAAATAGAGTTAGAACTATACAGTTTAGATACATGATCTTGACACACTATTTGCTTATTGCTTTTAATAAAAAGAAAACAAATTATTATATTAAAAAAATTCAAATAAAAAACATTTCTGATTTAATTACAGCATAATGGCAAGGTTCATCAGGTCCCAGTCGTTCTCACCAGTTAAGTGTGAGGCCGATGAGATCAACCCCCCACACACATCCCTTGTGGTGTGGGGGGTTTGAGCTGTCAGCACCTTGCCTGGTCGTCGGTCGGCCAACGCTGGACCTGGTCGCGAGTCTCCCGGTCCTGTCCTACATCTATAAAGTTGAACAATGGATTTTGGTGTTTCAAAACCCATTGACACTGTATGACTATGTTTAGCCTGTGTTCTGCTCCTCTCTCTCACCAACCGTCCCTGGAGGAGGGGATCCCTCTCTGAATTGCTCCTTTTTTTCTGAGAGTTTTTCTGGGAGTTTTTCCTTGTCTTCCTTGAGGGTTTAGGTTGGTTGAGGGGCAGTTCTATGGGCGTATGTGAAGCCCTCTGTGACATGCTTGCGTGTAAAAAGGGCTATACAAATACATTTGATTTGATCAAGTCAATATCTTGATAATTTCCGCACTGTCACCTGGTATAAAAGCCCATCTTTGGTCAGTGAACATCACTCCAGCTCCCTGCTGCACAACAGAGACTTGTTGTGACGGCTCATCTGTGAGAGAGCAGCGGCCGTTAGTCTGGGTTCAGATCAGCAGGAATATTCTGGAAACAACCGTTTCCTTACAACTGCTGTTGCTCTCAACCCTCAGCAATTGTGGGAACAAGTATAATGTATGTATCTATGTATCTACAAATCTGTATATATATATATATATATATATATATATATATATCTGTCTGCCTATACATCTATCTACATTGTGACTTGTTTGATTTAAGTAATTAAATAAGGCCACCCCCCCCTCTCTCCATCCATCCATCCATCCCAGAGGGATAGCAGTGTCTGACCACTGATAATTCCTGCTATATTTGTTACACCTAACCAGCCCTCCAGTGATTATAAGTGAGGGAAAGGCCGGGTTGCTTTTGTGGACAGTGTCCGAGCCAGGGCAGGGAATGGCAGGGGGAGCAAGGGGGGGGGGGGGCAAGGGGGGAGAGGGGGGAGAGGAGGGAGAGGAGGGGAAGGGAACAGAGGCAGTATATAAGAAGACCAAGCCCAGACCTTTCACCTGAGGTCGGAACACTACTCCGCCCGCTGATCTGACATGTGTTTTCGTTCGCCAAGACAAGCAACCCTGTCATAGTGGTCGCTCTCCAAAACTAATGATGTCAAGCGATCCCCTCGCGAAAAAATCTCCCTTTTAAAAAACGGAATAAAAGAAGGGGGTGGGGTGGGCGAGGAGGGGGGACAGGTTGGGGGGGAGGGCGGAGGGGCGAGACGAGGGGGGGGGGGGCGGGGGGGCGGGGGGGACGACACAAAGCCTGAAAAAGTCCAACAAAAACCAACTTGATGTGCCTCAGAAAGACCCTCCCAGGGTTTAGTGTCTGCCAAGTTTTACCCCTCGCCACTATCATATCATTGTACAGAGAGAAAAGGGCTCACTTTTTATTTACGCGGGTGGTTACTGCCAGAATACTGCTTTTAATTGCTGTCCTGGATTTCCCAGTGCCGTAAAGGCAGAGTCCCAGACGATTAATCAAAGTAATGGAGCATAATGATGTCTCAGAGAGCCATCCGAAACTCAGGTCAGGGGTTGGACAATGTGAACATTCAGCTACTTAGCTTCCTTTGCAACTTTGTGACAAAATCTGTTTGCCCAACACCAATTAAGATGCCTCTCCGTGTGCTTTGGTCAATGGGTTTGACGGAGGGAGCTGTCCAACGAGTTGACATGTCCCTGAGCACGAACAAACTGCCCTGTGTCCTCGCCTCCATAATTGGTGTCCCTTGCAACGAGCCGCTTCCCAGGGCCGTCCTTTGTGTCCCTGTGGAGGTCCTACATGTGGGGAGTCAGGGCTTTAATGGGACTCCTGGAGGTTTTAAACAAACAGAGCGCGACCCCCTACTGTTCAGCACGGTGCAGGAAGCAGCGGGGAGCCTGAGCTCAGCCCTCCCAGCCCGGCCTGCGGGGCGGCAGCAGGCTCTTTCACATGTACACACACACACACGTATACACACACACGTATACACACACATGTATACACACACATGTACACACACACACGTATACACACACATGTATACACACACATGTACACACACTCACGTATACACACACACACACATGGATACACACACGGATACACACACACACGTATACACACACACATGGATACACACACTCACACATACACACATGGATACACACACATGCACACACATACATGTACACAATACTCAATCAAATACAATACATGCATCGCACAAAGGGGGAATTATGTATAGGAGGTGACACACAACAGACATATTTGTGATGGAAATACAGTTGTCTTGTTTACTTTTTCATGGTGGGGTCAGATGACTGAGCGGTTAGGGAATCGGGCTATTAATCAGAAGGTTGCTGGTTCGGTTCCCGGCCGTGGAAAATTACGTTGTGTCCTTTGGCAAGGCACTTCACCCTACTTGCCTCGGGGGGAATGTCCCTGTACTTACTGTAAGTCGCTCTGGATAAGAGCGTCTGCTAAATGACTAATATGTAAAGGTAAATGGCTGATTTGACGTGAGCCTGGATTGGGAGAGGGTCTCCTGTGAGGCTGTTCTGAGGGAACAGCGGTCTGATGCCTCCTGTTTCGCTGGGAAAGCTTTAAGGATTAGTCAATGAGTCTCTTAAGTGTCGTGTTTCTGTTGTAGTCCTAATGTGTCTGTGCCGGCTGATAAACAGGATCAGTCACTGTGTTTGTCTCGGTGGATCACACACTTCCGGACGCATGAAAGCATACTTGCCACCTTACTCATGTGCAAACCAAAGATCTTAGAAAACCGTTCTCTCAACGTGTTGACTGGTTGACCCCCCTACCCTAGTCCCTGTCGCCCCCCCCCCCCCCCCCCCCCCCCACAGACACACACACATACCCCATCCCCTGCAGCCCACACACACACACACACAAACACACACCACCCCCTGCAGCCCACACACACACACACACCACCCCCTGCAGCCCACACACACACACACACCCCATCCCCTGCAGCCCACACACACACACAAACACACACACACACCACCCCCTGCAGCCCACACACACACACACAAACACACACCACTCCCTGCAGCCCACACACACACAAACACACACACACCACCCCCTGCAGCCCACACACACACACACACACACACACACACACCCCAGGTTCTACTGTGATCATGTTCCGTAGGTCGTGCCAAGTGTTTGCACAGCGGCTGGGGTCAAGGTGAGGAACGACACACACCAAATAAATCTTTCCTCAGGTGAGCGCCGGCTAATGATCCAGGGTGTGCTAACCTGAGGAGCGTCGCGTCTGTCAGAGATAAGACGTACAACAACAGAGCTTCTTTAAGAAATGGAAACGTTTGAAATTTGAGTTTTCTTTTTACAATGCCTGATAAAAACTCATAACCACCGACCCAAATACCCTGATGGCAGTTTCAGCGATGTCTCTCAGTGTCTTCTACACACTCCCTCACACACACAGACATACACACACAGACATACACACACCCTCTAGGGTGCCCCTGCCCATGTGTGTTTACAGTAAACCAGAGCAGTCTCCTGGTTGTCAGCGCAGCTCCTGAGGGCCCCTGTCTCTGTAGGGCCCCTGTCTCTGCCTCCACACTCCTGGGAAACTCGACAACAGGAACACAGAGATACCAGGGGCTAGGGTTACCCCTAACTGCAACGGATAAACACGACTCAATCACAACAGCACAGTCCACCGCTGGCATGCTCTGCTACCCCCGGGACCTCACCCGAAGACTCGTCACCCGAAGACTCGTCACCCGAAGACTCGTCACCCGAAGACTCGTCACCCGAAGACTCGTCACCCGCAGACTCGTCACCCGAAGTCTCGTCACACGAAGACTCGTCACCCGCAGACTCGTCACCCGAAGACTCGTCACCCGCAGACTCGTCACCCGAAGACTCGTCACCCGAAGACTCGTCACCCGCAGACTCGTCACCCGAAGACTCGTCACCCGCAGACTCGTCACCCGCAGACTCGTCACCCGCAGACTCGTCACCCGCAGACTCGTCACCCGAAGACTCGTAGATGTGAGTGTGGTATGATGTCCCCGTCTCTGGGAGGGGAACCGAGGGGCGTGCTGTTGCTTTGTTGTGACACGTTCTCGCGCAGAACCGAATGGAAAGTGTGTCTGTTAAGACCAGAGGAGTCAGATGGCTGAGCGGTTAGGGAATCGGGCTAGTAATCAGAAGGTTGCTGGTTCGATCCCCGGCTCTGCCAAATGACGTTGTGTCCTTGGGCAAGGCACTTCACCCTACTTGCCTCGGGGGGAATGTCTCTGTACTTACTGTAAGTCGCTCTGGATAAGAGTGTCTGCTAAATGTAAAATGTAAGTACTGGGTTTGATTCAGTTGTTTTATTTCATGAGAAGATGCTTCGCAACGTGCAACAGCACAACCGCAAAAAGTGATAGAAAGCACTATCTACACGTGGTAAAAAAAAAAGAAAAAATACATCTCCAAGTTTAATCATTCACTCACCAATGGATCCCATCTACCTCTATGTGGACTAGGTTATCACCTTGGAATGTGCCATGTCAAACCAAGTCAAAGCTCGATTCTTTTCTGTTGTGGCTCTGGGTGTTTAGTAGTGCGCTGTCCTACTCGTGCTGTTCCAGTTTGGCACGGGTGCAGACAAACTGACTTGAGGGAATTCCCACAAGCGAATTCATAACTTCAACACCTTATAGGGTAAGCAGACAGTGCTCAGTCATGTAAAGTTTTCACAGATGTCTTCTCTGTGTGTTGGAAACAGAGCTTGACTGTCTTCAAGTCTCAATTCGAATGGTATTCTTCTATAAAGCGTACATTTTTTTTTTTTGCGCACACCAACTCTGCAGAGGGAACACGTTTATCTGCAGGGATATATATATATTTTTTAAAGCAGCATTGTTCCTAAAAGGTACTTCAACAATCAGCCCCCAACTGATGTGAGAAATAACTCCCCCGTAACTCCATGGTCACCGTGGTGTCTATCACCGTGGTGTCTATCACCGTGGTGTCTATCACCGTGGTGTCTATCACCGTGGTGTCTATCACCGTGGTGTCTAACACCGTGGTGTCTATCACCGTGGTGTCTATCACCGTGGTGTCTATCACCGTGGTGTCTATCACCGTGGTGTCTATCACCGTGGTGTCTAACACCGTGGTGTCTATCACCGTGGTGTCTATCACCGTGGTGTCTATCACCGTGGTGTCTAACACCGTGGTGTTTATCACCGTGGTTTCTTTCACTGTGGCTGGTGGTTGCTGTGGCTTCACCAGCAGCACATCCTGTGGAGGAGTGTGGAGTGATCAGACACCTACCCTCACCGTGCTCCTGCCACAGGCCGGGAGGGCCTCTACCTCAGCCTGGACTGGGTCTCCGGGTCTTCCTGGTCTGGTCCTCGGAGTCTGACTTGGCCTCTGCAGACACGGGACTGCCATGTTGGGACACTTTCCTCCACTGACAGGCTTGATGTGGTGTGGCTCAGCGGTAGAGAATTTTGACTGCAGATCAAGGGTTCACCCCCCCCCCCCTCCCTCCCTCCCTCCGCCTCTCTCCCTCCCTCCCCCGTATGTTGCTTTGGATAAAAGCGTCTGCTAAACGAACACATTATTAAGCCTTCAGCTGCACCTCCAGCAGCACCATCCAGGCAGGATGAGACCCATCCACGCTCCGGTGCAGACGTCTGCAGGACTAACACACCCTGCTTTACCATCCTGGATGGCCTTTTGGGGATTAATAACAACAATGTGTTAACTTAACAGGCACTTTCATTCAAAATTACATACTTGATCTGCAGTCGGGAGGCAGGTGGCTGAGCGGTGAGGGAGTCGGGCTAGTAATCTGAAGGTCGCCAGTTCGATTCCCCGGCCGTGCAAAATGACGTTGTGTCCTTGGGCAAGGCACTTCACCCTACTGCTAAATGACTAAATGCAGTCAAATGCTCTAACTCAGAGCCATACCCCATCTCTGACTATGAAGTTTGCCATTTCAAACACCTCACCATAGCCTCTGGTAGGATACTCAACAAGGACTACGATACCCATGATGCATTTCTCAGGACTGTGGTATTGATGATAGAAGCTGGAGGACCAAATGTATGGAAATGGATGATCGTGTCATAAACCGCTATACTCAGAGTGCGAATTATACAATGACAATCGCGGGGGGGTCAACTTCTTCTCCAGGGCGTGTATCGACCCCCCCTGACCTGTTGTTTTTACCTCTTTTGGGGGGTCCAAGTCTTAATTAGGAGGGTCAGACCCCCCCAAATCCCCCCGTAATTCGCACCCTGGCTATACTGATGTGGTAACAGTCTCTAAGAACACGCTCAGGAATTTCAAGGGGGATTTCCCTCAAGGTGTGCTGTTTGTGAATTTTATCAAACTGAATGTTCTGAAATTATTAAACCACAATCTTGCATGACAAGGCTTGGCTTCAGATGAGCTACAGTCAATTTCTGAAATGATTCAGATGTTACAATAATAAACAATGACATTCCGATCTTTATCTCACTATCAAGAGAGTTTTAAATCCAGTCTGCCAAAATGATCACAAGTTTGTTGTCGGCATCTAAAATATGGTCCAAAAAGACGGATTATCTAAAACCCTGTCAGTTAGTTAAAATTTGACAATCAAGTTCAGCATCTTAATCGGGCTAGATTACGAGCTGTGATAACCTGGCTCTCTTTATTTGCGGTATCTTTATATGCTGTGCTCTGGTTAATTGCTGTTACTGATGTTTTGACACCTTGAAGTTGGTTAGAATTATGTCTGAAGGATATACAACTTTCAACCTTGGGTGGTAGTAAACAATCTCACACTCTGGTTACAGTGGAGTACAGACGGTTGCAGTGAGCCAACGTCGAGGGAAGGCTTTGATCAGCAAAGTCAACACACCGGGAGTCTGTCAGACTGCCTGGACTGAGGGCACGGGAAGTTTTACATTGGAAGGAATTTAATTCTAAGTGGGACGATACTGGTATAAAGCTGATGATTCTTCTAAGAAGCTCATTATTCACAAACCACAGTTTATTTTATTTTGAGATTTAAAACAACACAGCATCTGAGGGAACAGCAAACTGAAGCTAACAAATTACAAGGCAGTCAAATCAACCAGCTGCAACATAAAACCATAGTACACTGTGCATTCCAGCTACAGTACAAACTTACAGCTGTAATCAGCTGGGTTGTTTTGAAGCGGGTTACTGTCAGAAGACAATAGATTTCCTGTTATTTCCTGACAGGCGCCCAAGGTGGTCAGCCTCTCCCAGGCCAGGCCCCCACAACAAGGCTGTTCATGGACACATGGGGAACGAAAGCACCGTCACAGCTCTTAGCAACCGTTTCCATCCAAGTGAAAACATATTGTACTTAAAGTATAATTACAAAGTATGAGTCCAAACATAGGCTACTTACATATAGGTCTAGTGAAGTTGTCAATTGCGGATTATAAATTGTAATGTGTAGAAAAAGAGACATATAATGGAAATGTATAAAGATCTCATTTAATAAGTTTAAATTATATTTAAGTATACCCTTTGTCTACTTGGGCAAACGGGCAAATCGGGACTTTCCACCACGGCTAAAGCTAAACTCGTTAATCAGCCGCTAAAGCAACGTCTTACCTGCTGCTGTCACTTTTCAATGATTCATTCCTCTCAGGAGAAAAATCTGTTCCCTGAAGCTTGGATTTCACCATTGACTAATTCAAAGGCAATTTGTAGATGTTGCCTTGTCATGTATTATGACGGTTTGTACAGATAGTGAATGATCATGGCCCATTTCGACGTTTTGTTTACACAACGCGCACAGTCATCCCAGGCTTCTGCGTGCTTAAAGGATCTGTGCACATCATCTGTAACATGTAATGTAAAACTGACATAAAGTATCAAAGTATATTAACAGGAAGCAATTAAATACTTGATTACATATTCTAATAATTTCTTTAATCACAACGCAAAAATGTATCTAGCGAAAATGATTCAGGCATCAACAGCTCAAATGTGTTCTTCCAGACAATTATTTTGTTTTTAAAGTATTTACTCCCGATTAAAAAAAATTCTATATATACACATTGAGATCTAAAGAGTTGAAATGCATTTTCTCCAACTCCTTGGAACAAATGTTAGTCTAACCATAAAAATGTTAAGCAGTAGGCTATCACTTAACAATGTCAGAAAAGCATTTCAGATATGTCTCTTTCAGCTCCTGAAGTAAAGGCAAGGAAAAGATTATAACGATTTTTTTTGGCTTGCATCGTGGGTTAAGCCATGTAACTTGTAACAAAGACAAAACAAGAAATCTGAAGCGTATTGTTCCTGAAGCATTTTTCCTTGTTTCACCACCAAGTTCATAATCGTATAAAAGTATGGATCTGCATTCATGTGTACTCAATAAAAAAAAACTCTCACTTTAACTCAACTTTAAGTTGATGTCAAAATAACATATCACACCATCCAACCTGTTTCAAAGGCTGTCCGCTTGGTGGTTTCATGCTGTCTGGAGGAGCAAGGAGATGAAGGAGGAATGTCTGTTAGTGGGAGAAAGCCAGGAGATAAGGAAACACGTTTTTTTTCTCTCACTTCACTTGACCTAGTATGTAAAATGAAAGGACTTTGGGGGGTTCTTTCCAGGGTAACACCACAGCTGCAGGTGTGTGGTCTGGCTGGCCACAGGTTCCAATGGTGCGGAAGTCATGTCGAGGACCTGCAGATCTTGTTGGGTCGTGTCCAACGGTGACATTGTGAAGGATCAACGAGGATCAAGATCATGGAGAGAGCTTTGATGAGGGTCTGATCTTGACAGGTCTGTGTAGAAGTGTTCAAGTCTGAGGGAGTCTCTTAACTCTCTTGAGGGAAAAAAAACAGGCTTCCCCCCCCCCCTTATTCTCCATCACATGAAGAAAACTAATAACTTGTGGACAATTGCCAGGTAGAGCTTATAGGGAAGGTGATGTCATGTTTATACAATATGGGGATATTTCACCTTCCTGTCAAAGCAGCAACTCACCTGTGTTTATCCAATCCCCAAAGAATCCTTTTCTGAGAACAGAGGTGGAGACAAAGATGGGCCTGTGACAGACGGCAGGTCTTCAGGCTGCCAGCCAATTGGAAGGAGGCGGCCTCTGACAGAGGGAGGGCCATCCGGTTGCTGGCCTATCAGAACTGAGGTGTCAGTCTGATCAGAGGCTCAGGCGTCAGGAGGCCAGATCTGATTGGTCAATCTGTGCTGAGTCCCTGCTGAACCTGGCTCATGAGGGTCAGTTCACAGATGAAGCACCCGACCATACTAACTGTGTGACCATGCATGTGTGTGTGTGTGTGTGTGTGTGAGTGTGTGTGTGTGTGTGTGTGGGCACGAGCACAAACAGCCCATGTTCTTTTGCCAGGCTGACAAAAGGCTTCGCTTCACTATCCCAACTTCCTTCAACAGATCCTGCATTTGTGGAGCCGCCTCCGTTAGGCCAGTATGAGAGCAGGTGAGAAGACGGCCCCTCCCCCACCGCGAGTAAACCCTGACAGCCCCAACTGGTATAGTTAATACCAGGTCTGGACTGGGACTGAAAAACGTCCTGGACGACTTTGAAACGCAGACCGGTCCACGACCGTGTATTATTATTATATATATTTAAAAAAATTGTTGCATTATGCTTCGGCCGTTTGACCGTCCGTTCGGGAAATCTCCCGACTCTCCCGACGGCCAGTCCGACCCTGCTGACAGCCCCGGACGGTCGCTTGGACCGGTTTGTCCCGGGGAAGAGAGAGAGAGAGAGAGAGAGAGAGAGAGAGAGAGAGAGAGAGAGAGAGAGAGAGAGAGGGCGTCGAGGGCCTGGCCTGCCCTGAATGGCTGCATGTTCACAAGCGAGAGAAAGCAAGCAAAAGGGGTCAGAGGTGTTGCATTGCTCAGTCATGTTCTCATCAGGCTCGCTGCAGGCGGCCCATGCCAAGTCCAAGTCATGCTTTATGTAACACAAGGAGGAGGAGTGCTCTGCTCTGCTCAGAATCAAATCCGCCTTTGTTTAACAAAACACCCGCTAATCTGTGACGTCAGACTATATTCCACTATTTTCGATGGAATCAGCTGGCTGTCAGGTAAACTCAGACGCCCAAATGTTTTGACAGATTCCAAGGTTACTGAAATATTTTGATGAAAGTTGGAACAAAAATATTTTGATAAGGAAAACCCTGGAAGATAATATTAATGACACATTGTTGAGCTGATCTTTCATGGGTGTGATGGTATGTAGAACAAGGTAGGGATGAGCACTGTGGCAATTTAAGGCTTTTAAAGATCAATCTTGATCCTCAAACACAAATTTGATTACAACCCCTTAGCAACATATCAGCCATTAGGTAACACACACCGTTACCAGATAAAACATTTGACAGAAAGACGTGCTTGTCTGAGACAGGGGATTTGCTGTGTAATGGGCTGTGAGGTGAAATTGCGTAACTTTATATACATATGTATATAGTTTAATCTCTTGATCGTGCTGTTCAAATACACAATCAAGAGACTGAGAAAACTGGTTTCTCGGTTTCCATGCAGCTGAAAAGCTCCTAAACAGCTTTAACGTCCACAACAACCCATATTCTTGTGTGGCCAGCATGAGTAAAGCATTGAGGAATCCTTTTTAGGTGTCCTTTTAGTCAATCAGTGAGCATGTACCGTATATCTTTGAAATTGCCTTTTGGTGGGGATCCTCTCAGCGGTGCGTTGAGAGGCCTCATATATAACGAACTGTACGCAACATAACAAGGCTTCCAGAGGCTTCCCTTTGAACAATGAAGACAGATGGGATCCTGCGCTTCTCCAATGGGAAGCAGCTATTTGTTGGACAAGGATGTGTTTCAAGGATAAACACTGGGTGATAAAGATACCAGATAGCAAGAATGATGTCTCTCTAAAAGCAACATAAAGCATTAAGGATTTAAGTGGATCGTTTAGGTCTTGATGGACAGAAAAAGGACAACTCTAAAGAAGAAGTATCGTGTTGCACACAGACTTTGGACTTATTGACGGTTGGAATCGTGCCCGGCTGTGAACTTCTTGTTGTTGTAAATTTATGTGGATTTTGTTGTTGTTTTGACCTTCTGTTTGATTTTGGGGAGTTGAAAGAGCTGTCTTAAATCTAAGTGTATCTGAATGCAAACAGAAAAAACGGATACTTGGTCTCTCTGAAACGCAGATGTTGAGAGGGTACGGTATAGACCGGGATGCTTGCCATCATTAGCATACATTTGAAAAGTGTTTCTGTGGATCCGGGCTGAACGTTTGATGCCATGCCTTGGCCCAGACCACGCTTGAAACTTCATCATAGGATTTAACAGCCTTCAACATCCTTTTCAATTACATAAATGTAAAATGTTATCTACAGACAGACTCCTCTCATATAAAATGTCTCCGTTCTTTTTTTTTTTTTTTTTTTTTTTTTTTTTTAGCAACTCCCTGGTTCTTCCCTGATTCTTCAGAATGTTGCTCTGGCACACAGCAGCTTTTGTGTGCATTGTCCTGGATCAGTGAGCAGGGGAAGCTCATTCTCTATCCTCTTTCCAGTTCTCCTTTTAGCCTGTGTTGCATTCTCCTCGCTACCTCATGTATGGAACCTTTTCAGAAACTAAAGTGTTGTTCCTTTGTGGAAAAACACTGCCTCCACAACCTCTCTGCTTGGCCCCAGTGTCTTCAGCATGAAGTTCTAATATACAGAAATATACGGAGGAGAATGCTGCACATATTGCTTTTGTACCCTGCCGTACAGTACAGCATATGAACAGTCTTAACGTTTTATTTTCTTTTAACAACATTGAACCACTACTTGAAGATCCACACTGGATACTCTGTTTCCTTCCACCATTTAAAGGAGGTTTAGCATTCTGACCCAGACAGTCATAGCAGAAAGGCAGGCACATCTTGCAGACATTAAAGCCTGTGTTTCTCACAGGTTTGGAATTGTGAGACTTGTAAACACATAACTAGATATCTAAAACTCAGAGGGGGGGTTTCCCCTAGTGCTTCCTGCATGATGGGTGGAAACAACTAATCTTGTTTGTCATGGATTAGCGCAGGGGTCAAAGTCTCCTAAGTCCCCATTCCAGCTTTAGTTAATTTGGAGACCCCATCATCACTGACCGTTGTTATCCAGTTGATGTCGTCTGTCAGATCCTCCCACCAGGACAGAACGTGATTAAAAGCGAATGTTTCGGACACTAAGGTGAACACCCATTTGTTTTGCTCGATGAAATCATGTGCCTCCCTTCAGGGTCTGAGAACGTGCCTGCGGTGCTGTGATACACGTGCTGCAGCGATGATGTCAAAAGGTATGTGTAATGTCACTGTCAAAGCAGGGGCTATGCCCGTCGACTCTGGTTCTCCACCCAGGATCTCCACCCGGTGGCCCCCGTCCCGCCCTCGAACCCTTCTCACTAGGCCGTGGGGCCACGCGCGGCTCCTAACGTCCTCCTTAAGAAGACGACGCCACCATCCAAGGCCTCATCTCCAACCACGATGAGATAAAGATCAAGCCTGCCTGAAGATCTCTGAAGTTAACCTCATAGAAGGCTACTGATGTCAGAGGTTTCTGAGGACGGCTAATCTGCCCGGCGACAGGTCCTCGTTGGCTGGAACTAGCTGCAAACCTGCAGTATCAAGCTCCAGGCCTAAATAACATTGGCTATCTACTTTAAAACTCCTCTTTATCCACTCTCCCAAAACCACACCTCGCTAGCACTCATATGTGTACACACACACGCAACCATACACACAAACACATACATGTGCACCCATGTGCCCATACACACACACGCGTGCACACGACCACACACACACACACAACCACACAGCCTTTCTTGGCTCTTTAGCTACTTGTAACACACTGGCTGTGATTGATCGTTGGGAAATAGCAGTAATGTATCCTGACTGGAATGCCATTACAGGGAGATTCACACACCCCTACAAAATACCAGAACACCACTGAGACGAAGCGTCAGAGACAGACTTGAAAAACGCCTGGAATTTACATTAATTCATGTTTAAAAGCACAGGGAGGAATTATTGCTCACTGTTTAGAGAAAAGCGTTCCACAAATGAATTGCGTTGCTTTTTCCCCTTCCCTGCTCACCTCCCGGCTCCTCTTAGAGGGCTACAAAGCAAACACTGTCTTTCAGAAACAAGCTTTTAGGCCCTTCCTCTTCGCCCGTCCGTCTCATAAAGATGAAGAAGCTTCACGGGCCGCTAGGTTGCTTGAGAGAGAAAGGTAAGTGTTGAGCTGCGTTGTAGTCACCTGGGCGGGTGAAGCTCTGGTAGAGCATTCGCCTCCAGATCAAGAGATCTACAGATCCCAGACTTCAACTCCCCCCCCCCCCCCCACACCCCCACACCTCGTCCACACACACACACACACACCTCGCTTTGGATAAAAGCGTCTGCAAAGTCGATAAATTATTATTATTATTATTACTGGAAACTAGAAAAAGTCTACTGATGTAAGCAAAGAAGCATCAAAGCCCCTCAAACACACCAGCCGGTCGCTGCTTGCTCCTGTCCCCTGCTGGCTAACCCAAACTCCAAATCATGTCAGTTAAGGTGCAGCCTTGTTCACATTGCCCAGATCAGTCAAATCATTAGCACAGTTCACTCCAAACGTGCGGGCCGTGAGTGCATATCATGTGATCGACACATGGGCGGGGAGTAGTCCAGAGAGGGCACACTGATTGGACGACAAGCCCCGGATAGAAACAGGCCCTCTCCTCATTGGTTCCTGCCCCAGTCACCGTTTCTCCTTCATTAGCATAATTCCCTTTGTCTTCCATGTCTGACTGACCTCTATTGTTTACTCTATACCATGCATACCTCGATTGCCTCTCACATTGAGAATGAATGGAGGTTTTAGCCTTGTGGACACTGGCCTAGAATCCGACAGCTCCCAACGTTGGCCAGCGAGGTATTCCCACCAAACTGACAAAGGCCCTCCTCACTGACCCCGGGGTTTGGCTGATTGTCATGCTGGTGTGACTCAGTAACGAGATGATTTCATCTGTTTAGCTCGATTGTTTTTTAACTCTGAAGACTTTCCGAACACGGGTTATGCAATGTCGCCTCAAACGAATGGTGCACACTGTCCAAAAGCATTTCCAGGGACAGAGACAGCTATGAAGGGGTGTGTCCTACCACACAGTTCTGGTAACCAGAGTGCAGATCTGTTGTTGATTAGAACCCTGGGCCTGGTGTTGATTGTGACGTCATGATGACAGTGATGTCACGGAGGCCCCAGAGCCTCGCAGGTCCGCTGCGTTCCACTCCGACAAGTCGCTGAGTCATCACACACTGCCTGTGGGTGGCATGGGTATCGCTTTCCCCAAACCTTCGTCTGTTCCCACACCGAGCGATCTCGAGCGAGATGTAATGACATCAGCCGTGCGACGTGCCTGGCAGGGAGGAGCGATGCTGATACTCCTGTGAAGCCACCGTTTTCACCGAGTGGCAACACGACAACAGGGCTACCTCAGTCACAGCCTGACCTCACAGGTCAGTCGTGTCAAACAGTCCCTCCTCGAAACAGCCCCTTAGCAGGTTCTCAGTTTTCCACTGCTCAGACTCGTGGTGTGTCTGTCTGTGTGTCTGTGTGTCATGTGAGGGACTGTTGTAACTGACACTGTCAGCTGTATCAGATTTGTATTTATCCAAAATGTGTGTGTGTGAAGTGTGCGTGTGAAGTGTGAAGTGTGTGTGTGTGTGTGTGCCTCCGGCTCACGCTCCAGGCGGAGGAAGTAGATACGCAAGCGAGCGCATAGGTGTTTGTGTGTTTTCTTGAACCGTACAGCACATTCATCCTGCCAGCTCTGGATCCACACATGTCTGAGAGGCAAGATGGAACACGCTCCAAGCAATCGATCATCACCAGACAATTGATATGTCAGTTAAACAAGGAAAAGTGAACAAACGGTTTAAAGAGTGAATCTCCACGGTGAATGTTTTCCCACAGGATAACAAGATGTGAGTACGTGAGGCTCATTAGTTCATTCCTAATGCACTGCACAATACAGGGCCTGAGCTCAGGCTAGTTAGTCCATATGACCAGTGCATCAAGCCACCCATCCAATGCCACCTACTGGTGGATTACATGTCTCTTGAAAATATAGGAATTTTAGGGCAAAATGGCAAATCAGATACAATCAAATATTTATTTTTTATTACAGAAAACAGTGACCTTCAAGTACCAGAAACCTTCAAGTACCAGTTCTGCGTCATTTTCTTCATAAGAATTGTAGGAATGCTATCCTTCCCCCCTCCCCCCCTCCCCCCGCCTCCATCTACAACACCAAACCTTTGTTGGAACGATTTCTCCCCCCCCAAAAAAAAAATTAATTGTTTTACCGTTATGAGGTTAAGCAGCAGAGAAAATGATTTAGTACCCAACCATCCTATCTCCAATTAGCTCTGTATACAAGCTGTGCATGTGTCTGGAACACGTCGTATATTTAGGTGAGTGGGAGAGATTTGGCCTAGAGAGCCATGTATGAAATATGACAGAATATAGCTCACTTATGAAGGTCTTTTCATGTTGGGTGTAAATCACACATCCTTTCCCGCGGTCTTCGTACGAGGAGTGTGTCCACTCTTGTCCGCTGGTGGTCACCAATCACCACTAATGATGAGAGCTGTCCTGTGTGATTCACAGTTTGAGTATTTAGGTTGCATCCCAAAACCCGTACTACTATTTCGAATACCAGAAAAAAATATTTCCTACGTCCCAATACAAAGCAAATGCATGAGGACAAAAATACCAGGATGTTTGGTGAAGAAAAAACATGGCTTCCGGTTTCATGGGATGTTTTCTTGAGGACGTTAGAGGATTTTGAGCAGAGGAGAGGTTTTTCTAGGACAGGGGTCTCCATCCCCAGAACCCCTCAGCCAAGGCTACGCAGCTCCTCGGACTGTTAGAAGGACGTTATCTACACAAAGCTCACCCCTATCTCTGGACCTAATTGCTTAAACACTGACAGTTCCTTACATCCCAGAAACCTGTCTCTCCTAAAGCCTTTGATATGATAAAGCCTATCTCTGCTTCCTCTGCGTTCCTCACTCACTTATCTACAGTATGAGTTATGGTGCTAAATGTGAAAATCAATACGTTAGCGCAAACACAAGTTTCACATGAGGAAACGGTGGTTGCCTGTCAGAATCTCTTACAAAAAAAAAATGTCAAACGCATTCTGAGAATCCTTCAAATAAAATGTTACAATTAAAAACTACACATAAGACAAATCTTTCATGTATTTTCTTTCAACGTACTAATTTATTAACTGTAAAACCGTTTTTTTTTTTCTTGGTATAATTACCCAGGAGAGTAAATCCCTGAGACCTTAAGGAAGGACAGCCTGGCTGAAGGAAACATTTAAAATCTTCACCACATGGAGCCCAGTTATCCAGCAATCAACTCCAAACAGGTGACGTCAAAGGAGAGCCCAACTTGATGGGAGATAACTTCAGGAGAAAAAAAAAACTTTCCCTTTCCACTAAATGTCCCCACTTGTTGTCTCCCCCCCCCCCCCCTCTCCTCCTCCACCCTCCTGATCTTCCCTAATGAGAACTAAGGGTCATTCTAATGATGAAGAGGAAACACCGCACTGATCAGAGGGCTAATCTGAGAGGAATGGCCCTCCATCAAATGACCTCATCCCTGTGGTCATGCTGTTGCTCCGGCCAGAGGCACACATGTAGGGGCATGGGGGATGTGAGGGGCTAATTCTATAAATGTGTGTGTGTGTAAGAATGTGTGTGTATGTGTGTAAGTGTGTGTGTGTGTGTAAGAAAGTATGTGTAAGAATTTGTGTGTATGACTGTGTGTGTCTGAGAATATATGTGTGTGTGTGTTTGTAAGACTGTGTGTGTGTGTGTGTGTGTGTGTGTAAGACTGTGTGTGTGTGTGTGTGTGTGTGTGTGTGTGTGTGTGTGTGTGTGTGTGTGTGTAAGACTGTGTGTGTGTGTGTGGTGATCAGGAGAGGTGAGACTAAGAGGAGAAACTGGAAGCGTGATCCCACCTTGGATGCAGAGTTGAAGAGTTCCCTCTCTCTGTGTTAGTGTTTGTGTTACACACCATGACACTGCGCCATGCAAGACAACCTAAATCATTCAGTACAATATGTTTGTAACATTAACATTTTTAAAAATAGAAATCCCAACTGCCACTGACCCTAAACTAAAAAGCAAGCTCCTGAAAGAACCCCTTGTCCAACTTTTTAGCCTGGAACTGCCTCTTCTAGCCCTGCTCCTTTAATCACATCAAAACTTTGATCCACCCACCTATCACAAAAATGAAAGGCTCTTGACTCACAGATTCTCCATTAGCTTGTAAACCACTGTGGTGCACTGGATGTTCTCCACCATTACTGCTGAGCCAAGCAGCCGAGCACACACTGAACAAAGATGCATCCCGTGATAGCTTTCAACTTTACCTTGGTTACACTTTTTAATGAGCCTCCGTCCCTATTTGTTGTCCTGCTTTGAAACAACCTGGACAGGCAGAGCGGTGTTACAGGCTGATCTGTAACAGGCTGCTTTGTTGCAGAGAGTCGATCCTGAGAAACGACGGGCTCTGTGCTCGAGGAACAAGGTCGACGTCGCACCTCCGTGCCCCCCTGCGTTTCCACATCTCAACACACAGAACAAACAGATTTGTGAGCGGACAAATCTATATCCCCCCTTAATCTCCAAACCTACCATCATAGCACAGGAAGCCCCCCAGCCCCCCTCAACCCCCCCCCCCCCCCCCAGGCCAAGGGCGAGCACGCAGAGGCACACCTCTGCCTGTGAAGAGCAAACAGAGAGAGAGAGAGGGGGGGGGGGGGGTCTGGACGTTACAAAGCCAGCGCCTGCACTCAGGGTTCGCAAAAGTAAACAATAGCGCCAGCCATCCCAGAATGGATGGTACCATTCCCTTTCATACAGTACGTAGATGTCAAACAGTTGGGGAACTAGGCGGCCAGATTACCAGAGATTTGCAACACCCCAGGATTACCCAAGAATGCCCAGCTTTAATCTCCCACCACTTAGCCTTTGATTCCCTGTAATTATTTAAAGCGGCAGTTTTCTTTTAAAGGACAGAACTCTGATAAACGGCCTTAACGATTTCTTAATTTTTGCACAGGCGGACTAAGTGCTTGTAGCTTAGTGCATGTAGTGGGAGAGTGGTCAGGTCAGCTCAGACTCCGTCCCATAACCTGCTAATACATTGACAAGATTTATTTGACAACACGCTCCTATCAATCGGCTGCTATATTTTACTCCACAGCCTTTCCTCCTCTCCTTCGTGTGTGACGTTCCCGTACCACCAATAAATCACGTTGATTAAGCTGACTTCCTCAAAGAGAATTACAAACGTGACACCATCTTACCCAGAGTGTGTCTGAGCCCCATGAACACTAAGATTCATGGGAGTTCGTGGGGAATGGACCTGAAGTTCCTGGATCTCTCCGCAGTCGCATGCTACGGAAGGAGATACTGAGGAAAGATGAAAGGGTTGCCTGCATGTTGGTGCCAGAGAAGAAGATGAGACAGAGAGAAAACAGTCTCCAAAACAATTTCATTATTGACACAGTAAGTGCAGGCAATGAGGGTCCCTTTTTTGAACCCCATCAAAGTTCTTCACGGGAGGCATGAAGAAACATAAGGTGCCAGGCTAAGCCAACTGCTCCGTGGCATCAAAGGCTATCATTATCTCTTATGAAAGCTGAAAAACATTCTTGGGGCATCTTGGTGAGCTGCCCCGCTTTGATGTGCATTTATCTCGGCGGTGCAGGGCAGCGATGCTGGGACAGGGGATCCTCCCTAGTCTGTGGGGACAGTCTGGGCGACAGCGTTCAGCCTGCATGCTGCCTGGGGGATTCAGCCGGCGCTCCCTCCGGTCCTGCACACCGCTGTTTTCCCTTCGCCCCTATGCTCTTAAAAGCCCATGAAGATAAGATGGCCGTGAGACAACCGAGGAGGGCATCTCCATGTACAGCAGAGATACAGTTAAGAAAAGGAGGGGGGGGGGCGGGTAAGAAAGGAAGTGTGGATGATGTTTTCAAGGGGCTTCCATCGCACACAAAGATGAGAGAGTGAGAGATGACGGGAACCTCCAGTTATGAAGTTAAAGTGTTGAGGTCTTCTGAGGCGGCGCACTGTCATCGCATTTCACTCCTGTCGCCTGACACCTGTTTGACCATCAAGAGCAGCTAGCGCTACATGATCACTGGGACGCCCCGCACCAGGGGGATGCCCTGGGAGCATGCCCGAAAAAGAACACAAATACAGACCGTTATAAATCACTACGAACCAGGTGGACTGAAGGATCCTCCAGTCACAGAACAGAAGAGGAGCCGTCATCTGGGAGTCAGGTGGCTGAGCGGTTAGGGAATTGGGCTAGTAATCCGAAGGTTGCTGGTTCGATTCCCGGCCATCCCAGATGACATTGTGTCCTTGAGCAAGGCACTTTACCCTACTTGCCTCAGGGGGAATGTCCCTGTACTTACTTTAAATCGCTCTGGATAAGAGCGTCTGCTAAATGACTAAATGTAAATGTAATCTCCTCTTAACCACACCATTCCCAAAGAGCACAAAGACCCGGGTTCAAAAAACCTCCTCTGCGGCACATCGCAGCTCCACCAAGAGAAGCCTGCGCGGTTGACGTGCGGACAGTTTCCCGCCAGGGACAGAGGCCTAAGGGCTTGCACTACACCATCCGTTCGGTCCCAGCATTTCTAACAGGCCGGGCAGCTCTGCCTTGGAACCTTGCCCAAAGGGCTTTCGCCATTACCTTGCCACTTGGCAGCCAATTGCTGAAGCAGCACAGACAAAAGCCACTGCCCACCCCTGCATGCTCTGATTGCTCCGAGAGGGGGGACGAGGCAAAAGTCTGTGTGCCCAGGACGTGGGCCTCCTGGTTGGCATGGCGGAGCGGAGATTCCCACCATGGGTTTGTTGTTTGGTTGCTCTTGGCACAGGCTGTCCAGGACCGGGGAAAACATGGCTTTCATCAACTCTCTATTCAAATGGGACCGAAAATAAAATAACGCAGCTCATGGTCCAAAAAAAAAAACAGAAAGGTGTAGCCAATCCTATCTCTTTCAGATAAAGGTAGAACGGTCCTGATTACTTTGGTATTGGCGTTTGCATGGTCTATATCCAAGGGCTAGTCTTTCTGAATGTGTGGAGTTAGCGTATGCAATGCTAGCCTATGTATGGCCTTTACTGATGGTTGCTTTGTACTGATATTAGAACATGTATTACATTTTGCAACCTCCCTACAGCCTGTCAGGTGTTTTAATCAGATGAACTCTTAATTTCAAAGTGGGGGAAGTCAAGAGGATTTACACTGTCCGAGAAAAAAAGGCTCCTTTGTCCTTGTCCTGTGAAGTAATGAGAAGAAATGAAAGGCTTCGTCTCTCTCTCTCTCTCTCTCCCTCTTTCTCTCTGTCTCTCATTCTCTCCTCGCTGGTGTTTTGCCCTACTCTGATCTTCCAGCGCGTCAGGGCCCTGGGGATATTTAGATATTGCGTGGAGTCAAAGCTCTGTCAATCAGATAAGCAGTGACCTCGCAGGCCTGCAGATAAGACCTACACACAGCAAGAGGAAATAGCAGCAGGGGCACAAGGCCTGACTATGAAGGCTCAGTGAAGCGAGGCTGATCACCACGGCTCTTCAACTGCAGGCTGCCAAGAGTGAAGTATCGCTTGTCCTGCTTCCATCTCCCACTTTAGATTGACTGGATCTAATCTGGATCTGGTGGATACAGCATGACTTTCTCCCTCTTCCTCTCTCCCTCTCCCTGTCTCCCTCCCTCCCTCTTCCTTTCTTCCTTTCTTTCTCTGTCCCTCTCTTTGTCTCTCGCTCTCTCTCTCTCTCTCTAAGCATCTGTCTCAGAAACCCCTCCAGCAGTGTTTTCAAAGTTCTTCCACTTTACAGCAGACAGCATTATTGTAACCCTACCAATATCAAGGCAAACAACCTGCATTACATTACATTCAGGAAATGCAGAGCAGTAGTGTTAATTTTATTTAAGGAATAAGCTACTTATACACTACATGAAATCGCTTCAGTTTTAATTCTGATACATGTTGAATAGGAAATTGATTTAAAATTCAATTAAATATCGTAAAATATTATCAGTAAAACAGCTCAAAATACAGCGGAGATATGTAGCTGTATGTCCTTATAAACATCCTCCAAATTACTGAGCTCAATTTACCCTGTTTCACACAAAATTGCCCCGTCTCTCGTCTCCTCGAACAGGCTCTTGCTGTACTGAATTGCAAGCTTGTAGTGCCATCTACAGGTCATCTACGGTATTTAACTAGATACGCTGATTTTATTCGGCGCTCTCAATCAGGACTAACATGTTACACGATCACAGGGGTGATCGATGTATCGTTTCACTTAAATGAAATAATTTAATGATTTCATTTGAAGAGGAAAATGACAACGCGTTCTTCAACCTCAACTCAACTTCCTACACAACACGCTCAGGTAATTAACCCGTTGACTGAAATAAATATATAAAACGTTATTTAATTATACTGTATGGCAATTTGACAACATTTAAACTCGCACTTTGAACTATAAAGCATGTATGTGAGAATTTTCTGAAACAAGTTTACACAACCGGGAGAGCAGTCTGTTATGAGTGATATCGTCTTGAAATTATGAGCGCGTTGTATTTTGAGCACGCCCTCTATGGTCGTGCTGAACATGCTCTCTGATACCCGGAAGAAAGCAGATTTTCCAAAGATGGCGGAGCAAGGTCCAATGGCGATAGCTATGCGGCTAAGAAATCAACTTCAGTCCGTATATAAGCTTGACCCGTTAAGAAATGAGGCAAGTGTTGTTTTTATTTGGGACCTCCTCTATACGACGCGGCCTATAGGAATTGTTTGAGGGTTCAAGGGCTGCCTGGATTCGGGTGTTTAAGGAAAGCAGCAGCGACAGTCCGTTCATCTCCTTATCGGAGAAATGATGGAGAGCGCAGTAATAGCCAATGTGTGCGCAGGCGTGAGTGGGAGAGTCCACCCGTGTTGTTGTTCAATACATCGTAAGGTCCCGCGTGCGAACAATGTACCGTCTATTTATCTCAAATGTTACTCTACCTGTGTATTATTTTACTTTGCTGTATAACTCCACGTGTAAGACTGTTTACACTGAGCAAAAATACGTTTTTCGCGCTTAGATTAGATGTTTGATTGTGAAAAGCGACGTTAGCTCTACAGCTGTGTAGCTTGCCAGCTAGCTAATGTTAGCTAATTGCGCAGGTGGTTTCTTTCCAGTTGTAGACTAGTGTGTCCCGTGCGGCGCTTCTGCACGTTTTAAGAAGTTCTGGGTTGTTGCTTAGGCTACCTATTAAGCGTTTTCCCGGTAATCGAAGTCAGGTGGCAAATTGGCTGATGGCAATAAATAAGTTATCGTTGACGTGCCCGTGCGTGCCACAACTATGTACACGACTTCTCAAACCGTAACTAGCTGGGCAGACGCACAGGACCACGTTCAGCTTTTGCGGGTGCTCAGGATTGTGAAATGTTTTCTTTTGCCAGGTTTTTGTTATTTTAGTCGCAGGACACGCCCACTTTAGTCCGTGCCGTAGACTATCAATGTTGAACTCGTACTACAGGCATTGGGTAATGTTTTAATCGAATATCTGAATTTATTGCAGGAGGAAGTCAAGTTGAAGATCAAAGACCTAAATGAGCATATTGTATGCTATCTGTGTGCCGGATACTTCATCGATGCCACAACTATTACCGAGTGTTTGCATACTTGTAAGTTTAATGCTGTCACATTATTTCCTTCATGGCAACCAGCATGCACACTAGAGTGCTGCGTTGTTATTCATCGGTATGAGTCGGTCAGTTTGTCATTTAACAGTACGAAAACAGTAGCGTATAATGTTGGATAGCTGTCATAAGCGGCATCCAATTATGGCTTTAGTTTGACGTAGTCCAAGTTTTATAGACCCCGTAATGATTTGAAAAAAGCATAGCCTAAAAATAATGTGTTCATTTAGCAGACGATTTCATCCCAAAGCGACAAAAGGGGGTATTTGAACTTGAACCTCTTGATCTTAAGCTCTACCACTGAGCTGTATCCATCCCTGTATACGTGTCTGTTTCAGTTTGTAAAAGCTGCATTGTGAAGTACCTCCAAACCAGCAAGTATTGTCCGATGTGCAATATCAAAATCCATGAAACGCAGCCTTTACTCAACCTCAAACTGGACAGAGTGATGCAAGACATCGTCTACAAACTGGTCCCCGGTCTGCAAGAGAGTGAGTCTAGCCTGTGTTCTCCTTGCTACTGCTGAGATGATATTGGTGTTGCTGGAGGGGTTGAGTCGTGTATCTTAAAAGACAAAAACGACCAAACCAAGGTACCAAAGCATGTTTTATGATTCTTCACCAGGTGAAGATAAAAGAATAAAGGAATTCTATCAGTCACGGGGGATTGAGAGAGCGGTCCATCCGTCAGGAGAAGGTAAGCTGCCTGGCTCTCATTACTCATATTATATTACATTAGATTTGTATAGAATTGTGGATCCAGGATTGAAATGTGTCATGCATGACTTTGCATTAAACAAATCACTTACACATGCAGTAATACTTCATATTTTACTCTGCAATTGAATGTGATTGAGACGCTGTCATGCAGGCCTGTTGGGTGAGTCGTAAATCCTCACGAAATCCTTGTTTTACTTTCCCAGACTCGATACCAGACGCAGCAGGTCTCCCTTTCACCTGCTTCGACCACTCTAAAGCCCACTTCTACAGATACGACGAGCAGGTCTCACTGTGTTTAGAGAGACAGAGGTTTGTTCTCCCAATGCTGTCAAAACATCGCTGCTCATTTAGTGATATGCATTCGTTGAGGTGATGCTTGTATGCGAAGCGATGTAAAGGAATTTAACCTGCGACTTATTGATCTGCAGTCAAATGCTCTTTTACTGCTATACTCAGCCCTGTGCTCTACCACTGAGCTATTCGCATCTGCCTTTTCAATGCTGAATCTTCTGTTTTTTGTCCTCAATACAGTTCATCGCTCTCTGGAAAAGATAAGACGAAACTTACCCTTCAGGTAAGTCATATGTTCTCAAAATTATTTTTTGGCTCGTAGAGGCAAGCCTACCTGTTCAGTTATTCTCTGGGTGAAGACAGGCAGACTGAAGACAGGCAGGCATCTCCAGCGGCAGTGCCTTTGTGGGCCAGCAGGGGGGGCTCTACACCAAGGTTTTGTCATACAGTCATGGTCATCTAAGGAGCAGGAAGGGAAGGATGTAGGGTTCCTTGCATTTAGGGCTGGTTCTGGGGAGGGGGCGGGCTGGGGAAGCCATGGCCCATTCAGATTTGTTCTGCCCCCCTAAACGAACAAATAAGAAGTCTTGTTTTGCCCTTGCAGACCAATCATAAAATCCCAATTTTAAAAGTATTTGTTTTCGTAAATTTCTGATTGGCTAGTTGGGTAACATAGAACTCTTATCTTTCAGTTCTCAAAGCATGTGACTCTCACTGTGTTATTTTGCAAACAAATGTTATTGAAATATATGACAAGTTATAACTCGTTGTCATTTAACATTGTGTTTTTTAGGTGGGTGGTTGTGTGTGTGTGTGTTTGAGGGCTTTCCTAGTTCGTTCCTCAGCTAACTAGCTGTGTGTGTGTATATACTCTAGGCCTATTTCACAAGCAAAACAACCTTTTATTTCTCCCCGGTAAACCAGGCACAGGCACACAGTAGTTTTTAGATTTTTTGTCCCAAAGCCACGTAGCAGCACCTCAGCTGTTGTTTGATCAGAACTTTAGTGTGTGTTGGTTAGCGTGTTACCCTCCCCCAGTTCCAGCACGCTGCTTGTGGCTGCGAGCAACTTGGCACACCCGTTAGGGACAATCGCAGCCTCACCCCTGGTTGCTTAGGTCATAGTGTGACAGTGGGGGGAAAGAAACTGTCCGCCTTACGCTCAATTACTTGAATTACATTTATAATTATGGGCTACACAGTAAACTCTGCAGAGCACTACATGAGACATACCAAAAATAATTATCCTATCCAACCAGCAGTTCAGTTCTCCCCTGGTCACATTTTTGAACCGGGGCTGCTGGCAGTTGTCAGTGTCCAACAAAATACAAACAAGCACAAACTTGTATTACTCAATCTTTTTGATTAGAATCACAATTTCCCCCAGTGGTTCTTAGTGTAAAAGGGTTCCAAAAGTACATAATTTGAAATGAATGTGTTGATGTGGTTGTTTTGATCTCTGCAGCAGAAGTTTGTCCGCTGCTCAGTCCGTGCAGAGGTGAGACACCTTCGGAAAGTGCTGTGTCATCGACTGAATGTAGAGAAGCACCAGGTAAACTGTAAATTGTCGCCTATCCAACATCACAAATACACACACTGATGTGACTAAAGTACAGTGTATGGTGATAAAGGGATAAAACCGCTCAAAGCTCTATACAATGATACCTGCAATCCTTATTTTTCAATCCACCCGGACAGGATTTACCCTTCCCTGTCCAGTAATTTACTAGTACATTATATATCCACACATTAGCTCTGCATGAACTTCAGTATGTAGATGTGTCAGATGGACCATAACTCACTGTCTCTGAAAGGACCACTGGTCCTGTCCATCCATCACTCTGTCACATGTATCCATAGTAACACAGAGAAACTGCCGATAGAAAATACAGCACAGCAGACAAGTCATGATCAAAAGAGTTCAGTTCTAACAGTATTTTGGTGGGCAACAGTCTGTAGTTACCAGGCACTGCAATAATAACCTCAGCTTTTAGGCATGGTGCTAGAATAATATCTGAAATACAGTGCAAAAAATTACCACATCTCCGGTACCAGACTGACACACTGTCTGTTTCTCTTCTCCAGGTCCAGATGTTGTTCAACAACGAGTCCCTCCCAGATCACATGACCATGAAGCGTTTGTGGCTGTCTCACTGGTTTGGCAAGGTAGGCCGCTCTCATGTGGAGCCAAAACATTTCATACTGAATTCCTGAACACTTGAAGCAGCTTTTTCCACTTGAAGGTTAATTTAGACAAATCTGCTAGGCAGATACAGAACATTTGAGTTTTAGTTTAGATAGGAATGTGTAGTGTTATAAATTAATAGTCAGTACATATGTCTTTTACTTTACATTTAACACTTATTGGAACAATAAAACAAATATAACATAATTCAAGACATTAAGAAAAGCTAAGGGTGCCAATTAAATAAACTGTCTTTACTAGTTTGCTTACTGCTTTTTATTCTTGCTTTTTTTTTTTTTCTTGCCTTTGCTGTTTTTAAATAGTTTTAGGCCTCTTTTTCCTCATTTAGCTTTGTGTACAAATGTCATCATAGCTGTGTCCATTTCTGTGTCGATCTTTTGTAAACAAAGTCTCTCCTTAGGCTCAACCACTGGTCCTACACTACAATATCAAAGAGAAAAGGACAAGATAAAACTTCCCCTCTCCAACGGCAGCTGTATATATTTTGTATAATACATATTCTATTTTAATAGTGTTTGTGTACACATACTTATTTTGCTGTTTTGTATTTTTGAAAATAAATCTGTGGAAAATGCACTTTTGAGTTATTTAATTAAATAATAGGCTTGGGTGTCAAGATGCCATAAGTGTGGCTTTGTTTGAAGGAAGAAACATGGTTGAAGCTTAAAACTGAAGGACCTGAAGCTAAATCGGGATTGACCATCTCCAAATAGTGTGTAATAACTCTATTGGACATACAAGCTGACACATGGTAACCTTCACGTCATTGTTAATGAAACCTATTGGGACGTTAATCTAAATGTTTTTTTGATTGGTAAACACATTGATTTTATTTACACATTGGTGAGCAAACAGCTACGCAACACTAGGTGGCAGACTTGGTATTCTCCTAAGCAGCATAAATACCAGGATCTGGTCTAAAATCAAGACCCATCAGTTACAAGAATCTTAATTTTTTTCGGAACCAGATTCATCACTGGACGTGTATGTGCGCTATACCAAAAATAACCACAAATTTCGTTTTTCCTTTGGACACTTTGTCTTGGCTCTTAGAGGCAGGCCAACATCACCATAGCCGGTAAAATATCAAATAACTTAAAAATTAACAATCCTCAACATATTTCCACGAGCCAAAGAAAGTGTTTGTTTTTGCAGCCACGTTAACGTGCTTCAAATGTTTATCTTGAAATTCTGTCGTTTATACTCGGTAAACGCAACGATGTTGTTACATGCAAAATTCGGTTTTTTTTTCACGGTGCATGGCACCAAAAGATAAGTAGGCTACTTATCAATACAACATTAAATATGCAGGCAGAACAATTACACACACCTGCGTTTTGGACAGCAGGCCTACAAACAAAACCTTTTTTAAATATAGCCTAAAGAAAGTGGCATTTGATATTGTGATATATAATTCATCGGTTAGGCTATATCAAAATTCGACCCCAATACATTTCTGTTGGGGCGTGTGGTTTTGCAATATACCTTTGTGTATGGGTACCTGCTTGGGTTAATATAGCCTATTTAGGCTCTGATTTTAAAGCAATTATGTTTTTTTTCATGTAAGGCACCACATTTGCTCATAAAATGTAGGCTACATTAAAAATTATGAAAAAATAGGCCACTACATAGGCTATTCCAGAACGTTGTTGCCCAGTGTTTTTTTGTTAGAAAACAGGCCTATACCAGATTACTTGAAGTGGTTTTACCAACTTTTACCATAGGTCTTTCCACCAAATAAAGCAATTACATTATTCCCATTTGACCTGAATTAAGCTATTGTGCCTCTAGGCTTGGTTATAACCACGTTCTAACTTTTCTTTAAAAAGGACGAGCGTACGCTGGGAGGCCTATAGAAACTTCACGGATGCCATTTCACAATAGCACCACTTAACATTTGGTCCTACTGGCTTTTCAACCTCAACGATTCCACGCGATTACATCAATTGTGTCCCTGGCGCCTTGTCCTCCCCCTGCGCAGTGCCCACGAGTATACCATTCTTGATCTTGTAACAAGTGTTAGCCCAGGAAGGAACCTTAAGATATTCAAGCAGGCCGCAGTGGAGCAACAAGAAAGCGGCAGAGAAAGGCGACAACCCTCCTATTTCAAGGGACTCCTTTTCAGGTTTATTCATTAGGACCCTAATGCTAACGAATTGCTATTCATGATTTCTTCTAACACACGCATCCAAAGGGTGGCAGATGCGTAGCCTACCATTATTGCTGTCGTTTCAGTGAAAACTGTTTATATACGGCAAAGGCGGGTTAACATAATCAATCATGTTGACTAGCTTGTGTTAAAGACAATGTATAAACCATATGGCGCTGGAGTGGAAGCAGGCTTTTTTGACACAGCACAGCCCTGAGTCTTAACCTTCTAGTGACAACTGTTATTCTAGAGAGAGAGAAAGAGGGAGAGAGTAAAAACTTGTTTAACTGCTGCTAATTGAGCACAAGGCACTTCGGAGCAGCGGCCTAATAGGACAATGTTGCAAAGGTTCAGCCTGAATGACGTTAACCAAGCCAATATTTTTCCATAAAACACACAAAACCGCACTCCACTAATAGGAAAAAAGAATCTGTGCACTTCTAATGAACGTTTGACACATTAATGTAATAGCAGGAAACAAAAAATGAAATATCATATACCCTTTATTTACATGTTGATTAAATAGAATGCGATCAAATTAGCGCATGTGATGTTTTCGTGTTTAATTTATATACATAACTTATAGCATGTAAATGTTTTCTCATACTCTTTTATCGCAATTGTTTGACATTCATGGTAATGAAATATGTAAAACAACCTCTTTAATAAATGCAGCCACGGCTCGGCTTTAACATCTAAATTGAGAACTTAATATCCAATTTTTATGTTTTCAATTTTTACATTTCTCAATTGTTACATGGGTACGTCATGTAGACTAGTTACGGACTTCTGGCTACCCTGGGATAGATGGATATTTGGCAGATATTGTGCTTTAGCAGCTAGAATTATGACGATGAACAACTATACACAAAATAATTGCACAACTTTCTCCCAAGTGATCATTTTTTACATTAGGCTTTAGGCTTAAAGTTTGCAGTCTTGATCCTGTACCATATACCGCAAAACCTTTTTCATAAACTACTGGAAGAAAAACGTAGCCCATTCCTCAAATAATTTGGTGAAACTGAAAACGGACCTCCTGAAGGCTTTACAGTTTATGAATAAATTAAAATGGAGAAGCGGAAAGAGCAAACCTTCCATTGAGTTAAAATTCTCCCTTTGTCAATATCCGTGCAAAAGTTTGAAAAAAATGCCCTTTCTCAAAACACGGGCCTAATGTCAATCATCCACTTCAATTTCTTCGTCCTCTTCTGAGAATTCATCTGTCGTTGGGTCTCTGGATGAGGAAGGGGACTGAGGAAAAGCCCGGTTCCCTTGCGATGATGGCGAGATACTCGGTGATATAGCCCCAGAACTTCCCTGCGGGTCGTCAATGTCATCCATGGTCACGAGCTTCTGAAGAGCTTGCGGAGGTATTTTCTTAAGTGACTCCACGTCCGCTTTCATCTCCTCCAAGTCTCTCTTGAGCTTGGCCCGTCTGTTTTGAAACCAGGTAATAACCTGTGCGTTGGTTAACCCTAGTTGCTGCGCTATCTGGTCTCGGTCGGCCGGTGACAGGTATTTCTGGTACAAAAATCTTTTCTCAAGTTCATATATCTGGTGGTTCGTAAAAGCTGTCCGGGACTTTCTTCTCTTTTTGGAAGTCTGCCTCTGTCCAAAAGCGTTTACATGCTCACGACCTTTGAAGAAACACGAATATAGTTAGCATGCTGTCAAAGAAAATATATGTGAACGCATCCACAAGTGAGCATTGGAAATTTGAGTGTGTCTGAAACAGGCCTATCGAATAAACCCAGAGTAGACTTAGGCTATCACATAAAGGAGCAAATGTAAAATGCTGTTGGTTTGTCTAAAACCAACGGCCTATAACGATCAATAATGTTTATTAAGCTATCTTCTAAACTAATGTGGATAACTTGTAGTTAGGAAACAGAATTATTTTTGACATTGCCATACAGAGGCCTACATGTTTTGCATTGATTCAACTGCAAATATAAACAATAGGCTACCGACACTCTTCCTAATCACATTTCACAGGACACACTAGGAATTAACATACCTCAGGTCCTTATGCCATAAAGTAGGTTACACAAGTCAACATCATTTCTCACACATTTTTTAACAAATCAGATTTGTTTGCCAATTATTTGCTGCTTTAAAGTTTGACTGAAGTTCACAGAAAGCCAACACTGCAATATTGACACTGAATTCGTATTTTTACATGTTATTGAACATTTATAGCTGTTATCAATGGACTTTGAGTGGAAAATTATTGTGGCGTAAAATAAAATCGATATTATGGCCGTGCAAAGGAAAAACTTTCTTACCTTCAGCCGCTTGGATAACGCTGACTTCCAGACCTTTAAATGTCTTGCTGGCCAGTTCTTCCAGTGCACATAACGGTGAGGAGGGAGTGGTAATGCCGTTCCTTACTGTGTTAGAGCCGGACACTTTTTCCACAGCCCTCGGAGGACAGATACTGGCAACAGATTTCTTAACCGAGGGTTTATTTAGGATATCCTCGATACTGAACGGTGTCAGGGGCTTGTTAGAGTTGGCCGGGGGCGGGAGCTGGTCTAAGGGAGCCCGTCTCCGCTCGTCGCCACTGGACTGCAACACGGAGCCTGCCTTCATGTCTTTACTGGAGGTCATCGCAGTCCGAGAGAATTACTGCAGGAAAAGTTGATTATTTCATTCAAATGGTCGGATAAACGTCCACGAGTGTGTTTTCTGTTCGTCTCTCCTTGGAGCCCCGCACTATAAGCCTTTACCGAATGTTGCAACTTAGCTTGTCTGAAATGTTTTCTCCAGAATAACCATGCTTCGGGCGTAGTCTGCTAGTTCACAGGCAGTCGAAATGTATTCCCTTGAAGAGAGCGACTGTTCCTCTGTGAAGTTCCATGAAGATCTTTAGAAAGTATACCAGGACTGCCCGGGGGCGATTCCCTGCAAGGAAAAGCTGTCTCAAGGAACAAGAAAAGGAAAGCAGTTACTGCTAACGAGTTATTGTTGATTGGGCGAAGTTCAATTAGAGAAACACTACACTACTTGCTGACCCGCTGCTGAGTCTTAAAGGGCCAGACCATAATAATTAATTGGACGCGGGAATAGGAGGAGTTTCCAATGTTGACGACGTTTGAGGAGAGGGAGATGGCTCGAGATGTTTATGCATCTGTCGCTCCTCTTTCTATTGGCCACTTGCTGTCCCTGTTTATTGGAAAGGGAGAGTTGATGTTCACAAAAAAATGAATGTGGATCACACCTTTACGGTAAATTTATGAAAACAAACTGACTAAAGGAGTAAATATTTGTTAAACATGGACAATAATAGGCTTCAGATACTCAGTAGTCAGCAATTCTTAAGATACCTATTTTTAGTTGTTACATGCAAAAGTGAATACAAAATTAAGATAATTTAAAAACGAAACGATCATACAATTATTATCAATAATAATAATAAAAAGTAGCCTATTTGTATAGAAACGTAGCCTATGTAAGAAGTAACCCTGGCCACTGTTGAGAATTTTATATGCTATGTATTTCAGGTATCAGATTATCGAATGAAAATATAATTGTTATTGCTTTTGTTCATGCATTTATGCCGTTCAACATTTGTATTTTATCAAATAGTTTACAGTTATTACAATAAATGTAACATTTGTATCCAGCCTTGAGTTTAAGTAAGTTATAGATAGATATTCTTATAGGATACTGTCATGAAAATAATGTCGATGAATGGCCAATGTGACGATGCTACGAATTAAACCAAATGCGATGTGTTGCCTTTCGCAGGTGAAGAGACTGGGGATCGTCACAATCCTTGTTTTCCCACATTGTTAATGATGAGAATTAAAATTCATCCGATGCCCGGGCTATACCATGTAGCTAGTAGGATGGAGTGCAGAATGGGATAGGCGCAAATTGGACATCGACCCAGGAGCAGGTAGGTTCTAGAACGATGTGTGATGAGGATTCTTTTTGTGACCATGTACAGAACCTAGGCGAGTCTTTTTATTCGTTTGTTTTTATTCTGATCTAAATTAAATTGGCTACCAAACTAATGTTACTAATAGGACATTTGTGTCATGTCTTAAATCGCTTAAATAAGAGTTACACATAAGTAGTCTAAATATTATCTATAACTAAATACCTTGGAACAGACTGATTGCATAGGTTACTGGCAAGAAGTTTTATTTTCCTGTTTAGCTTTTCTTCATGTAACGAAATGTGACATGTTAAATTCATGTTATATGGGTTCTTATTATTTCATTTTATATTGAAGCTATCGGCTATGTAGGCTCCACATTATAGTGAAAATTTAAATTTCAATAGATTATTAACCTACTGTGAAAATATCACCGGCAGCAGTCTGAATTAAAACCTTGTACAATACAATCTATACACAATATATATTTAATTTGAAATCAGGTAGGCCAATATTAAGCAACTAAAAATATTCACCATATCGTCTGCTATAAGGTTGATAATAAAATTGATTTTGGCACACTGCCCGAAATTAGTAAAGCCTACATCTATGGTTTTATTTATTGCATAGGCTAAACTACTACAAACGGTGATCTCTACTCGCGATCAGAAGTTTCGACGTTTATTGCTAACGTCGTAAGCACTGATTCACAGTAATACATATTTAGGCTAATAGTTGATTTAATAAATAATAAAACATGTTTTACAGCTCAATCGAACCCTTACAGAATGATGATGTTTGTGCCAAAAGCATGTGGAGACATTGTGCGTGTAGGTCGGATTCGAGGCCAATAAGGATGTGAGGATTTCACAAGATTAGATTTAAATCCCTTAGCAAGGTTATTATTTAAATGCATTATAATTGTTTTGGTTTTGTTTTGTTGATTTTTTAATTTTATTATAACAGGTGACACTCTTTAATCGCTTAGCCTAATTAATGATGTGTGAACAGTCTTTTCTTGACGTGTTGCAAAAATGATTTGATTCACTATTTATGACTCACACTATTTACAAAATAGCCTCTATCTTAATCGAATGCATTATCTATTTAGTCAGTACCAGAGAGCATCGGTTAAAAAAGCTCAACGCGTATGTTTAGTTGCTTGCAGGTTACACCTTTGAATGAATAGATTGCTCAAGGCGCAGACAACATCAGCCAAGGGATATTTCTAGAATTTACTTTGATCAATTTAGAGCGATTTAATTATCACAACTGAAATGCAACACATATGTTTAGCCATTTCCCTGTTGCGGAGAATAGTTTAATAAGTAGGATAATAATAATAGTTAATTCCAATGACGTTTAGAATAAAATAACCCAGAATATTGCCCAGTTACATCCATCATGTAAGCCATGTCAATGCCTAATCGAGAGCATATTGTCCAAATAACATTTAAAAAATAGTTCATCTTAGGAAAACAAATAGGCCCTAGTGTATTAGTGATAATTTCACCTCCTATATTTCCCCAATATAGGGAGGGGGGAGGGGGGGGGTTAGTTACAGTTTATGAGGAATAAGATAAACGATCAATGCGATGATGGAATGGATACTGCACTTTTTTTCCCTCTAAGGCGGCAAGCTACTTATAACGTCCACCGATATCTCCTCAAACATGTTTCCAGTGATCTTTATGGTCTCAAGCGGAGCAGTGCTAATTCTAAACGTTTTCTTTGGCTTAATTTAGCCGTTAATTAGAAATGGAACACCTGACATCATCAATCACCAAGTCTTAAGGGAGCTGCTTTTATGCTGTGGGCTATCTCTCCTTCCTGCGAGCTTGTCATGTGCATCGGGCTCGCGGCCTCTCAGATATCCTCGCGCTGAAGTGTATTGGAACGCCTTGCCAATTCCAGATATTATCACCAAGTAGCCTGGTCCTACTGTAGGCCTATACCTACTGTAGTCGTAAACAAAGTTACGCCTTATAAACAAGGTATTATAGGCTAACTATCCCAATTGTCATCGGAACCAAATGCTTCGCCAATCATTTTGTCTTTTGGCTGAACGGCTATAATGTTGAATTTGGACGGTGCGTTGATTGCTTTAGCCTAGCAAATTTCAATTGTATTTGCAATACCCTATGAAACAATGCAGTTCATATATATAGGCTATATGCACATTTAACAATATTTTGGCGTATAGGCTACTGCAATATCAACATAGGCGAGGCCTATGTAAATAATCTACGTTATTTTTTATCTTTTAATATTAACAATGCTCAAGTAGGCTATATTATCACCATTAGTAGCCTACCATCATTTGTATTCGCCACGACCTCTAAGTCCCCGAACAGAAAACCATTCTTATCATCGTCTTCCCACACTGGTTGCTGGCCCTTGTTACGAAGTAAAACAGCTGTAATAACCACAATATAACATGATACAGGAACACTTACACTAACGTGGGAGCAATAAGGTGACACGTGAGAGTGATGAATGCCGAAAGTGAAACAGAGAGGGGAGGCCGGGTTTGACTGTGTTGGTTTCCATTGTATCCTCATTTGTCCCGCGTGGCGTTCAGCCTGAGAATGCCTGACATGGTCACTGAAACCCGAGGATGGTTGACCGTCCACGGCCCAGCACAGGACTTGTGAAGACAGTCTGTCTGGAATAACCTTTTTATTTTCTGCTCAGCTAAATTAGTCAAAATTAGACTCTTGGTGACGTAATGACAAAATTAATATTGACAACACTACGGGCCAATAAACACATTCAAATAATGTTTATATTTAGAAGTTGTCATGGATGATTGTTATGCCTTCACGACTGCACGCTTTAAGTTCAGCCGTCTTCGTGACAGCAATCGTTGGCTCATGCTGTTACGTGCCATACTGTTAGTGACAGTGCTTGTTCTTTGGTACCCCCTACCTGTTGTTTTTACTCCTTTTCCCTGGAAGACAAATGTTTGTTTCCCCAGCAGGACCGCCGGTGGCCCAAAGGCGAATGGCCAAACGGCTCTCGGGCCACTCACCTCTGTGAAGTGCGTTTTTGTCTTGCGGGTCAGGGACCGAACCCCCCTGGGAGCGGTGTTGTTGGACGCTAATGTCCCACTGGGGTCCATTTAAGATCATAAAGAAGGATGTGGGAGGCCGAGCCAGTCCAGAGGAGCTAAAGCAGGATTACAGCGCATTAGTGGGTCCACGCGTTCGTGGCCATGAGTCTCTGTTGACTTCATTAGCGGATAATTACTAGACTCGAAAAAAAGAGATAACGATCAAAACACTGTTGGACGTAAAAGCGTACAATGAAAAGCCAGAGAGGCGCGAGGGAGGAATGGAGGGGCGCGAGGAGAATCAGACACCTAAATCAGTTTGGTGTCATTTTCTTTTGTATTAGACTGAGTATTAACGCACTTGGTGGCATATCGAAGGATGTTACTTTGTGCCATAGAAAGCGGCATCACAGTAGGTTGAAAAAAATAAAATAAAATAATAATAATATTAATAGTATAAGTAATACAAATAAATATGTATAATCATATTAATAATATGCAAAAGAAGCACAAAACTAATAATCACATACGAAAATGATATTTCATCAATACTTCTAACGTCATTATTTAACCAAAATAATAACGTTTGAGTAAATGAATAATAACAGCCTATTATTATTAGGCTAATTAGCCTATATCAATTCCATACATGCACATATGAACACCTCTCTCTCTCTCTCTCTCTCTCTCTCTCTCTCTCTCTCTCTCTCTCTCTCTCTCTCTCTCTCTCTCTCTCTCTCTCTCTCTCTCTCTCTCTCTCTCTCTCATTCTCTCTCTCTCTCTCTCTCTCTCTCTCTCTCTCTCTCTCTCTCTCTCTCTCTGTCTCTCTCTCTCTCTCTCTCTCTCTCTCATTCTCTCTCTGTCTCTCTCTCTCTCTCTCTCTCTCTCTCTCTCTCTCTCTCTCTCTCTCCTTCTGCCATGCCCTGTATAGCTTGATAGTAGGGGAAGCTTAGTGGGAGAAACATGGCATGTGTTCAAAGGCAGAGCGAACTGAACTGATCAAAGGCAGGGAGCCTGTGGATCCCATGCAGCGTGGAGTCAGAGAGCAGAATGATCTAGTGGATTTGACCTCAATGTACTCAAAGGCAGTAGGGATTATTAAGCATTCATTGTTCATTCTCCTTTCAACGCTGAATAAACATCAATCCACCGTGATTTTCTTTCAGACTTCCAGTCGCAGTTTCTTTAGGCCATGTTGTTTTTATTAAGAAAATGTAAAATGATTAAAAGGAGACATAAGACTCAACATAAGAGGCAACACTGTGGATGAAGACAACCTTTTAATACACAATATTTATGTGGGAATTACAGTGCATCATTGTCATGAAAATGTTAGAAAAAAGTATTCTTCATATTTTGGATCGATTTTTGATTATATCTTTGAACTGACATAATGTACACAACAACGTTAAGAACGTACAACACAACACTCAACACCCATGAACCCGTTCACTTCCAGAGGTGTTTTCTATATTGGTAATCATCTGGGGTTATGCTTGGGAAGGAGCTGGGACTGCTCTTGAGATCCATGTCATCAGTGTCACTGTACATCTCACAGAGAATGAAGATAAATGCCTGTGTGTTCCTGGGGAAACCTTCGACAAATTAATCACCTGTAATTCTATCCGTGGCCACATGGGCGCCTTGCTGGTCCCTAACACACGTCCTCAGGTAATGTGGATGCGTCAGTGAAATATTTTTACGAGCAGAGTGCTGTTCCTCTCCACACACACACACACACACACACGAACACACACACACACACGCACGCACACACACACACACACACACGAACACACACACACACACACACACACACACACACACGAACACACACACACACACACGCACGCACGCACGCACGCACACACACACACACACAGAAGAGAAGTGAGAGGAGGAGGGAAGCCACCACTCTGGAGAGGTGCAGTAGTGTGTGGAGCTGTGACCTGAAGGCCCCCCCCCCTCCCCCCATCCCTCCCTTTCCTCTCCTCCTTCTCACATCAGGATTTCATTAAGCCATGAGCAGCCCCTGCCCTCTCCTGCTCTCTCTCCCGCTCCACTTTGCTCCCAAACCAAATGAGGAAATAGCTCGTCTGGCCGCTGACAGACCCTGGGTTTGGCTGTAAAGATAAATGACCCAAAGTATTAAAGTTTAACACTTTGACAAAACCCACCTGATCTGCGGGATTAATGCAACAAAAAATCCTTCTCGGAGGAGACTCCAGGGAGAGTAATGGCTAGGCGCTGGGAAGGTCAAACAATATTTAGGATAAGTAGATATCCAGAGTTGAGAGTTAAACTTTCCCAAGACGTGTTTCGTGTGTGTGTCGACAACCTCTCCTCCTTGATTACTCACACACACACGCACACATGAACACACACAAACTTACACAAACCCTCTCTTTGAACTATAACATACCATTTTCCAGTCTTCAATAATAGTTGTTGTTGTTATGTGGACATTCAGAAACTGACAAAAAAAAGACATTGTCATACAATGCATTGCATACCACTTTAGCGAGCCTGACTGTAAACTCTCGTTCAAGGTTTCACTCTGGGAGGAACTAGCCGGACAGTTACATTTAGTCATTTAGCAGACGCTCTTATCCAGAGCGACTTACAGTAAGTACAGGGACATTCTCCCCGAGGCAAGTAGGGCCTTTCTCCAGGACACAATGTCATTTGGCACGGACGGGAATCTAACCAACAACCTTCTGATTAATAGCCCGACTCTCTAACCGCTCAGCCACCTGACCCCCCTAAGTCATCTGCTGTAGTACTCTGTCCCCAGTGGGACATCCCTCTCCAGCAACACTGTCTCTGAAACCTACACATACTCACCTGGCTTGAACAAGACAACAGAGCACACCAGAGGGTTAATGGGCTGCACAGAGCAGAGCATGAATGTAAGTGAAAAGCAAGCTGTTGGACTCCTTAACATGCGTGCTTCCTCAAAGCCCAGAGACTCACTAGTGACCCAGTGGAAAACCTGTGGTTGGTGTGAACTTTATCATCGCAAACAAGGACGACTTCATCAAAGCCAAGCCTCCATGAAGGTTGTTAGGGTGGCGGAGGAGGTGTGCAGAGTAAGGAGGAGGATAGAAGAGGATAACTATAGGACAACAGGAAAGCAAGAGTCAACATAAGCATACCCACACAGGTCACAACAATAACATATTATAAAAGGGTTATTAATGTTTTACAAAACGTATTTCAAATATTATGCAGGCTCAAAGTCTCTTACATCTCCCCGTGCTGCTGATCCTACATGTTTAAGTGGACAGGAAAACAGGAAAAAAACGGAGATAGAAAAAAATGTCAGGAAGCATAAATTTTGAGGGAGTGAAAATACTGAGGAAGTTCTCGGCTAAGCTCACCATAACTTACCATGTCTCTGTATACTGTGATATTAAAAATATGCTCACATTCTGTCTGAATGATAAGAAATGAATCCTTGGAGAACACTGAGCTTCTCCCACAGGAGCTGAGATTTCCTCAAGCCTAAATTAGCTTCTAGTTGGAGCTGTGTGCCATCAAACATGTTTGTGCTGGAAAGCTGAATATTCCTCACTCCTGTTGGTCTTGTTGGAGAACAGAAAAGGTAAATCTATAGCGAGACAGTACATGAGGGGACAATAAATTTAGAAGCAGTTAAGGGTTCTCTTTTTCCACGCTTTAGCAGGACAGTAGGGTTCTGGCTGGGTGTGGTGTAACTGTTCGTGACCACAAAAAGGTCAAACGCAAGACTTCTGACCGCGAGGGCTCTTGGTTTATGAATGGAAGTCAAACCATCCCAGATGATACCTATCTATCCCAAAAAAAATGTTCAAGTCAGAACAGTTAAAACTTTTGGTTTTAGAGCAGGGGCGTAGGTGTCATTTGACATGACCGGGACATGTGCCACCCACCTTTTTGAACTGCACATCTGTCCCCTCGACTTTTTACGAAGAAAATCTGCATCCTCAGTTGTGAAAAGAATTCCGTCCCACCCACATTTGAAAACAAACCTACGCCACTGGTTTAGGGGACTGTGAGTTTGATTCCCCAGACTTTTGCGTGGCTACACTGTGCTCACTCTTCCTTTCACTGACCACACACTCCAGAAGAATCCGAGATTAAACGATCTGGAGATAATCAGGACAAAAGCGTGTCAGCTTGTCACTGGATGCAGAGCGTATTGTATCCACATGTATTGAACACAGACCTGTCACTGTGTGTGACGGCCCCATTCATCACACACAAAGCCAGCGCTGTCAGGACCACAATGTGGTCCATCCATCCCTGCTCTAAGTGACAACGCTGAGATGAGCATTAGAGCAGTCGAGTATGTATTCAAATGATTTGTTTTCCTCTTCCCCGCAAGGTAATTTCCTGAGGGCTTCTAGCTGGAGTGAAATAGCCTTGAGGATGTGTTTTCGCTTTTTGTCTTTTATCCTGTTGTCCGAGAGAGACATACTGAAGAGCTTGTCACATAATAAACCTAATTCCTGACCAAAACCTAACCTAATTCAACACATAAATATGCCTGTATTATCAACTTCAAAGCCTTGACAGCTAAACAACATCCATGTGTCTGAGGCTTGACTCTGATGCTGCTAGTTTTCTGTTATTAGACGGATACAGATCAGTTTTGCCCGGTGATGTTTGAAATGAGCTAAATGTGTTGATACGGTGGTAGCTACTGTGATCACTATCACACGTATCACTATGTGAGTACGTGTGTGTGTTTGTGTGTGTATGCACAAAAGCGTGTGCGAGCAGGCCCTGTGTTTGTGTGCGTATGGGAGGTGCTTGTGTGTGTAAGGGAGGCGAATGTGTGTGTGTGTGTGTGGGAGGTGTGTGTGTGTGTGCTGAGTCAGCAGGGTGTGTAAATGACACAAAGAGGAGGAGAGGAGTGCAACACTGCTGGAAGCTGACAAAGGGGGCTTTCTCTCCCCTCTGCAACCCGGAACCAATGACAACAATAACGCCAGTCAATACAACACCATTAACATGATCCATGTCACATTCCCTCTTCACCGCCAACACCAAACCTGTTTACCCTCCCGATACAGCTGCAAAGCAATATAGAACGCTTACAGTAGTGCGTTGAGCTAATCCAATCAGCGCCTTCTTAAATTACATATCTGAGGTGCACATTATTGCGCAAAGAAACATTTTTTGTGTTTAATGTGTTTCTCATTTAACGTAAACAGTATTTCCAATAACTGATTTATAAAAAATGTATGAGTGCAAGACGGAGTTAGATTGCTCCTCAGATCAAGTTTTAGTGTATTCTGTCCTCTCTGTTTAGCAATTACATCTCTCTTCTCATCATAAACATGCCACTTTCCTCATCATGATTCTTCATGAAGTAAGAAAATTGAAACTTTATATATAAACTGAAGTGACCTCTTTCTAGGTCTTGGGTAGAGTTTCTATTTCCTGTATAGTCTCCATAGTGTCTCTACACCATTCTCAGTATCACTTCCAAAATTAAAAATAACGACTTCAGAGTTACGGTACTTCATAAATAGTTTTAACAAGACAAATACACGGAGGGATATTACATGTCAAAGTCACATGTATCGAGTATAGGTCCTTGGTATGATTGGAGCTGGTATATTCCTGCACCTTCCACACACACACCTTCCACACACACACACATACGCACATGCACCTCTCGTACACACACACACACACACACACACACACACACACACACACACACACACACACACACACACACACACACACACACACACACCTCCTATACACACAGCATGTTCTGCAGTAGAGTACCAACCAAGAGGACTACACCCGCTTAGCTGTCCAAAACTGGAGCTCATTTAGAAGTCAGCGCACTTTTCCCTGGTGTCTGCAGCCCCTCCGCCCCACCCCTACCCCCTTCCCACCCCCACCCCTACCCCCTTCCCACCCCTACCCCCTTCCCACCCCCACCCCTACCCCCTTGCGCTTTTTTATTTTTAATTAACCTCTCAAAGATACTGTGTTGTTATTTCCTGTGTCTGTGTCAGGGGGGTTAATGATTTCATGAGCCCAGGGAGACTCGGTGGAGGACAGATCAATGCACCTCAATTTCCCTGCCTCGTGTTCTGTCTCCCTGGCAGGCCTGCGGAGGAACGACCAGGACTCTATGCTGCTGCTCTCTGCTAGACACCCCCTTACACAGTGAAGACACACACACGCGTACACACACACACACACAAATATACACACACACATGAACACAGACACACACATACACATGAACACACACACAAGCACATGCACGCACACACACTTTATTTATAAAAATGTCTTCTTAACCCAGACACAACCCTCTAACTGAGAATAAGAGTATTGCCATGGTAACACTATAGACAATAAGAGATCTCCAGATTCTAACTGGAAACTACAAAAAAAAATAGTTTTCCAAACCTTGTAATCCCGTAATGAACCCACAAAAAACAACAGCTAATTAATCCTGATCCTGATCAATATTCATGTAAAAAAATAAAAAAAGGAGGCGTTTGTGGTTCACCCTCCTCAGTGGAGCAACATTGAGTTGCTGTCAGTGTGGATGTTGTTTTAAGAGGTATTGATCCATTGCTGCACAGCCCAGAGAGCCGTCATGACACTGTTACTGAAGAACTCTGTCACAACTGGACCATGTGGACATGCATGAAGGATGATGAGAGTCACCCATGGAAGACCAGGGAACAGGATCATACCGCCACACCATATATGAAGTATAAAGTATATCATGTAAGAAATAAATAAGTACCATGGAGAACGTAGAGACAGAGGACTATTTACAATGAGTAGTACATACATTTACATTTAGTCATTTAGCAGACGCTCTTATCCAGAGCGACTTACAGTAAATACAGGGACATTCCCCCTGAGGCAAGTAGGATGAAGTGCCTTGGTGCCAAGGACACCACATCATTTTGCACAGCCAGGAATCAAACCGGCAACCTTCTGATTAATAGCCCAATTCCCTAACCACTCAGCCATCTGATTATGACAGCAAAGGGAAGCCCTGGGCCATTTAGAGGGAACACACAACTGGACCATAAAGCACATAGTATATAATGTAGTATAGACAAGTGAAGGATATAGTATCTGATATATATATGGCCCATATATGTATTATACAGTATGAGTAGGCAGCTACAAAGGACTGTGACAACGTTTTGAGGTGTTGGCTGAGCCCTCCTGTAGAGAGACCCGTCCCACACACAAACACTCACTCACACAGACACACACAGCACTCACACACACACACGCACGCACGCACACCCAAGACTCCCCCGCACTCTGAGATGGTGTCTGTGTGTGCTGGATCTGATTCAAAGTTGAAGTGTGTGCTTGGAGGGGGGTCTGGATCTAAGAAGGTGTGTGTGTGTGTGTGTGTGCAGGGGGGTCTGAGATGGTGTGCATGTGTGTGTGTGTGTGTGTATAGGGGGGGTCTGCTATGGTGTGTGTGTGCTCTCTGTGATGGGTAGGTATGCAGTGTCTGGGCCAGAGCAGGACCCCACGCTGGGTTCCACTCACATCGGGATGTCTCTATCTGTGGAAACTGTCTCTTCTGCGCCCCCCCAACCTGCCCCACCCCCCCACCCCCACCCCACCCCCCCGCCGTTTAGATCTCACGGCCGGGATGTATCAATCAGCGCACGCCAGGGAGATGACATCATCGAGCATTGGCAGAGCTATCTAAGCAGGGACAGCGGTTGGAACCGGGGAGATAAATACCGGCTCTTTAAGTTTCATCCTTCTCCGTGAGAACCTCTGCTTTATCAGGGACAAAGATGACAGGCCGCCTTTCGTTCCCTTCACCCCTGCTCACCTCAACCCCCTCTCCCCTTCCCTCTTTGCGATGTTGGATCATCAGGCTAAAAATAAGGCAACGTCTAAGTTTGGGTTCAAATTAACTTGATACCATTGTGTGCTCGCGTACGGACGTCGCTATGTCTCTTCTCTCGTGCCGCGAGCGTCGACGATGACAGTGTCGAATCAGTTGCATCGCGAAAAAGCCAGCTGTTTTTGGTTTGTGCCCGTCTCTCATCCACCTCCACTGAGTGACGGAAGCTAACGGCATTTGATGTGTTTCGATGCCTGATAGTAGTCTGTTGCACATTCCAAAGGCCAAAGACCGCTTTGCCTGTCATCGTCGACTTAACATTTAGACACAGATTGCACTGGTGTCAATTCTCTGAGCTTTTGATAATTTACACATTGCAGATAAGAGTCGGCTCTAAACTTTTCACCTTGGTACTGCTGTGTTGTTAGCAGAGATCAGCATGTCAAAGATTCAATGTGAAACACATGAACCTCTTCTGTCTTTCATTCAACCCCTGCACGCATAAGACAGCTGTTAGCTCCCTCAGAAATAACTATAGGAGTGGCATTCAAAGAGCAGAGAGCGACAAAACATTACATAAATTGCATCTTTCTAATGAGTCTTATCTTATGGATTCATGTAAATAATGTCCCCTATGAAGAGGCAGCAGGAAACAAGCACCATCTTCTTTGGTAATTGAGATTTGTTACTGTATAATTGTTTGGTTTCTTGCCACCTTAGCCAAGTCCTCATTGAATAACAGCTGCAAGTGAGTATCATTATAAAATACTAATGCCCTCTGGAATGAGACCCACATTACAGTAAGAGTGAAAGGCCAATTCCCTCCTCTCTCTGCTCTTCTCCAAGCACGACCACTCGCAGGATAATAAATTACCCTCTCAAGTATGCCGTGGAGGCCTTCAGCATGTGGACGAGGCCTGGGGAAAGGGAGAATGGGATGACCTTGTGACCTCCCAACTCTTAACCCCTGCCCTGAGTCCTGGGCGACTCCCCGAGAGCTCCCACAAAACCGTCAGAGTCGGACGTCACATTTGGGTTGCATCTCCGTGCCACTCACACACGCTGTCACTCCAGGTGTCTTGCTGCTCTCATTAGGCAGCTCAAACAGGAGCGGGGAGGAGGAGGTGAGAGAGGGGGAGAGAGAGAGAGAGAGAGAGAGAGAGAGAGAGAGAGAGAGAGAGAGAGAGAGAGAGAGAGAGAGAGAGAGAGAGAGAGAGAGGGAGAGAGAGAGAGAGAGAGAGTGTGATTCAGGAAGGGAGGAAGAAAGTGAAAGGGAGAAAGAAAAACAAAGAAAGACAAAGAGGGAAAGAAAAGAGAGAGAGAGACAGAGAAGAGAGAGAGACAGAGAAGAGAGAGAAAAAAAGAGCGAGAGACAGGGAAGAGAGAGAGACCGTTTGAGGATGGATGACCTTACTGATTAAAATAAAACACACAAGGCAAGAATTTCCCCCAGATTCTCATCCTTCTCTCATTTTCCGCTCCCTTCCTCCCTCCGCTCACATCAGATGGAGGAGGAAGTGGACGAGTGAGAGATACGTTGACAAGGGGCGCTAAGTGGATTTGAGTTATGGGCAGTTGGGTGATGTGTTTGTTTAACCATCTGGTAGCGACTCCCTGAGTTTGGTGATGTAGGGTCTGAGGATGGAAAGAGGCCAGCGCTAACACACGTACACACCAGGTCGCTGACATGACGAGGTCAAGCCATACAAACTGCTGGATTCATTGATTTGTGTTTCAAATCTGTTGAGGAAAACACCCCAGCGAGGGGAGTTGATGTAACTCAAAAATAAAATGTTCACTGGTGTTTAACAGAAGGAAGGGCAAGAGTGGAGGACATAGTTTGATAAAGCCTTTTAATACTTGAATCCAGAATGCCCCAACTCCACAACTGAACTGTCTCTGTTATGTGTTAAAATGAACAATATTTGCATGTATTTGTCTTATATAATAATACAGTATTCCTAGAGTAGAGAATGCCTACAGAGTAGGAAGTCCTCGTATGTGGAGTAGCAGGTGGATTGGAGGCTGGCTTAAATCTTATGAATCTTGTAAATGAAGGGCTTGAAACCCAGCCCAGAAAAGTATAGTAAATACAAAAATAGTAAACTACTTGTTGGGCAACTTTTTGAAGCCTAACACTGCGCCTTGCCCTAACCACAAGTTGACCCGACCCAACCACTGCAATGCTGACCGTAACTCTCATTTTGTTGAATTGTGCACCAATCTGTAATTTAAAATACATTAAAACTCACATTTATCAAAAATAATTGGGTGATCATTGTAAGTATGAAAGCCAATTTCAAGTAAAAACAGATAATATAAATGTTGTTATAAAAAAATGTTTTGATTTAAAGTCAGATTTTATCAATAAGAATTTGTTGAAAAATATAGAAATGTGCTAAACATTGTCTTTGGCCCTTTAATGCAACAAATAATACTAAAAGTGAAAAACACTTGTATGTATGGATAACCTAGGAAACCCTGACACACACACACACACACACACACACACACACACACACACACACACACACACACACACACACACAATGCTGATTTCATGATTCCCTTGACTCACAATGATGACGCAGACGCCTTAACGATGAAATACATCTCATTTCATTCAGAAAAGATATTAGTGAAACAATAAAACCATGAATCTTACAAAGCAAGCAATGCAATATTTTAATGCATTTCACTTCCTAACTCTCTGCCAAACAAGCAGCTAGATCACAGTCATCATTTCTAAGCCTTTTTATTAAATCAGGTGTTGGTTGGGGATTTCACGTAGACAAGCTATTCGTTGCAGAGGCATTGTTCATTTTCAGCAATTACATGCAAGGCTCCAGTAACTGAATTAGGCCTCTCTTATTGTAGCGGTGACATACAGTTCTGAAGTGATTACCCAGCCTTTTAATAAAGCTCCCAGCAAATTCACTTTTTAATCTCGCTCTACTGAATTATTAAGCATCTGTTCCGCTCTGCTGTTGGATACTAGACACCAAGGCCTAGTAGGAAAAGGACGTTTAAGGACTATGGCAGAATTCTTGCCAGTCATACGATATCGTAGGCGTACACAAAAAAATTACTTTACTTAATGTGACATACAGCACTTTAAATTTTTGTTGCTTCATTATATTTTTATAAAAAAACTGACCAGACCAGATATTTTTATTTATTTATACCAGATACATAGAAATATTAAGATGTTTCAGTGTAGTTCTGTGCATTGTACAGTAATATATTCTATATATGTTCTGTAGAGGTGCTTGGGCTATACAAAAAAGTGCTTCAAAGGGCTTCTAAAGGTCTATTCTGTTCTTTCTGTAGACAGTATTGACCCCTCAACCTCCCAGGCCTGTACCTGCCTAAAGCCACCAGTCATGAAAACCAATCAGAGCTTCACCGTGTTCAGTAATGAAACAGCAGCAGCTTAGTTAATGTTTACAAACATGAAACACTGACCTCCCACAAACCCAAGGGTTTGGATCAATGAAAGCCTTTCTCTAACGGGCCAAATGAAGTAAAAAAAAAAAAAAAAAAAAAAAAAAAAATCCTGATTTTATTTTTTTTGCGCTTGTTTTTTCCTCTACATCTTGAGAAATGTCAGGAGAGCAGTAAACGTGTAGAAGGTCGGTGGAGTGCGGACTTTCATTACGCTGTGCTGTAGAAAGCCAGGCCGCGGTGATGACATTTGGTTTGTTTTCCCACCGTGTCCAGTCTTACACCACTGTAGCTCTTAATAATGTCAGGGAAAATGATCCCGGGGCCGCTTTGGCTTTTGTTTATTGCTACTGTGCGGAGACCGTGTTACGGTCCAACGTTGATAATAAAATAAATGTCCCCGGGCTGGTGGTGGTGGTGGTTCACCTGCAGATCACCTGGCATTACCTGTCTTTGGCCATTTCTGACTCTTAATTATCACCTGTTGATGGACAAACACAGACAGAATCTGTGGAAAGGAGGTGAGGGACTGTATGTGTGTGTGTTGTGTGTGTGTGTGTGTGTATGTGTGTGTGTGTGTGTGTGTGTGTGTGTGTTGTGTGGGAATGAGGTGTGGATGTGAATAATTGTCTGGAATTGTAAATTCCACAGACTTATGAATGTATTTCAAATGTGTGATTTGTGAGTCATGTAGTATAGAAGCATCTGTGCACAATACAGGAGTTCTGTTTGGCACTGTGCTTATTACAGTGTGAAATCCGACTGTGCTGAGCGAGCAGTCACCTGGTGACATAAACCTCCAGACGTCTAAATGAGCCGAGGGAGACTGTCCGTGTCTTTGAACTGGTCACACATCAGAAGTTCAACACAATTTATGTATTCCCGAGGAGTTCTTCAATTTCTACACTCCTTCTTCCTTTGGTCTTTTTCCACATTACTCTTTACATGAGAGAGCGAGAAAGAGGGAGAGAGGGAAAGAGAGAGAGAGAGAGAGCAGCGTTTTCCTCCACAATGTGTAACCCATATCTGAGGCAGGGCTGGGCTTACCCGACTGATCAAGTGACTGCATCAGGCAATGGAACAGGTTAATAAAGTTTGGCTCCGGTGTGTAAATTGTCAATTTGCTCCAGCACGCTGGTGGGGCACGGCGACAGAAGAGAGAGAGAAAAAAAACACACTTGGGTGACTCAATTGACACTCCTTTCAGTTCAAAGGTTAATGAATGATTATTCCTCCATCACAGCATGCCTGGGAGACTCTCCCGTGGCCAGGAGTGGGAAGGAAACTCAATTTAGGGGACATAAATCACAGCCGGATAATTTGCTCTGATTTAATCAGTATGGGAGTGATCATTGTAGACAAGGAAACGAGAGAAATTGGTTTATTGATCTTTCTAGAAATACTACGCGTTATTTAACAGAAGCTTTGGTTGTTGTCCGTCGTTAGCGGGTTTGAATCCTCATTAAAGTCTTGGTGTAATGAGCGAGTCTAACCTTTTTAAATGTAAACACTTAAAGTATCTTGGCCTGGCTGTTGACTTGCACTCATCATTGATTCTCCAAGAGTGAAACGTTAGCTATGAGAAGAAACGATTCCAGGTCACAGACGCGCACGTACATGTTTTCGGTTAAGGAAATACAACAGCTTTGAAACGCATTACTGTGTGAAACTGTCTTTTAGAGTGACCTGGACTCAAATCACTCAGCGGCTTCGTGACCCAGAACGTGGCTCTCAGAACCCCGCCAGAGCAGACGGAGAGGAGAGGCAGAGTTCACCGTAGATTTGATTTCACTTCTGTCCAGGTGTGGGTTTGGACTCACAACGAACCATGCCGAACTCAGGCTTTCCCATCCCAACACAGACTGGCGGTGGTGGTTAGCTCCAGGACTCTAAAATCTCAACAATGTGTGTGAGGGGTGTGTGTGTGTGTGGGAAAAAAATTCTCTTAATTTCTTTGATTTTGTAGTTAATGCGCTCACACTTGCAGAGCAAATGACTGATTGAGATGCTGATCGGTCGGGGCCTTGAGATAATCATAGTCATGTTTTAGATTAATCCAGTTGATGATCATGAAGAAAATATTAAAGCCTTACATTATGCTGGTCACACAAAGTGATCAAATAAAATGTGTATAGCTTGTCTTCCTTGTCTTCTTTGAGAGTTTTATGTTGGATTAGGTGCAGTTCTATCAGCATATGGGGAAGCCCTCTATGATGGTGGTTGTAGAAAGGACCATATCACTCACTTGGTGTGACCACTTCGTGAGCACATTGCAAGCCTTCAGCTTTTTCTTCATGACCACCAACATGAGCCATCTGAACGCGACTAAGAATATCTCTGGGCCTCGACCAATCAAAGTTGGGGCTGTTACTATGGAGAACGCCACCCCCCCCCCCCCCCCCCGCCAACCACCACCTCCTCTCTCTACTCCACCCCCCCCACCCCCCCACCCCCCCCACGCACACACACAAACCTCAGCCTCCCACCCCTGCCCTGCCCCAGCTCTCCTCTCATTGCGAGGCGTAAACATTAGTCTGAACCCCACTCTGGGGTTTCATTTCTCTCCAGCCCCGGACAGTTGTCCTGTGGGTTAATGGCTCGCCCAAGACCTGAATCAGCCCCAGATGAAAGAAACCTAAAGGGCCCTCATTTCTCCCCATTAATCATCCTTGTTTTCCTTAAAGTGATCTTTTCACCCTGTTTTAAGTACCTGTCTGTTTTCTGGGGGCTCGTCCGAGGTCTAAGGGGCCAACTGGAGGCCCATCGCGGACACAGACCCTCCTCCCTAGCTCCCCCCCTGGCCCAGAATCAGGCCCCAGGTTTAATAGCTTTTGTAATGGCAAATTATAAAGGCGCTACAAGGGAAAGATTAATCGAAGGGTGGTCTGTGGGCTGGGCTGGTTCAGGACTAGGCGTAACCTGACACGGTTAACGTAGCACTAAAAAATGTAGACGTCTGCCCCCTCGACCACGAAGAGGCAGACATGTGAACTCAACAACATGACGTTCTGCTAGGGCTTATGTGTTTTTCATTGCCCCAGGGGGTCATCGGGCCAAAAAATCATTATCATTTGTAAAATTAACAAATTGTTTTGTCAGGATTTTCAGCGCCATCATCATTCCTCTGCTAATAGATTTGCTATGACTCAGAGGCTACTTAATTCCCTCTCCTGCGTTCTCTATTACGATGCTGTGTGTTCTGTCTTACAGCGCTAGATGTATTCCCCTTTGTGAGTTGCAACAGTGTTTGTTCTGTATTGCAACGCTATGTAGATTACCTTTGTGTGTTACAACAAATGTCCTATTCTCTGTTACAACACTCTGTATTCTACGCCAGCAAATCTCTTCATCCACCAAAAACTTTCAGTCACTCAAAGTAATTATAATGAAATATGAATTAATTAAGGGGGGTGGGGGGGAACAGGATATGCAATTTATACAACCTGTTGTGTGCTTTCTCTATGAATGGAACAACTGTGGTGGCTACAGCTACACTGTCAGCTAGTTCCTCACCAGTATCACCACATGCATACTAATGCTAATACCAAGCTATATCAGGGCTTGGCCGTGTGCTGCATACTACACTGTTCCTCAGATCAAAATACAAACACATATTTGGGTCAAGGTATTTTAATGTGCTCCTAATGAGCGGGTGAGTGAGACAGGAAGGGGATATTTGAAGATATAATACCCGCTAACATATCCATGATGAGTGGAGCAGTGTGTTGCTCCATCACACACAGGGAAGCTTTGTTTAATTTTAGTCCTGGATCAATTTCGTTCCATGCATTTGAAGTATGGTGTCATGCTTATTTTCCGAGAGAACTGTGTATGCGTGTGTGTGTACGTGTGGGTGTATCGCTACACCGTACGGTATGCTTATGACGCTCGGGCTGTTTTAATAGTAACCTTAGTCTACAACTACCATGAAATCGATCCCATGATAAATCTGAACTCAACCGTGTTTAATAATCCCTTGTTGAAATTCGAATATAACAATTCACGGGGCTTTCTGACAAATTAACAACAAGCAAATTAAGACGTTATTAATGGAAACGAGAAGAGTTTTCAAGAAAGAACATAAAGCCCTCTCCACAGGAGCTCGCTCTAAAACAGTGTGAGATTCCCCTCTTAACGGCGGATACTGAAGTGGCTCCGCTACCTGCTCGTTGTCACCATGGCGATGGCGACAACAGACAAAATGGAGGGAGTGCTTGAAAGTGTTGACACTCATCTGTTAAAACCTGCCTAAGTGGTTTGTATTTCTTCTCCTTCTTTGATATAAACGACAGCTGAGACTTAGCAACTTTTCTCTCAGAACAGCACTTGACCCCTCTTAAGAATGCGCAAAAACGTAAAAAAAAAGAAAAGAAAAATGCAAAACGAAATGGGAGGCCCAAGCAGGCCACTCATATCTCATCTCTATTAACGGGTTTACGGGTGACCCTAGGGGTCCTCGTAAAGGTTTACACTGAGGTTTCAGTTAGAGTTCCCTTTAAAAGAATGAAAGAAATCGCTTAGTTTATGGTTAGCCTTCAGAATTTTACGGCATGTTTTACTTAAGTTCCCATTTTTACAGACCCTGGTTCCAATTAGCGGGGCAGTGGCACAGAGGGTCTGGCCCAGCCTTCACTTGAGTCTCAGGGTAAAAAGGGAGAAAGAGTGAGGGGTGCTTAATGAACTGTTGATCTCTCGAGGACGCACACAGGTCAGGAGAGGAGGCTGGGCCAGGTTTGTAGCTCTGCATTAGCTGAGATATGCTGCCTCTTCAACTATGTAATGAAGCTAGCGCACCTTTAAAAGACGATCCCTCGTACATTAGCTCCCCAATGGAACTATTAAGAGAGTATCCATGATACCTGTTTCAGCTGGAAGGGCGCATGGGAACTCCCATACCTGATTGGACTAAACTATATTGGAGAATTTAACAGCATGTGTTGACTAAACGTATAAACATCTGAAATCACACCAAAAGCGTTTTCATAAAATCATTTGAAAGGTTAGGGCATTCTGTTGATAATAATAATTAAATGATGATGTCCTTATCTAACTGCATTGCAACAGGCCTTTCCATGCTCTTAGTAAAGAGTTGAGCATCAAAGGCCTCAGTGAAGATGAGCGTGGAAAAGGTACGAGTGATATCAGGTCTTGGAGGACGTGAAGGTGGAGCATGACACTCACAAGGGGGGGGGGGGGGGGGGGGGGGGGGGGGGGGGGTGAAGGTTTGAGGGGTGAAGGGAGGGGGGTGGTATGAAGGGTGGAGGGAGGGATGGGGTGAAGGTTTGTGGGGTTGGGGTGGTGGTGAGGGGAGGTGTCCCTGGAGCTGGAGAAGGACTACCAAGATCTCTCCAAACGAACATGACTCACACAGCTCCTTTAGACACGACACAACACACACACACACACAAAAAATTGTGATCTCGCCAAGAACAGAAAACCTTCTCTGGTTTCATGTGTTCACCCCTGTGTGAGAGGGGCGCGCAGACAATGTTTTCGGAATCTCTCACGGCCCAAGGCCTGACCAAGAGCTGCTCACTTAAATTAACAACTGACCACATGAGGCAACAATGGAGTTCGAAGCGATCTGTCCTTGTTACTTACATGACAGAGGAGACACAATGGCGTGGTTGTCTTTGATTCGCAGGAAACACACTGTCTGGACAAGCAGACAGACACACAAAAACTGTACACACTTCTTCCTGTTGGTCTCATAGCAAACACTCACACAGACACTACACACACACACGTACATAAACAGTGTGTCATACACACACACTCTTCCTGTTACTCTGCTGTGTGTGTCCTGCCTGCAACAGGATCAGCATCCTGCTTCCAGCATATCGCTCTGTATAGAAGTACAAATAATAATGGTAATAATAATAATTCTGTATTATTACTACCACAGAACACATGAGCATCTTCCTGCTGCAGAAGGTACTTGCTGGCTGCAGTACATAAATCATAGTGAGTGTATCTTGTGAAAGGATTAAAAAACTTAATAGAGAAATTAGAAAATAGGTACTGGTTATCCATCAGATCTTCAGTACATCGTAATTTTTTTGTATACTGTTTTATCATGTTATTATGTATGTTTTGTATTTAGCCTATCAATGTGACTGAAACTGCAATTTCCCTCAGGGATCAATAAAGTATAATTTTAGACTTCACAAATGGTTCTCCAATCTATGCAAAGGTGCCCATCTACAGTATGTGAGCATGTGTTCCTGTGTTTTCCAGCCATGTGCCTGGACAACACAGGTCTCCCCCTCTCTCTCTCCCCCCTCTCTCTCTCTCTCTCTCTCTCTCTCTCTCTCTCTCTCTCTCTCTCTCTCTCTCTCTCTCTCTCTCTCTCTCTCTCCTCTCTCTCTCTCTCTCTCTCTCTCTCTCTCTCTCTCTCTCTCTCCTCTCTCTCACAAGGCCTGCTCCTCCTCCCCACTCGGACACGCAGCTGGGAGGAACCTTCCCTCTCGGCCCTCTGCCACTCCAGCGTCCAGCAGCCACTGGGTGTCCAGCGTTTATCCCCAGCTCCAAACTGGGATCCAGGGAGGACTCGTCTAAATGTGATTGAGACCGGATGGTCGTAGCGAGCGGAGAGCTGGCGAGCACAGCGTCGCTCCACTGCCTGCCTGTGTTGGGATTCACCTCAGCCTTTCAGTCGCTCCACTGCCTGCCTGTGTTGGGATTCACCTCAGCCTTTCAGTCATGTTTTGGTTATTTTGGGTTTGCTGCGATTGTGATTTCTGTTGTTACTTTATAGCTGTTATGTGATCATTTAAATAGGTTGTTGAGGGTCCACAGTGTCTCTGTGGAGAGGGTCAAGGCTGGAGAGCCAGGTTCCCATGCCCAGAGACACCAGCGAGGAGTGGTGACAGTGATTGTAGTCCTGAGTGATTGATCTGCTCTGTGGCTGGAGACTGGCTATATTTGGTCAGTTCCCTGGTGGAGTCTCTCTCTTTCTCTTTCTCTCTCTTTCTCTCTCTCTCTCTCTCTCTCTCTCTCTCTCTCTCTCTCTCTCTCCTCTCTCTCTCTCTCCCTCTATCTGCCTCTGCCCTTCCTTTTGTGATGCCCCTCTTGCTTGGTCTGGCTCCCTCTCTCTCTCTCTCTCTCTCTCCTCCTCTCTCTCTCTCTCTCTCTCTCTCTCTCTCTCTCTCTCTCTCTCTCTCTCTCTCTCTCTCTCTCTCTCTTCCCCTCTCCCTCCCTCCCTCCCTCTCTCTCTCTCTCTCTCTCTCTCTCTCCTTCTCTCTCTCTCTCTCTCTCTCTCTCTCTCTCTCCGGATGTGCCACCCAGAAGCATGTCCTTCCCGCCTCCCCTGGTTGGCAGGGTTCTAAACACGGTAACAGATCTTTGTCATCCCCGACCACCTCATGCACGTGTCCTGATGAAGCACGACCCTCCTATTACTCAAACAATTACTATATCAGTCCACTCAGCTGCAAAAACACACTACACAACCGCTGTTTTTACCGTCAACCCTGCTACATTTCAGCAGTATATGAATATATATATATATTCAGCTGGGAGAAAAATGTGCACAAGCATATCCGGTGTTCCCAGGGGGTGTGTAGCAGAGGAAGATATGAAAACAGTAGACAGCCATCGGCAGAGGAAAAGCAGAGGAAGAGTTGAGGAGGGTAAAAAGAAGAAAAGCGAGGCCCAGCTTTATTGTGCCCTAATATGCCTTCCATACAGAGCGAGTGAGCAGAGGAGCATTGAGACATAATTATCTCCCCTCCCTGTGCCGTCTTCCTACATTAGCGTCTCCTCCAGGTCACTGGCTGCGACAGAGACAAATGAGAGAGTTTTTCCAGCGGATCATTCTCATCCGTTACTGCCAGTTCCGTATGATAGATCGTCGGAGTTAAAGCGGGGCTATAGATCACGCCGTAAAAGAGACTCGCTAGCGTCCCCCAGCAGACTGGCTTTACAGATCAGCGGCTGCCTAATGCACATGTGGGTAAGAGTCAAAACCCGTTAGCTTTGTTTTTCCACCCCGATTAAGCCCGAATAAATGTTATTGTCTCAGTGATCCAGCTTGCTTGTGAGATGCAGGTACGGTCTGGTGGTCCTCCACTAGCTCTACTGTGTGTGGGTGATAGGAAGGTGTAGATAGGTACGTAGGTAGTTAGCTATGTAGATAAATAGATAGATAGGTGTACAGGTGATGTCCAGCATTACAGAAAATAATTGGCTTGCGATCCACTATCAACAAGGTATTGGCTGTAGGCTACTGTACACTGTACACTGGTACACTGTAGGCTACTACAAGCTAACAAGTCCACATACTGTACCTTCATACAGACTGAACATAACGGAAAAAGAGATTAGTAGTAAGGGGTTGATCACTGACAATCAAGAAGTAATTTTAATACTAATCTTCCTCGTTTGTGTTTTTTTTCTTTCTTCAGAGGCAATGCCACAACATCCCTAAATAGCTCAGGGCTTCTTTATATGCAGTTGGTAACTCTGCAAATTAGCGTGGCCGCACAGCATCGCACATTTCAATTAGTTCTGATCAACACAGATGTTGCATCTGTCTCCTTCTAAGTAAATGTGAGCTGGGAGAGGGAGACAGGGAGCTGGGAGACAAGGAGCAGTGAGACAGGGAGCTGGGAGACAAGGAGCAGTGAGACAGGGAGCTGGGAGACAAGGAGCAGTGAGACAGGGAGCTGGGAGACAAGGAGCAGTGAGACAGGGAGCTGGGAGACAAGGAGCAGTGAGACAGGGAGCTGGGAGACAAGGAGCAGTGAGACAGGGAGCTGGGAGACAAGGAGCAGTGAGACAGGGAGCTGGGAGACAAGGAGCAGTGAGACAGGGAGCTGGGAGACAAGGAGCAGTGAGACAGGGAGCTGGGAGACAAGGAGCAGTGAGACAGGGAGCTGGGAGACAAGGAGCAGTGAGACAGGGAGCTGGGAGACAAGGAGCAGTGAGACAGGGAGCTGGGAGACAAGGAGCAGTGAGACAGGGAGCTGGGAGACAGGGAGCAGTGAGACAGGGAGCTGGGAGACAGGTAGACAGGGAGCAGCAAGACAGGGAGCAGCAAGACAGGGAGCTGGGAGACAAGGAGCCGTGAGACAGGGAGCTGGGAGACAAGGAGCAGTGAGACAGGGAGCTGGGAGACAAGGAGCTGGGAAACAGGGAGCAGTGAGACAGGGAGCAGTGAGACAGGGAGCTGGGAAACAGGGAGCAGTGAGACAGGGAGCTGGGAGACAGGTAGACAGGGAGCAGCAAGACAGGGAGCTGGGAAACAGGGAGCAGTGAGACAGGGAGCAGGGAATGAAAATAAGCGGCACTGCAGAAGAAGCACACAAAACCATACTGGCGAACTGAAATACACCAGGAGCCCTCCTGTGGTAGAGACCGGCCCCTACTACCCGACACCTGAGCGACACCATAAACACCTGCCCTGACCAAGACAGGGGAGGACCAGCGGAGGACCAGGGATCGACGAATAACACCCAGACGACTCCACCCTCGGCTGCCATCACCAGGGATCCTGACAGGAGTCTGGCCAGGGACCCAGGGAGTGTCCCAGAGTTTAGCCTCATCCTCCTTACCAGGGGTCAGCCTTGGGAGGGCCTTGCTCCCCCCCCCCCACCCCACCCCACAACACAGGACGTGGCAGTGGTGGTAAAAATGTGGTTCCTTTTCTCTGTTAAATGACCAGTTCTTCCCTCTTGTGGGAACCAAGGTCACTCGTGTGATGTAGTCACACCATTGTTTACATAGCCAGACTATGTGCTGCCGTGCAATTGTTCGTTTTGACCTCTCCTGACTTGGGCCTTTTTTTTTTCAGACAACTTTTGACTTGTAAAAGTATCAAGGATGTGTGGTCTGCAGTGCCTGGTCGTTTGTCCTCCATTTGTAGGAGTGTGAAGTCATACCATGAAAGTTATGTTGGTTATGCGCTAGAATTAATTTGTTCACCACTTTGCGATGTGACTACTGAATACAGACGATTCCTTGACTCTGACGACAAAATTATGCTCGATCTTCTGCTGTACTTTCTGTACGCACTGTTTGTGCATTTGTACGTTCCTCTGGATAAAATAGTCCACAAAATTATAAAATGTAAATGTTACGTCGGTTATACGTTCACATGGCTTAACTAAACTGTTTCATAAACTGTTTATTTTGTACTTTGTTTTCTCAGGCAGACAGATAGAACCTAAATGTAAGTTAGTTTCCTGTACGGAGAATGTGTTCCTGTGTGTCTGTGTCTTGCTGGCGTCCCAGCTTGGCTAATACCTTGACTAGCAGTCTAGACGCAGCACAGCAGGTGTAGGGGGCAACGCGTAGGTCAAAGCTTTCACATTTGGTTTGTTAAAAGACTGGCGACAAAAAACCGTGGACGAGGAGACTCCCGGAGACTGGAGCGTGTGATTCATCTCCTCTTCTGTCAAGAGGAGGGGAAATTTACTGTGGCCATGGAAGGCCTTTAAATCTCAGACTCAGAGCTCATTCATATGTCAGACCGTACACTGTTAAAACTTTCATATTATCTTTCCACAATGTCAGACTCACAAAGCTTTGTCAGATATAATTTTATAGTTTGATATCTTATCTGTGGTGGATCACTGTTAGTGTCTTGATACACATATGAACATGCACTCACATCTGATGGCTGAGAAGTTAATTATTTTGGCTAAGGGTGAACCCTCAACAACAAAGTGACATTGAAAGATTAATTTGCATAGTATTTGCCCCCCCCATCCCCAGCAGCCCCCGCCCCCCAATCTCAGACCTCCCCCAGGTGATGTCACATGTCGAACATTCTCTTGTCAGATGAACGGGAGGGGGGTGATAGAACAGCCAACCATCAGCTGAACAGCAGGGGAGGGGGGTGATACAACAGCCAACCAGCAACGTTGATCTGTCAGCTTGGACACCCGCCCCGTCCTCCCGCGCCCATCCCCCCATCCCCCCGCCCCAGCGCGCCGCGCCCCTGCCACCAACGCCCCTGTCCCCAAAACACTGGCATACGGCTGTCAGCTCCCAAAACAAGATGTCGTGTCAACGCGGGAAAATTACACCATAACGAGGCCCACTTGAGATTAGGCTAATGAGAAAAATCAAAACACAATTTAATTCTTGTCAGCGGCGAAGCGTCTTTAAATTACCCCTCGTAGTAGCATGCTGATTAAGAGAAGTCTGCCAGTCAGACGGCGAGCTCCTATAAATAGCCCCTGGGCTTTGGGCTGATGGCTCCACTCATTATGCAGAGAACACACCCGGCAATCATGCCCGTCCTTGTGAGGACTTACAGCAGCCAGCGGAGAGGTGGACGGTGGAGACGACCGTCCTCAGACTCCCTGCGTTCCCAGGGTCTTAAGGCTGTAGTGTTTAATGATCTGGCCCATATTGTGTGTTCTCTCCCAGGACCATACTGCCAGCATCTACCAGCCTGGCATCAGCGCTTTGTTCCCCTAATATTGATGTCACGGCGGTAATTAACTGGCAAAAATGTAAGACAACAACGAAGCACGGTGTGGCTATTCCCAAACAACCTGCAAGCATATGGCACCCAATGTTACTTCCCTCTAATAGCCCATGAGAGCGGCCATGCTGCCATTAGAATGAGAAGGAAAGCTGGGATGAAAATAAAATTGCTTGGAATTCCACAATACAGGAGGCCCAGTGGAAAAAAAAACGTATAATTTTAACCTTTACAAAAGTCAAATTTCCACTGAGTAAAAAACATTTGGTTTTGGACTAATTCACACCTAAGTATTAATGAAGTGGCTAATGAAGTGGCTAATTGTGCACCCCTACCAGTCAGGAATTGCACTGTGTTGCTCTTTGCTAACATTGGTGTGATTAATCTAGACTGCAATTACCTCCATCCTAGTCTGAGACAATTACACAGACAGGACCGTATCCAGAGAGGCTCCCTGAGGTGAAAACCTCAATTTAATTGCAGCGTGATCTCCACCAGGAAGGAGTTAGGGTTATTTTTAAATGTGCTTCATGAAAAAAAATGTAATCTAAGGACTTTTTATACGACAAGGAATTTCCAGGACACGAAGGCCAAAATGATCCACAAGCCTATCCTGTCATGTTGTCATCTTGCAGGGAGAGTGATCAACACAGGGGATGGACGCCATTGCTCGAATCCTCCACCGGTTCACCAGGGTTCTGATTGGCCAACCACGAGCAGCCAAGCGGGTGACACCGTTTCCTCCTCTTCCAGTCCTCCACTCCTGGCCGCTCCTCGCCACTCCGCAGCAGCCATATGGCTCCAGGACACACTCCTCATTTTTCAGATAACTTCTCAAGCGAGAGGACAGGGCAGGGGCGCTGGAGAGAGACGCACCCCCCCCCCCCATCCCCCTCTCCCCCCTCCCTCCCCCTGGGCACACTCAAGAGATGGAAATCCCCTCATGTCTGCTCAGAGATCTCTGATTTATGAATGAGGCTCTCACAATCAAGGCCAATGCAGGTTGGTTCTAATAATAATGTGATGATGATGATAATGTGTTGATCTGACCAAAGACACCACGCTTTCTTCCAAAATAATTTGAACCTGCGACCTTTTGATCTGCAGTGAAATACTTTACCGTTACCACCAAGGTACACCCATCCCTACAGCTCCACATTGGTCAATTACCTGGCCTCTACTGTAGGTATATCATATCACATACTGTTATGTTCAGGCACTAACCCTAACCATAACCCTAACCTAGCGACAGAACTCACTAACGTCAAATCTGCTCTATACACAAAGGGCAGTACGTAAACTGATAATTAAATAAACACCATCAGTTTGGCTGGCCGGCACTCATATGAGAATTGTTCTAATATCCTCTGCTGAGATCCCGTCTCTGAGTCCCTCGGTGGGTTTTGTGGCTGGATTCCTCCTCTGATGGGCGGATGCTGGCATGCAGGACAGCAGCAGTTGACAGCACAGCTATGTATGACAGATGACAGGGGAGGAGGAGCGATCGGGGAGTGGAGATGATTATGAAGATAAGGTGTCCACAGGATATCTTCCACCCCACCATGCACACACCCACACACACATGCTCATACTTGAACACACACACACAGTCACACACAAACATACACTCACGCACACACACACACACATGCGTTTACCCACATGTTTCTCCAAGGCATCGTCCTATCTATTTGACACAGTAATTACAGCACATGCTGATTCCAATGATGGATGAAGTCCCAGTCTGGGATGAACAGTCTCTCCCTCTCTCTCTCCCTCTCTCTCCCCCCCCCTCTTCCTATACCAGTCTCCCCCTCTCTCTCCCTTTCTCCCCTTCCTCCCTTTTCGTCTCATACTGTACCTTCTCTACCCAAACTCCTCTTTTTTCAGAGTTTCACTTATCAACACTAATAATGCGCTGTAATGCATCCAAAATCACAACACAAACACACACACTCTTACTTTTATAGTTCACCCCGCTCCCCCTCAACACACTCAAACACACTCAAACACACTCAAACACACACACACACTCACACACACAGGAGAGGGAGTGAGTGCTGCAGTGACAGATGCTCGCTGCCGTTAAATTGAGCTGTTGACGCGCCACAAAAGACAGAGGCCTGATTGGGTTTGGCTCCTGGTCCCCCTGCCCTCTCTGCCTCGTCGTGGGGCTGCAGGAACACCTGGAGGGAGCCTGGGGAAGGAGCAGACAGGGGGAAGGTGACGGCCAGCACCGCTACATGTGACAAGGATGGCAAGGTGGGGAGGTTGCTGGGAGAAGAGAAACAGGGAGGAGGGGGAGAGAGGAGGGGGGGAGAGGGAGGGAGGGATGTAGCCCCGAGCTAAGAGAGACGGGAGGCTGCCAAGCAGGTCTACCCGTCTCTGAACGCTGCCCCCCCCCCCCCCCTCACCCTTCTCGCCTCCCTCAAACCTCCTCACCCCCCTCACCCTCGTGATGAAACCGACGACCCCTGACGCATCAAGAGCTGTCAGAGGAGCACGGGAGGCGTGCGGGAGGCTGTGAGCGGAGCGGGCAACCTTTTTCCACGCCCGCTTGCGTCTCTTTCATTCAGCGCCAGAAGGAGGGTTGCTTTTCAGGTCGGCTGCTCCGGTAAATTTGCTTGAAATGCGTGCGATCAGACTAATGTCATCACACGTGTAAATTAATGCAAGTGCCACAACGGTGAGAATGTCCCTATAAATATGAGGGAAATGAGTGTCTCCTCTCGTGCGTTGATGATGCTCACAGAGGGAGTAACTAAAAGGACAATTACTGTAAGTTGTCACACACCTGTCTCGTTTTCTACTTTAACTGTCGAAAGTCTCCCAATGCAATGTGTACTTTAAAGCTGTTCTGAGAGAAATTCGGTGGAACACATTCCTGATCAAAGCACAAATAACAAACCTGCTACCAGCTACTCTTCTTTGAGGTGGACTCTATGGGGACCAATCACGGGCCCCCAAAGTCTTTTAACTCTTAACTGTTAATGTCGGTTCACACGGATTCCTAGTGTACAATTGTTTGTAGGCTGTCATGAAATTGACCCTTTTCCACCCAAAATCCAGGCCTTTTATGGAAAAAGGAAGGGATTGGGAAAGATGCCATTTCCAGAAAGGATGTGGGCACATTGTTGGCTTTGGGTTTCTCTAACCAAGACCAGGGTTTTAGGTCCAGGAGGGTGTCAGTCTAGTTTGTCAGCTTCCTTTTCCCCGAGCATTAATCGTATCAGGCTCCAGGGAGCCAGTGTTTGTGAGAAAAAAAACGTAGATCCAGGGGACTGCTAGCATCCCCTGCTGACGTCAGCAATGCATCGGTTTCCTACGATGTGTTGATGGAAGAGATGGACAGGAGTTCTCAGCCCATTCCCCCCACTCTCCCACACTCCCTATTCATTAGCTATGTTGTAGCTCAGGTGTTAGTAGCTAGTAGTTTTGTGGTAGCTAACCATAACCCCAAGGTGTTAGTTGCTATGTAGTAGCTAAGATGCTAGTAGCTATGTAGTAGCTAAGATGCTAGTAGCTATGTAGTAGCTAAGATGCTAGTAGCTTATGTTGTCACTAAAGTACTAGTAGCTATGTGGTACCTAAGTTACTAGAAGCTTTGTTGTTGCTAAGATACTAGTAGCTATGCTGTAGCTAAGGTGCTAGTATTTATGTGCAGGTATATCAGTAGTTGTTGCCATGGTTCTGTTACTGAGGCTTCTCGAGAGTCTCAGATGGTGCAGGGTTTCATGGGCCAAAACCTGACTGGCAAATCCAACCCCCAACCGCCACACATTTATCAAGTCACTGATTTCTCTGCTCTCATTCATCACCCTATGGCACTAAGCTGAGTGGAAGCCTGAATTAGGTGTCTTTCTCACAAGATGGCGGGAACAATCCTAGCGTGACATACTAGCACCAGCTCTCAACATGCAGTTCCTCCATTTGGTCTAAAACAAATCCTATTTTGTGAAGTAACATGCAGCACTCACAATTCGATTCTTTACAGACTTTTTTTTCTTTCTTCTTGGATTTGATCTGGCGCTAACACAATACAATAGCAATAAGACGAATAAACAAATCATAAAATATATAATTTTCCTTATTTAAACTATGCATAAGAATATATTGCCAGGAGACTCCTGAAGTCTGTATTTGTACTTGTCAATATCCCTTAAATCTAGGAGTGCCAACTGTCATCACCTCAGCAGAGGAAGCCATTTTCTTTGGCTGTATCCTTGTCATGTTCTCATGCTGGCTCGACCCCTATTGTTGTATGGGACCGAACTGAACTCTTTGATGCGATAAGTGATTTAGAGAGCGAGAGGACATAAACAAATGGATCATACAGGACGTGAACAGGAAGTGCCCCCAGACTTCAAACGAGAACCGTGAAAAACACTAGGCTCTGAGCGATTGTCTACAGTCACATTATTATTTCTCACTGTGGTCAAACCTTGCAAGTGAAAAGTGGCGATCCTGTGCAGAGGAAGATATGAGTCATTTTGTTATTGAGCCGTTACACTGGAAAAATTGTTTTGGTTTATTAGCTGATTTCTTAAACTGTCTTCTAAGGTCTTGACCAACACATCCTGTCATAAAAATACACTGTCAGTTGTGAGTGCTGGTAGTGTGTGTGTGTTGTGTTTAAGTGTGAGCATTGTCTGCATGTACACACATGCAAGTCAGTGTTTATATTTGGATTGACGTGTGTGTGTTGTGGGTGTATGCATGTGTGTGCTTGTGTGTGTGGAAATGTAGAGCTGCATAGAGAAAAACGACCGCTCTCTTCAGCAGAGCTGTGATTTAAACAACCGCTCTGTTCAGCAGAGCTGTGATTTAAACAACCGCTCTGTTCAGCAGAGCTGTGATTTAAACGACCGCTCTCTTCAGCAGAGCTGTGATTTAAACAACCGCTCTGTTCAGCAGAGCTGTGATTTAAACAACCGCTCTGTTCAGCAGAGCTGTGATTTAAACAACCGCTCTGTTCAGCAGAGCTGTGATTTAAACAACCGCTCTGTTCAGCAGAGCTGTGATTTAAACAACCGCTCTCTTCAGCAGAGCTGTGATTTAAACAACTGCTCTGTTCAGCAGAGCTGTGATTTAAACAACCGCTCTGTTCAGCAGAGCTGTGATTTAAACAACCTGCTCTGTTCAGCAGAGCTGTGATTTAAACAACCGCTCTCTTCAGCAGAGCTGTGATTTAAACAACCGCTCTGTTCAGCAGAGCTGTGATTTAAACAACTGCTCTGTTCAGCAGAGCTGTGATTTAAACAACCGCTCTGCTTCAGCAGAGCTGTGATTTAAACAACCGCTCTCTTCAGCAGAGCTGTGATTTAAACAACCGCTCTCTTCAGCAGAGCTGTGATTTAAACAACCGCTCTCTTCAGCAGAGCTGTGATTTAAACAACCGCTCTGTTCAGCAGAGCTGTGATTTAAACAACCGCTCTGTTCAGCAGAGCTGTGATTTAAACAACCGCTCTGTTCAGCAGAGCTGTGATTTAAACAACCGCTCTGTTCAGCAGAGCTGTGATTTAAACAACCGCTCTGTTCAGCAGAGCTGTGATTTAAACAACCGCTCTGTTCAGCAGAGCTGTGATTTAAACAACCGCTCTGTTCAGCAGAGCTGTGATTTAAACAACCGCTCTGTTCAGCAGAGCTGTGATTTAAACAACCGCTCTGTTCAGCAGAGCTGTGATTTAAACAACCGCTCTGTTCAGCAGAGCTGTGATTTAAACAACCGCTCTGTTCAGCAGAGCTGTGATTTAAACAACCGCTCTGTTCAGCAGAGCTGTGATTTAAACAACCGCTCTGTTCAGCAGAGCTGTGATTTAAACAACCGCTCTGTTCAGCAGAGCTGTGATTTAAACAACCGCTCTGTTCAGCAGAGCTGTGATTTAAACAACCGCTCTGTTCAGCAGAGCTGTGATTTAAACAACCGCTCTGTTCAGCAGAGCTGTGATTTAAACAACCGCTCTGTTCAGCAGAGCTGTGATTTAAACAACCGCTCTGTTCAGCAGAGCTGTGATTTAAACAACCGCTCTCTTCAGCAGAGCTGTGATTTAAACAACCGCTCTGTTCAGCAGAGCTGTGATTTAAACAACCGCTCTGTTCAGCAGAGCTGTGATTTAAACAACCGCTCTGTTCAGCAGAGCTGTGATTTAAACAACCGCTCTGTTCAGCAGAGCTGTGATTTAAACAACCGCTCTGTTCAGCAGAGCTGTGATTTAAACAACCGCTCTGTTCAGCAGAGCTGTGATTTAAACAACCGCTCTGTTCAGCAGAGCTGTGATTTAAACAACCGCTCTGTTCAGCAGAGCTGTGATTTAAACAACTGCTCTGTTCAGCAGAGCTGTGATTTAAACAACCGCTCTGTTCAGCAGAGCTGTGATTTAAACAACCGCTCTGTTCAGCAGAGCTGTGATTTAAACAACCGCTCTGTTCAGCAGAGCTGTGATTTAAACAACCGCTCTGCTTCAGCAGAGCTGTGATTTAAACAACCGCTCTGTTCAGCAGAGCTGTGATTTAAACAACCGCTCTGTTCAGCAGAGCTGTGATTTAAACAACCGCTCTGTTCAGCAGAGCTGTGATTTAAACAACCGCTCTGTTCAGCAGAGCTGTGATTTAAACAACCGCTCTGTTCAGCAGAGCTGTGATTTAAACAACCGCTCTGTTCAGCAGAGCTGTGATTTAAACAACCGCTCTGTTCAGCAGAGCTGTGATTTAAACAACCGCTCTGTTCAGCAGAGCTGTGATTTAAACAACCGCTCTGCTTCAGCAGAGCTGTGATTTAAACAACCGCTCTGTTCAGCAGAGCTGTGATTTAAACAACCGCTCTGTTCAGCAGAGCTGTGATTTAAACAACCGCTCTGTTCAGCAGAGCTGTGATTTAAACAACCGCTCTGTTCAGCAGAGCTGTGATTTAAACAACCGCTCTGTTCAGCAGAGCTGTGATTTAAACAACCGCTCTGTTCAGCAGAGCTGTGATTTAAACAACCGCTCTGTTCAGCAGAGCTGTGATTTAAACAACCGCTCTGTTCAGCAGAGCTGTGATTTAAACAACCGCTCTGTTCAGCAGAGCTGTGATTTAAACAACCGCTCTGTTCAGCAGAGCTGTGATTTAAACAACCTGCTCTGTTCAGCAGAGCTGTGATTTAAACAACCTGCTCTGTTCAGCAGAGCTGTGATTTAAACAACCGCTCTGTTCAGCAGAGCTGTGATTTAAACAACCGCTCTGTTCAGCAGAGCTGTGATTTAAACAGGAGTTGATGCAACAGTGAGGCCCCTTCCTGTGACGATCCTGCAGTCCACAGCTCCTGTGCCAAGTTACTCTACGTATATTAAAAACTCTCCGCTCAGGTGAAACGTTACACAGCTGACAGTATGGTCTGGCACCAGGAATCTGTATGAGATAAATACCTCGAATTTACAGAACTGTGAATAATCCCTGGTTATAATATGTAGCCTACCTACAAAATCTCTAACACCCAAATCAGCTATAAAAAGTTGAGCAATACCAAGAAAGCTGGGACCAATTTGCTTTACAACCATGTGGATTATAAAATCTGTTTTGAGGCTCAATAACGTAACATTTGCAGCAATACTTGATATATTTTCCATGCACTGCCCCTGGTATTTCAAGGGCAAAGTCAAGTCAAGAAGTCTTCAGATCATAAATACAATTATGTATGTGTCTACGTGAAACAGGTATGTCCCTAGTCAATGGTGTGTAACATCAGGCCGTTTGGGAAGAGACCTTTAGACCAGTCTCCCATTGTGTTTCAGAGTGAGACATAATCGTTCATTAACCTCTGACCTGGAAGAGATTGACTCCCTCCTGAGACTCGGAGGCATTGTTCCCCTCCCTCCACAGCTGGGTCGGGGAGAAGGAGAACCAACATAATGATCTTTAATGGATCACCCGGATGAACACGCAGTGCGGTTCTCCTTTCAATTACGGAGGGGATCATTTAAATGAGGCTGAGCTGTGGGCTGTGGGCTGTGGTACCAGACGGCCGCTGGGAATACTGTGGGGGGGGGGGGGGGGGGGGGGGGTCGTTCACCCCCCACCTCGGGAGGTCCCTGAGGAGGGTGCTTTATTGAGTGAGTGAGTGAGTATGTGTACACATATGTGTGTGTGTGTGTGTGTGTGAGAGAGAGAGTACACATTTCTGTGTTTGCATGTACAGTACTGTGCAGAAGCCTTAGGCACCCAAGATTTTTCACGTAGATATTTTCTTATATATTAGTACTGTAAGTATGTGTGTGTGAGTACACATTTGTACGTGTGCATGTATGTGTATGTGTGTGTGAGAGTACAGATGCGTGTGTGAGTAAACACAGTGTGTATTGCTGTGTATATTTTCACCCATGTGTGTGTGTGTGTGTGTGTGTGTGTGTGTTTCCCTGGTATCACGGACGTGTCATCTCTCAGCCTGTGCCCCGAGGGGCTGGAGTTTATTGTCACTGGTCGCAGGCTGACAGGGAAGTTAATCAATCTGGCAATTTGGTGCTGCTGAGGTCTTAGCCTGTAGGGTCCTTCCTCCCTCCTGTCCTCTCTGTCAGCAGTGAGGCAGGAGGACACAGGGAGATGTCAGATGTGTTCCAGCAGGCCATCAGAGACATCAGGAACACAACATTCATATATTAAAGCAGATATTGATTGGTTTTACAAAGTTATTTCTCAGCCAAAGGTCAATGTGCTAAATATGTCCCTGTTTGTGTTTATATACTCGATTGTTTGTGTTAGAGTGTGTATGTGTTTTTGTGTGTGTGTGTGTCTGTATGTGTTTTGGTGTGTGAGTTTGTATGTCAGAGTGTGTAATAGAGTCTGAAAATTACAATGACTCTTTAGTCTGAAGTGAAACCGATCACACTGTTTGTCTCCACAGTGTTGTGATGGATGTGATATACTTGATAATGATGGCCCATTTCAGCACTTTCTGCCCAGGTAAGCATGGCTGTCTCTCCAGGGCAGGGAGATCACAACAGGTCACGGCATCACACGCTTAATTTAGTTAATAGACACAGGAGAGAGAGGCGGGTCTGTGAGGAAGGACAGGGATCAATGAACAGAGTCTGTAATGAAATGACACGTAACCTTGATAGAGGTGGAGGGCATCGGCCGGGGTGGAATCTGCTTAGATACAGACTATCTCAGCCTCTTTTGTTACAATATACTGTCGTTTTTTTTCTTTCTTTTTTTCCCTCCTTTTGTTCCGTCTTGCTTCTTTCTTTCGCTCCTTCTCCCTTCCTTTCCTCTTTTCTATCCCATGTCCACATATTTTCGCGCTGACGCTTTCCGGGAACTGTAAGAATGGGTCATTCAGTGTTAAGGAAAATTGTAAATGGAGACATTTAATACTGTAAGCTGGAGACTGAACTCTCCTACAGTGTCGTCTCGGAACTTGAACCATTAATCCTCTGTAATTTAAAATCCCGAAAATTGCAGATTACTTATCGTTTACATTAATCTCTGTGGAATTCCCACCATGCTGAAAAGATACAGGCCAGTTTACTGTACCGCCTCAGAATATATAGAGCAACAACATAGCACTTTACTCATTGGCTTCAGTGGCACAACAATGGCATAGACTGGTTGTAAATAATAAGATAATGTCCTAATCACGATCCTTAAACCATCTAAGAGAGTAGCTGTTGGGAGTTGCTGTTGTTACATGTTCGCTTAACTAGATTCCTTCCGGTCTTGAGCTTTGAAAAGCTGTTGTGTCCAGGTTTAATGGATTAGCTAATTTAATGTTATACATTTGATATTTAAAAAATTATACATTTCTGATGTTGGTGTTAGAATTATACTTTTCAGAATGCAAATAATCTTAAATGTTTTGATCTAAAATGTAAACAGTTGGTTTAAATGTCAATAGGAAAATGTTGTTTTATACTAGATTAAATGTAGCCTATATAATTATTTTCAAAGTAGCAGTGGTAGCATGATTATCAGGTTTTTTTGCACCCCGGAGAAACCTCTGACTCTTACCTTTATGATTCACCCCCTCCCCCAGCACACACACACACACCCTCCCCCAGCACACACACACACACCCTGCCCCAGCACACACACACACACGCACGCACACAAGTCCTTTTAAGTGACCTGTTCAAGCATAAAGCTGTAACACAGGGTCATAAACCACGCAAGGCCCATTACTAATGCTTCTAATGTGAAATCAATACCTCCTCCTTCAAAACAAACATCAACTACACCAAACTACAAGTTTAGCTGATATACAAGCAAATATCATTGAGAAAGCCATGAAGGTTGATTGGAAATAAATCTTTTGCGTGCATTTGTGGATCAAATATGACTGGAAATGATGGCGAGCGAAATCTAACCTGGCGTTGGGAAACGCAGCATCAAGGTAATTCAAGCCTTTCGCGACAGCTGTGGGACCTTGTCGATCGCTTCCAAACACCGATTTTTCCCCCCTCCTGATATGAGACGGAGCCGTGTGGACGTTCTCCTGTCTGAACCCAAACACACACGGCCGGGGATCCCCTCACAGAGATGTGCGTGTTGGTTTGTTCAAGCCCATTTGATATGGTGCTCCTAACATAACCCTTGAAGGGGCTCCTGGAAACCTCAGAAGGGTTTCAGAACATCTGTCCTGACATACAAGTCAGATGGCTGAGCGGTTAAGGAATCGGGCTATTAATCAGAAGGTTGCTGGTTCGATTCCTGGCCGTGCGAAAATTATGTTGTGTCCTTGGGCAAGGCACTTCACCCTACTTGCCTCGGGGGGAATGTCCCTGTACTTACTGTAAGTCGCTCTAGACAAGAGCGTCTGCTAAATGACTAAATTTAAATACAAAACCTGTTTTGTTGATCAAACTGTAGTTTCCTTATAAAAGTATGTGGTAAATGATTAAAATGTTAAGTGAAATGCAATGATTGAGTTTTCACAAAAAATAGACAGGAGACCTGTGACACCATTAAACTGCCTGGGTTATGACTTGATGCACGGCCAGCTTGAACACAGCATTCACAGCAGGGAATGTTAAGACAGCTTTCATTCGAAGCTATGGAGCCTAGCTTTCCCAGAATAGCAGTGCTTTGTAACTAGCATGTGATGGCCAGGGAATGTGGTGAGTATTTGCTAATGGTGGAGACGATCTCCCTGTCTCAGCAGGTATTGCCTGCATTCACAACATTGCACAGACAACCGTGTCATAAATCATCAATCACCAGTGTGGCAATTAATGTAAAATTCCCTTCACGATTGTATGATCGTAGACTACGTATAACGTACAAGGATATGATGATATTGCATACCAGGATGGTTCATTTTCAAAGAGGTCAAAGGTGAGATTATCCCGTATGGAAACTAAGCGGTAATGAGTGATGACAAATGGTCCCATAATCATTCTTCAAATTCACCAACCCTCCATAAAAGTCAACACTTAACCTGGGTCTGTGACCATGGGATACAGTGAGTTTCTCTTCAGAGTCGATCCTCTGGTGTTTATATTTAGATCTTGACAGGGATTGTGCTTGGAACTGCATGGAAACTATTCTGAATTTAGAAACTAAGATGGGACAATGACAGAGATCAAAACGTTGATGGTGGGGTTTGTGGGATCTGAAACCCCCAGGTCTTACACTGCAAATGGAGATTCATGAATTGCTAAAGAGCAGTGGACTTACAAGCCATTTTGGGAAGTTATGACGGTCATTTAAAATGTAGGTTAAAACTAAGATGGAGGGTCAGCCTTAAACACAAAACAGCAGGGGTTGTAACAGTCTGCTTTCAAAGGGAGATATATGGGCCGGGCAGCGGACGGGATCAGTTGCTTATGGAACCTAAAACCTTGGATGACAGTGAGACACTTTTAAATGGCAAGATGGATAAGCTCCTCTTGGCACTGGCCGACACGGTTAAAAGTCTTGCTTAATTCAAACGATCCAAATCTCTGCTTGTTTAATGTAAACAACAGTATAAACGAGCAGGGGATGGTTAAGTGTAGTTGTGTGTCGACTGTGATTCACTTATTTCCTTTTCGCAATAGTGCTGTAAGAGCAACAACATATGGAGAAAGTTTTCATAAACTGTATGCTAATGTTCTTTGAAATGCATAAGAGGTAGGCCTATCTTGATTTTAGGTCAGGGTATTTGATGTTGTGAAAGTCTAAATGCAACTGTAAGAGATTTAAACTCAACCTTCAGTGGTCACCATGGCCACCCTTAATTTATTACAGAACACTACCGATATGATTACATGCTAAGCTTCAACTTGCAAGCACATTAACCAGTTTTAAATTACCTCTTAGGGATGTCTGGCATTTTGGAGATGGCATTTCAGCTCGGCGCGGTAGTTATCCGTGTTGTTGATTTTAGTTTTGCTAATCTTTCACAGTTAGGCCAACGTCTGTCTCACCTCGTTTGGGGGTATCACGGGACCGCAGGTATAAACTTCCCAAATCAATGGCATATGTTCTGCATTACACTGGGAACGCGCTCTTAGAAGCGCTATCCCTGAGAGTGGCACACACCGATGACAGACGCGGTCTGATTCCACATATGTTGAAATGTAGAAAGCGTTACATGTGCTCTTTGATATCAGATGATTTATAAGGCCTTGACACCGGTTGAGAACGTCTTGGATGAAGGAAGAGAGAGGGGCCTGCACTGAGAGAGGTCTATCAAATCATGTTTAGACTTGAAACAAATTGTACGGCATTCTCATCAACTGTTTTTATTCAGACATTTTTTTCTTATTTTCGTTTGATGTCGTTTTGAGAATGACGAACTTCGTTTTCTCTATTATGTTTTTGCGCTGTGGGTATTTGCTACTCAGTTGACCTTTGAACAAAATGTACAGAGGTCATGAGGTGTATTAAGTCCGATAGCTTACATCTCCTGACTCTGTCCATCATCAGCTCTGCCAAACTAGTGAAATCCGATCCCGGTTTGATTGCGACCACAAGACACTCATCAATATTCACTGTCTCCACATTACAGATGACATGTGGCAAAACCCAGGAATTTTAATTGACCTTCTTTCAAAGGGCTTCGGGAAACACTCACTCAATATTAGAAAGGCACACAGACTGTAGGATTCAATTAACTGTTGAACTAAAGTTTGGGTCGGACAGAAAAAATGAACGTAGGAGCTGGATCGGAGACTGTACGGTTGCAGCGAGGACTCGAGCCGTTCTGCGTTAGAAAAGCGAGGTTGAGTGGGGTCGTTGTCCCGTGAGGTATAATTATATCAGACTAAGCTTCTCGCTCCAAGATAAAGTTAAACTAACAGACTGATCTGCGACACTTCTCAAGTTTGAAACCAAAGCACCGTGGATAACTCAATTAGCTAATGGGGGAATGCGCAAACCCTTAATAGGGATTGTAGGGGATGAGGATGGTTGTTCTCAAACATTAATTACCTATCGCATTTCTGTCAGTCATCAAAGTTACATGGCTTATGGCATGGCTAAATCAGTATTCAGCTGAGCACTCCTCTTCTATTAGAAACGTCAGTCTCCTGCTTGGCTGTGTAATCCAGTCAGATCTGTTGGTGACTCCTGCCCTTGCAACAAGGCCCAGCCCTGCAGATGAGCTGCTTAGCTTCGTCCTGGGGATGGCTTAATTTGGTTTACAAGGCATACATAAATATTTCAGCGGCAGGACTTGGTCATTCTTAACATCTCAGAGTACAGTGCAGTGGGCACGAGGGCAATTAATAACGTACAGTTAGTGGTGACAGCCCATCTACCCCAGACAGGGTAATTGACAGTATCCATGCAGTGGTTAACGTCTCTCTGCATCTCTATTACGGCATTCTTTATTCAATAACACCTCAGAAACCAACCTGACAACATGCAGCACTGAAAACAACATGTTCAAAATAAAAGTTTTTAAACTCCATAGTTTGTATTTTCTCATTGAATTCACAACTGTTTAAGTAAGTCCTTCCCACATATAAAATAGTTCACCGCCCCAGCAATGGTTGTAGTATGAATATACAGTATATAGTATAGTTGTGGTTGTAGTTTGCAGGTATTGTGTAACTGCCCTCATAGTATACAGTTATAGCATTGTATGGCAGGTATGCCATGGCAAGTGTGTGAATGAATCTTGAGTCTGAAACGCAACAGGTCTGAAGACAGGAGAATGTTGCTTGGACGAGGGAAAGAGAGAGGGTTATTAGTGACATGGTCCAGGGAAGATTTTTTATGGATCCTTATAAATCTGCACTAGGTGAAATTAAGCCATCCTCTATGATAGTGAAGCTAAATCGTTAAATTATACTGCTTGGAGTACATCACCACTACTGACAACTTAAACATGATGACTCTTGACAGATCTTAAGTGCTGTCAAGCTATATATATATATACAACTCCTAGCCCCACCCCCATAGTTTCTGTATTTCTTTTTAAGTACTATCCCTCAAGCAGGGGCATATTGATTCCTACAGACCCTGGTTCCAACAGTGGAAACGCAGTGAGATACGAGGGAAAGTTCCTGGGTGACGTTCCTGCGTTGGAAACATAGCTTTAGCTACCCTCCTTCCTCTCCAACCATCCAACCCAAGCCCGTGAGCACCCCGGTATCCCCGAGTCATGCTAACGCCAAAGGCTAAAGAGGACCATACTGGGACCTGGAGCTGTGAACACAAAGTAGTCCTTGCTGTGGCAGCCTGTTTGTTTACACGCGGCCCCAGATAATTAGCCCAGAAGTAATGACTGGTCTCTGATGACAGCCGCTGAAACTGGATCCCCCTGTGTGAGATGCTCTCCCTGTCACTCTCCCCTGCACAGCAACTGTGGAAGGGGCTATTTTCTGCCGCGGCTGCTCTGGGCTAGCCTGGCGCCAGCCCCCGGGACCTATCGGGATGGGGGGGGGGGGGGGAGAGGAGGGGTGGCTGACAGGCCCAGCGCTGCCATTCGCCCCTTAACCCCCCACGCCCAAACACCAAACGCCACCCGGAACCCAACACTAAAAACACTGTCAGGGTACGCTTGCACGGTCCGTGTCGGCGGACTGGAATGGTAGAAATGCCCCGGCATGTGTTCCCCAACCGTTACCTCTGCCCCGGCCCCGGCCCCATGTGCTCCAAAAACGCTTTTAGCGTCCGACCAACGTTGACCGTGAAGTAGCGAGAGAATCTCTGAACACCCACCAGTGAAGGGAGAAGAGCAGAGCGATCACGTGGCGATCTCTCTCTCGGGGAGATATCTGGATGACGAATGTGATTTGCTGAATGGCCACTAACATGTTCTCAAGCTGTCAGGCTGGCAGCATCGCACACAGTCACAGCTTAGTGGAGCAACGCCTTTGATCTGCTTCAAATCTAAAGCAAACACAGTCAACAAGCAGGAATCAGCAGCCCAACATAATGCAGCTTTAGTGAGAAAACATTGACCCTCCCTGAGCAGTTATGAAAGCTTTACTGCCAGCCAAGTGCAAAGGCCTGGCAATCCGTGGTACTTGAGGAGGGCAGAGGGGTTGGCGGGGGTCCAGTCTCGAACCCAAAGAGCAGGCAGAGTGGTTCTTTCACCAGATGCACTAACCCCAGGATGTAGAACACATATCTCTGTGAAAGTGCTGTCACAGACTTTTGTGTGCACGTCTAAACACATTGGTGTACTGTCCTTCTTCACCCTTTGTATGTTGCTTTGGATAAAAGCATCTGTTAAATGACTGCAATATAATGTGACAATGTCAGAGCTTGAAGATGTTCTTTTTCTCTGAAAGTTCGATGAGCAACAGTGTATTGAAGATTGTACACGCAGCTTATGCTGAGAGACTGATATAGATGCTGCCATACACTGTCTGTTCCCATGAACGGCCTGTACACAGACAGGCTCCACTGTGGGAGACCCACTGTTTTCAGGAGGAGGGGTCACTGACCATTCCTGGAGGAGGGGACCCTTCGCTGAATTTCTCCTCACAAGATTTCTTCCATTGTTTCTCTAAGAGCTTTCCTGGGAGTTTTTCCCTCGTATTCCTCGAGGGTTTAAGTTGGTTTAGGTTCAGTTCTATGGGCGTATGTGAAGCCCTCTGTGACACTGCTTGTAAAAAAGGCAGAAGAAATAATATTTGATTTGTTTCTGGTGACCTGGTAGGCTGGTGTGTCCCAGCATTAGCAGCGAGGCTGCATATTTAACTCTTCCTCTCTAGATGTCAGTTGTTTTTAAAGGTGTTCCTCAAGTGTAACCTAAAGAAGGGATGGAAACCAGGCCTAGTCATGCTGAAAACAGAAAGCCAAAGAGATTGCTGCAGCTGCGTTTTCAAGACGCCAGGTGTTTCTTCGTTGCATAATTAAAGTGTGCATCACTTGAGTTCCTTGCAGTGGACGGTTTACGGATTGCTTCACTTAGACACAGAATGTTTAGAGCCTTTATGTCAACCCAGAAAAAGAAAAGAAATGTAATCGTACTCGAAAATGTGCATGGAATACATCAATTAAGAATAGATACTGGAAATACAACTCTGGAATACGCAAATGAAACCTGAATCGCACTAAATCTAACATGAACTTGATAACTCCTGGCCATAATGAGCAGTTGAAATAGAGACATGAAGTGCTGGTGTCCAACACGTATCTCTTTTCCTCTCAAAGGTTTAGAGGTTACATCCTTGCTCTTGAAAGGCAGACACTAACATTTAAAAGGCCTGGAGGACCGAGGGGCTGCCACTTGTGACCTCCAAATGGTATTCATTCCTTGTCGGTCTTGTGTGTGAAACATTTCTGTTGACACCCGGCAATGCAGCGTTGATGAGTTAATCTAGCAGCTGAGTGTGTCCTTTAACTACCCCCCAACCCCCTGCAGCTTTGCAGAAAACCGCCCTTATCTCCATGGGAGAGGGATAAAATAGCGAACCCGCTGTCGTAAATCCACAGGATACTTCTGGAGACGTGTCGAAGCGCTCCACTTTCTTTTCCGTCGTTTCGATTAGCCATGCTCTTCTTCTTCTCCTCCTCCTCCTTCTTCTTCTTCTGTTTCAGTCTGGAGTGGAGACGGCTCACCCCTCTCAAGCAGGTATCCAGGGTAGCTAATGAGGGGGTGGGGGGGGGCTCCAATGAGAAGAGGCCTGGAGCTGGATGGTTCAAGATACCTGTAGGGTGTAGTGGGGGGTCAAGCAGTAACAGTAATAATGAGTCAGCATGAAAGCTCACCTGTGCATGGTTGTGCATTCTGGAGACCAGGTTGGGAAGGTTTGGGGAATTCTAAATGCGTATTCCCAGCAGGGGGTAGAGCAATAGGCAGCCTTAGCACTGGATATTACTTTAGCCCTTCTGGATGGTGTCCAGCCCTCCCTGAGATCAGGACAGTAAAAATAGGCTGGCTGTATGTCCTGCCACGAATATGAAATCTACTCCAGGCTTGTTGCCTTATTGTATGGGGGGGGGGGGGGGGGGGTCCGGGCAGTGGATATCTGTTACTTCGTAGAAGCTTCTTGATCCGTGGCCTTATTAGACAGCTTTAGTAATGTGTCATATCTGCAGCCACTTCTTCTCAGGGGGAAAACCCCTGTTTTGGGTGAGTTGGTGACAGCTTTGTTGTGAATCACACCGTTCCTAAATCAGTAACTATGTTTCAGAGTTTTTTTGTGAATGTGGTGGCATGTCTGATTTTTTGTTGTTGCAATATGATCATCAAATAGTCCTAGTTATGGCAAAGGAGTCTAATGGATTTTTGCACAGAAAAAAGTGCATGTAATAAATTATAAGCACAAAGTACAACAAATATGTATGTGATAAAACCTTAAGTTTAATGCTGCTTCATATACATATTATATGCATTAATTACAGTATATGTTAAATAAAATAAAAACTATATGATACAATTTATAGGTTTATATTGTAAATTATATTCTGTATAATATTAATACATGACTATACTATTGTACTATTTTACTAGATTTATTTTCTTCTTTGATAAGCTTTTTAATAATCTTAGCAGCCTCCATAGATGTGGTCAGTGTGACACAGTGTTGTCTGCTTATTAGACGCAGGAGCCTTCTTCCTGTGGGAAAGTGTGGCTCCTCAGAACAAGGAATTTCTGGGCGAGCTACATCTGAAGGTGGGAATGACTGGAGTATTCTCTCCCACTGACAGCTCCTCTGACGGTGAGGAATTCACTCTCTGCAGCACATTTTCACGGGTTTAAGACAGCACACTGGCTGTCTTATGAGTATATCTCACTTATGGAAGAGGCAGAAACAGCTGTACTCAGACACTTGAGTGAGAAAGGGACAGCCCATTTGTTTATGGTTGACACCTTGAGGTCGGAAAATGTATAGCATCTGTGTTGGGTCCCCTAATTTATGCCAGCGTTTTACTTTTCGGCCACGTCGTTTTGTTTACGATGTTCCATCGTGGAAACTCAAGACATTGTGCTATCCCTTCCTCACAGTATCACATACACAGGCCAGTGACCATCAAGTGTTAATCGCTCCAACCAATATACAGTATATAAATATATTTATTCAAAGACATTACAGCTGTATCTGTTTCCCCACACGCCATAGTGCTTAAAGAACGCATCTCAACCGTGTAGTTAATGTTTACAAGGCCACACAACACTTGACGAGATTTGACTTGAGGTGTTGCTCACAGCTAATGCATATGGTAATGTCCCGGTTTCCCGCTAAATACCCAAGCCTGGAGGGGGGGTGGGGGGGCATTCTGTTTCGTCATTGTTACACCTTGTAAAACCATGATGGAATGTTTTGACAGTTGTGCCGATTGTTTGGAATTCCTCGTCTTTTGACTTCCCTTCCCTGACGAGGTCTGTGAGTGTGAGATCAAGGCTCTCGCCTGGTCGCTTCAGGCACAGGGTCGTCTCTCCTCAGCCCGGAGGAGGGTGAAGGAGGGTGGAAATTGTCACCTCTGATAGATTAGGTTCCTGTCACCAAGCAGTTATAAACATAGTACTTTTCCTTGCACTTCCCAGTGCCTCTTTCCAGACTCTGAGAAGTCACACCTCTCTCTATTCCAACTTCAACAGGCTCTACCAATCGCTCAAACACAGATTAAAACGACACACTTCTGATGCTTGATGTTTCTGCTGCGCTTAACTACAAGCACTATTTGTATGTCACTTTGGATTCAAAGCATCTGCTAGATGAATTCAATGCCATGTAACAATGAAGGGAGCACCTCTCCTCTCACCAGTGGACGGAGAGCCCGGGGTGTTGCCATGAGGAACACCACACTGAGTCCTGACTCCTGCTGACAGAAAGAGGTTTCATGGAGACTTGATCCTCCTGGTGATTTCAGTTCATACTGCATTATGGGTTTTGATATTTGCCTGACTCTGGAATTCAGTGCAATGCCACCCAGTCCCATTAAAGCCATTTAAGATCACACATTTGCACTCTTTTTTATTTTCAGAAATGTGCATGTTTTGTTTGTTAGGTTATTGCAGTGATTATGTGATTATATACCATGACATTAAAATGTTGCATAATTCTATTGTTGTTGTCTCATATTATGTATTCCATTGTATTATATTATACTGCAATGATGAGAATTACTTTCTTTAAATACTCTGGATTCACTTGAACCTAAACCTAGTCCCAATGGAAACATGAAGAATGAATCAAATCTATGAACGACCAGTTATCTTGCTTCGTACAGTTATAGCAGCCACATTTTTAATTGCGCTAACAGAGGGCATTTCACTTAATGCTGTGCATGTGTTTGTTTCCAACATGGGTTGCCATGGTATCAAACAGTAAAAACAATCCTCGCTGACTGATTGGGCAACTGTGGCAGTAGGAACCCCACAGAGAGAGTGCTGGAACGTTCCTGGGAAACAGGATCCATCCGGGAGCTAGCGATCATATCTCTCCGATTGCATGGTATCACATACTGATATTTTTCCTATAGAATGGCCCCGTCAGGTATCTCCTACAGCACGGTATCACATGCTGATATCTGTCCTATAGAATGGTATCACGTATTGGTATGTCCTACTGAATGGCATCTCATAGTGATATCTCTGATTCAAAATAGTACAACGTTAAATTAAAAACCTAATCCTATTTGATCCGTAAAGCCCTTTTTACAAGCCACTGTCACAAGGGGATTCAAATCTAAATGGGATCAGCAGCTACACCCTTAACCAAGCTAAACCATCTGAGAAGACAAGAGCCGTTCACTGAGGTAAATAACAACATCACGTTTTCACTTAGCAGATGTTTTTTTTAAATCCAAAGCAATGTATAAAACAAGGGGGATGAGGAAGTTTAATGAACTAAAACAAATCTTATGTACTTATCAAGTGTTCCCAACAAATCTGAGATGGATTTAGGTGACGGACATAGATGGAACTGACAATGGTTTGTTCGTGTGTCCTGCCAATGCATTCATGATACGTTGTCTATGCACCATGTTAGCATCTGTTTCATCACAAGGACAATATTTCTGTGTTGCACCTGTGCACCTGAAAGAATACAAGCATGTCTTTACAAATAGACGTGGCCAGTAGAGAGAGAATGATTTGTTCTAGTGACGCATGCCAGTGTGTGAGCTATTAAACACACACCCGTTAGATCTATCACAAACAATGACATGAATTTCTGGAACTCCCTATGAGCTTACCAAAACATCAGGAGCACTTCACACCGAACCCTGCTAACGTGGTCTTCGGTAATCAATTTAACTGTCATCACACAACAACTACTTTTGGTGGTCCGTTTTTGTTTGTCAAATAATCTCCTTTTCACATCAATGGCGTCAAGAAATGTTTGCTCATGTTGAGATTTTAACTCCCGGACTGCTTGTGAGAAAATATCCAACAACATGACAACTGTTCTGCTCAGGGCTACAAAGATTACTCTAAAGTTAGCCATATTACATGGGACAAAGGTGTTAGTGCTAATTTAGCTCAACTGTGTGGTTGTCTGTGGCTTGATCTCGTGCCATCTGGTGACAGCTTTTACCGGAGGTTGGCGTTGGTCCATAACCTTACTACCGTGGGCCCGGTAATGCCTCAGTCTATTTATACAGCACCAGCACATGTCCGTAGCAGGTTTCGGACAGTGGCATTAACAAGCTGAGAATTTCGAACAAAGCAAATGCGGGACTTTGAGAATTTCCTGGCACCGCGAGCATGTTGCTCTGGAATATTTGGGATGGCTGCCCTCGTGTTGAAAAGCGTCCATTTCCTCAAAGTGGACGCGGGAATGATTTTCGCAGGAGGGGTACTGATGTATTTTCTCCGCCCTCGCTGCCAATACCCACAACCAGAGCACCCCCCAACCGTCTCCTCCTGGGGATTAAACACAAGGCGGACCACCTTCGGTCTTCGTCACGCATTGTTCTCTGTTGTACTGCGACAGACACATTTTAGCACGGCTGTAGCAGGACATCTGGCCATGCAGCGGCTGCCACCTGTTTCCATGGAAGGATTGTCCATGAAACTGGGATCCGTGATATGCCCATTTGTCGGCTGCATTAGTTGCAGCGCGTCATGTGATGTGACAGTCTAAGCTCTGGACTCAAAAGTATCTCATATTTCCCATTAAAAATGAACAGAGAGTGTGCATGGGTGTTGTGTGAAAGGGAGGCATTTTGAGACTGGCAACCAAGCCTGGGTGATTAAGTAAGTATAGTGATTTATTATCGTCTGTTTTAAGTTTGAAGAATATGCACATTCAAATCTTTAAGGTCAGGGTTCTGCACCGTTAGGTGAGGCTTCACAAACCTTCATATAATGGGTGGGTTTCTTGGTGCTTTAGTCTATTTTGGAAGAAAAAAGAATTGAGTTTGTTTTCTGTTTTCCTTCATGAAAGGTATTATGAAAGGAGTTATTGATTAAGTTGGGAAACAACATTATTACACAAACCAGTATTTACATCTGACTGGGATTTCCTTTTATAAACAACAAAATGTACTTTTTAATATTATCGATGGGGGAAAAAAAAGTCTAGTTCCTGAAAGTCCAGGAGGAAAGAAGAAAGTGAGTCTGCATGTTGACTGTGTGTGTGCGTGTGTGTGTGTGCGTGTGTGCGTGTGTGTGTGTGTGTGTGTGTGTGCGTGTGTGTGTGTGTGTGTGTGTGCGTGTGTGTGTGAAGAGGGGGGGGGGGGTCAACAAAACAGAAATAGGAGGAACTTCCTGCCTTTGACTACGAGCAACTGACAAATGAACGAGTGTCGCTCTGCAGGGGGTAAAGATAAGCTCTGCTCCCTCCTCACCCATGTTAATTAGCCTTTCAGGGGAGTTTGGCTTCTCATCTCTACAAGCCGGTCATCCCCTTTTACACCATGACTTGGAAATCATCTTGTTTTAGGGGACTTCTGCCACTACCCTAGTATATTTGGCAACACCCCTATTTGTATGTTACTTTGGATAAAATGTGTATATGTGATAGTTTCCGAACTGATGCATGAGCTCATTATGTAAGTGGTTTTTCATTGACCCAGACACATTGATGACATGACTGTAATTTTTATTTATTTATCACAAGCTCACAAACACAACAACATAAAACCAAGCATGATCGTAAAGTATCCCAGATCCCAGAAGAAAATGCACACGAGACTTCCTGGAGATCACAGCTACCAGCATGCCACATGGTCTTCCTGAAGGGGCTTGGAGGAAGTCCCGAGAGTGTCCGAGCATGTCTGTACCCCTCCTGATCCCCTCTCTGTGACTCTCTCATTGTTTTTGGCAGAGCAGCTGTGCTGAGATTTAGATATCATCATTCAGGCAGGCAGATAGGACATCAAGACTTGTCCCCAAGGGAGTCTGGGAAGCACGAAAAACGGAATGTGAGATGTGTTTGTCCGACACAATTTGATAAAGAGTCCGTATCTTAGTGACAGCAAAATGTCTCCCAAATGACTCTCTTGTAGTGTGCTCTGGCTGCCTGACTGTGTAGATTACAGTTTAGAAAGTTGATGTGCTACCTTGCTTCTATATCTCTTGCTTCATTCTTAGGTGATTTTACCCTGATTTTGAAAACTTCTTGTCATTCATTATTATTTAAAGTATCTGTAGGTAACAGTTTTGGGTAGTTTGACAGACAGTATTCAACATAATCGAGTGCGGACGTTTCATCGACAGTAACTGTTCAGATGTTTTATGATTTTGGAAGCATCGACTGCAGATGTAGCTAATACCTCCAAGGAACAATAAGTCGACTTTAGATTTCTGACATTTAAATGATTTAAATCTACATTTACATGTTGTTTCCCCTTAAAAGTCTAGTCGTTTTCTAGTATATTCATTTTTATTTTACATGGGGCTTTATTTAACCTCTGGTTATTGCCTTTATTTCCTGGCTGCTTATTTGCATCTATGTGATTTGGGCCTGGGAGTACTGAAGGGAATGTTGGAGGAGAAACTTGTCAGAAGGGAATCCAAATCAATTTGTCAGGTTAGGACGGAGGAGCCTCGTTTTTGGTTTGTTTGATTAAAAAGTTTTCTCAGGTGACTGACAGGGCAGCTGTGGTAGTTACATGGAGATTTGGGAAGCCAGAGCAGCGTTGGGTCAACATTCCCCTCCCTGCAGCAACCATCCATTATCGGGAATCTCATTTGAGTTTTCTGATGTGGTATATGTGTTGTGCAGAGACCACAGAAACATCCGGAATTTGGCCCAGTCCTACTCTCTGGAAGGCATGCTTAGTCATCGTTATCATTCATAATTATTGTGTTTCATTAGTCTCACTGATCAATAGCAACTTGACAAGGGGTGTGAGTGTGTAGTGAAAGCAGGACTGGCGTTGAGTAAGGTCAAATGTTCAGATGTGTATCTACTACCAAGGAGAGCAATTAAAGCGAATTCCACTCTGGATTTGATCCTGGTTTTAAATGTCTCAATATTGCCTTTTAAACTGTTGTGGAAGCAATGTAGATTACTACCATGTGTTTTCACTCAATTTAACCAACTGCAGAAACAGTTTGTTCTGCTTTGATGCAGTGCACTTATACATTTCTGTATTTGTCAAGAAACATATGTGCCATCGTGTACTGCATACTCAACCAAATAACTGTATTAAACTCAAGACCATATTTACACAGATGCCTAAAGAAAAGTGATTATAACCAAACATGTTTCATTAATTGGTTTGTTTCTTGTTTGGCGTATATTGGAGTTATACATTTGATAAATACCCAACATTTAACCTACTGTTAGTAATACTAATACTACTATGGAAGAGCTAGACTTTGAAATAGAAAAACAATTTATTATTGACAGTGTGTGATTAATGCGTCTTGAACCAATAGCTCATGAAAGGGGTTCTGTGCATTTCAAATGAGCCATCTCATTGGTTAAGACCTAAATCAGGGCCTTACTCATGAAGCTTTCTCCTGTCAATACATCCCAGACCACAACACAGTGTGTTTGATCTGTCTGGAGCAATCTTATTGGCACTGCCACTTAGTGAAGCACACCGAAGTACGCTGACCTTTTGATTAGCATGCTCGTAAATATATTAATGTTATGTCCAGTTTGATGTAACTTTTACCTTCAGGATGCAGGTACATGATGCCACGGATGAGGACCAAGAGAGGCATCACGTCCTTTGTCCCAAGAAGTATTCAGCTGCTCAATCAAATCAGATGTTTTTATCCTTTCTGGCACTCTGCACTTTACATTGTACTGGACCTGCTGACATTCTTAAGTTATTCCTGCGATGACTTCAGTTGTATCTTTGTATTATTTTTTTCTTGCATTTATTGTCTCGCTGTGCTTTTTGATCATTGTGTTATGTCCACTGTCTGCAGTGTTGAATGTATCTCTGTTTTTAAGCTCTTGGTGCAGAACAAATTCCCTTCTGGGCAATAAAGGTTTTCCTTCTTTCATGTTCAGTGTGATGCTGTGTTTATACCCATGTTGCAATCTTTATCTTTTTAGTGTATCATAATAGCAAGTTTAAATGAGCTGATGGTCGTTTGAGGGGAGGTTGTGCCTGTTCTGATAGATATCCACCTTTCCTCTCCCTGCCCCCCTCCTCCATCTCCATCTCCACACCCTACCCTACACTACCCTACCCACGCCTTCCTCCCTCCCACTCTACACCCTACCCCTGTCCACCCCTCGCCCTACCCCACCCCCCGCCACCCCCTCCAGCCCACCCACCCTCCATCCGTACCCTACCCCTGCCTTCCTCTCTCCCACCCTACCCACTCTCCTACACCTGCCCCCTCCAACACCCCTCCACACCCTATCCCTGCCCCCTTCCTTCCTAACCCTCCACCTCCACACCCTGCCCTCTTCCCTCCTACCCCTGCCCCCTCCAGCACCCCTCCACACCCTATCCCTGCCCCCTTCCTTCCTTCCTAACCCTCCACCTCCACACCCTGCCCTCTTCCCTCCTACCCCTGCCCCCTCTAGCACCCCTTCACACCCTACCCTTGCCCCCCCCCCCTCTCCCCATAATGGTGAAGGATCCCCTTCAAGGCTGTGAACCCACACGCCGCTCCAATGTGCCTTCATGCCTGTTGACTTCAGAAAGCTCTGATGTCATAATGAAGGGCCAGAGGCTTTGATATGGCTCCTCGACAATTGTATACGTAAGTATATATTGTATTTACTGTATGTATACAGAAGGAGGTCAAAAAAGGCAGAAAAGAAAGAATCTGAAAATAACTATCACCCTTTATTCAGTAGCTCTTATCAAGAGCGATTTACAGTAAGTACAGGGACATTCCCCCCGAGGCAAGTAGGGTGAAGTGCCTTGCCCAAGGACACAACGTCATTTTTTTGCACAGGCAGAAATCAAACCGGCAACCTTCTGATTAGTAGCCCGATTCCCCTAACCGCTCAGCCATCTGACTCCCTTTGGATATGAATAACAGAGGTTGGCTAACAGAGGAGAATGTGAATATGAATACTTGTGAGTGGAGCTAAAGCCCTACATAGGAGACACATGTTCAATGTCTGTCTCTCCACATAGATCTTTATTACATCAAACGGGCTGTTAGACGTCAAGACAATAGCAGCAACAAAGGCTAAGTTATTTCCTGTAATACCTTAATGATGTAATGTATTTTGCCATCAACTTGGGGGGAGTAGTAATCAGTTGAAATATGACGTTCTTGCATGATTCCTGGAGGAAATCTTCAGCACGCAACGCAACTTGACAGGGGTACAAATTTATCATTTGCTTTACGATATCCCTAAAATCAGTTCAGAATGTCTTTAAACACAAAAACAGGAGAGAGGTGGGGAGACATGTGGAGCGTCTGTTAGCCAAGGTTCCCCCCGTGGAACATCAATTCTGAAGTTCCAGAGCAGGACATGACTATAGTGGGACCATACTGTATTGATAAAGAGCAGTTTTTGGTCCTTGCTAATGGTTAGAGCAGTAACAGTGGACTGATTTACCTTTTGAACTCAGAAACTGAATTATTCGTGAAGGTTTTCCAACTTGGGTTTGAAATGAAGCTGTTTTTCCTCTATGGCCTTCTTGCAATGCAAAAAAATAAAATAATAACAGTAACACAACCCAAATAACAGTAGACTTCACATCTAGGGGAAAATTATAACACAGCTAACTGCACATCTCTTTCTATGAACAATAAGATGATCTGATGGATGGGTCTCTGGGGGTTGCGAATATATCCATGCAATTATAGCCTGTCTCTCCCACCAAGCAGTGTCAAATGACAATTTCATTAGATAAGATTAGAAACGGATAGGAGAAATTGCAGGGCATTATGACACTCTGTGCCTCAAGGATCCGCTGCTAATAGAAGGTTTGACACACTATGACAGATGTGTAAAGACTCTGAATATGAAAGGCCGTTGTTGCAACTGGTTTACACTGCTGCGCTTACAATTCCTTCCACTATTATTTTCCTCACTCTTTTTTTATTGTGTTTAAAGAAAACTTTGTATGATACAGTAAAGGATAACAGCGACGTTTGATTTCCCCATGGTGAGTGATTTATGAATGCTGCATAAGGTTGACAACCCATGTTGGCAAGCATATTCTTTTAAAGCAGTAGTTACCCTTACAGAAACTCAGATCTGGGAAGACAAAATAATCAAATGAGCAAAATAAGAACAGATCCCAAACAGATGTTCAGATGGATTAAACAGCAAAACTTTTCTTTCTTTTTTTTGACCGGATATGTGCATTTCAATTAGCTGTCAACAGGCACAGAGCTGCTGACAGGGGATTTGCAGTGCAGTTAGGTTTAATATTTACTAGGATTCTGGCATTGGTAGTCTATCTCCTAGCAACAATTTCACCAAGTCAAAGTGTTTCAGAAGCAATTACAGTTTTATGTGGTGAATTGCTAAGGTTCTGAAAGGTTTGATATCCAAAATGTAAGAGGTTTAAAGTGTGGTTTTAATGATGTGTTGCTTTTGGGAATCGGAAAGACCATTTCAAAGTCTCTAATCAGAAGACGTTTTATTTCATATATTTAAAAAAAACATGTAGGAAGATAAAAGGCTTCAGATCAGACACCGTTGCTTTTGGTTGACTGTAAATGTTACTGGGAGCTGTTTCTTCCTTTTATATGTATGTGGACATAGAGCTTGGACCTCTACACCTTCTCCACGTTTCAGTGTAACTTCAACATCACATAGGGGGTATAGCTCAGTGGTAGAGCATTTGACTGCAGATCAAGAGGTCCCAGGTTCAAATCCTAGTGCCCCCTGAGCTGTACATTGACAATGGCAGCATTTTCAATGCTTTAGAAGGAGATTTCAAGTCTTATGAAGAATTTTGTAGTCAGGTAAAATCTCTACACCTTATCCTCGTTTCATGATAACTTGGATTTCACATAGGGGGTATAGCTCAGTGGTAGAGCATTTGACTGCAGATCAAGAGGTCCCAGGTTCAAATCCTAGTGCCCCCTGTTCTGTACATTGACAATGGCAGCATTTTCAATGCTTTAGAAGGAGATTTCAAGTCTTATGAAGAATTTGTAGTCAGGTAAAATCTCTACACCTTATCCTCGTTTCATGATAACTTGGATTTCACATAGGGGGTATAGCTCAGTGGTAGAGCATTTGACTGCAGATCAAGAGGTCCCAGGTTCAAATCCTAGTGCCCCCTGTACATTGACAATGGCAGCATTTTCAATGCTTTAGAAGGAGATTTCAAGTCTTATGAAGAATTTGTAGTCAGGTAAAATCTCTACACCTTATCCTCGTTTCATGATAACTTGGATTTCACATAGGGGGTATAGCTCAGTGGTAGAGCATTTGACTGCAGATCAAGAGGTCCCAGGTTCAAATCCTAGTGCCCCCTGTGCTGTACATTGACAATGGCAGCATTTTCAATGCTTTAGAAGGAGATTTCAAGTCTTATGAAGAATTTGTAGTCAGGTAAAATCTCTACACCTTATCCTCGTTTCATGATAACTTGGATTTCACATAGGGGGTATAGCTCAGTGGTAGAGCATTTGACTGCAGATCAAGAGGTCCCAGGTTCAAATCCTAGTGCCCCCTGTGCTGTACATTGACAATGGCAGCATTTTCAATGCTTTAGAAGGAGATTTCAAGTCTTATGAAGAATTTGTAGTCAGGTAAAATCTCTACACCTTATCCTCGTTTCATGATAACTTGGATTTCACATAGGGGGTATAGCTCAGTGGTAGAGCATTTGACTGCAGATCAAGAGGTCCCAGGTTCAAATCCTAGTGCCCCCTGTGCTGTACATTGACAATGGCAGCATTTTCAATGCTTTAGAAGGAGATTTCAAGTCTTATGAAGAATTTGTAGTCAGGTAAAATCTCTACACCTTATCCTCGTTTCATGATAACTTGGATTTCACATAGGGGGTATAGCTCAGTGGTAGAGCATTTGACTGCAGATCAAGAGGTCCCAGGTTCAAATCCTAGTGCCCCCTGTGCTGTACATTGACAATGGCAGCATTTTCAATGCTTTAGAAGGAGATTTCAAGTCTTATGAAGAATTTTTAGTCAGGTAAAATCTCTACACCTTATCCTCGTTTCATGATAACTTGGATTTCACATAGGGGGTATAGCTCAGTGGTAGAGCATTTGACTGCAGATCAAGAGGTCCCAGGTTCAAATCCTAGTGCCCCCTGTGCTGTACATTGACAATGGCAGCATTTTCAATGCTTTAGAAGGAGATTTCAAGTCTTATGAAGAATTTGTAGTCAGGTAAAATCTCTACACCTTATCCTCGTTTCATGATAACTTGGATTTCACATAGGGGGTATAGCTCAGTGGTAGAGCATTTGACTGCAGATCAAGAGGTCCCAGGTTCAAATCCTAGTGCCCCCTGTGCTGTACATTGACAATGGCAGCATTTTCAATGCTTTAGAAGGAGATTTCAAGTCTTATGAAGAATTTGTAGTCAGGTAAAATCTCTACACCTTATCCTCGTTTCATGATAACTTGGATTTCACATAGGGGGTATAGCTCAGTGGTAGAGCATTTGACTGCAGATCAAGAGGTCCCAGGTTCAAATCCTAGTGCCCCCTGTGCTGTACATTGACAATGGCAGCATTTTCAATGCTTTAGAAGGAGATTTCAAGTCTTATGAAGAATTTGTAGTCAGGTAAAATCTCTACACCTTATCCTCGTTTCATGATAACTTGGATTTCACATAGGGGGTATAGCTCAGTGGTAGAGCATTTGACTGCAGATCAAGAGGTCCCAGGTTCAAATCCTAGTGCCCCCTGTGCTGTACATTGACAATGGCAGCATTTTCAATGCTTTAGAAGGAGATTTCAAGTCTTATGAAGAATTTGTAGTCAGGTAAAATCTCTACACCTTATCCTCGTTTCATGATAACTTGGATTTCACATAGGGGGTATAGCTCAGTGGTAGAGCATTTGACTGCAGATCAAGAGGTCCCAGGTTCAAATCCTAGTGCCCCCTGTGCTGTACATTGACAATGGCAGCATTTTCAATGCTTTAGAAGGAGATTTCAAGTCTTATGAAGAATTTGTAGTCAGGTAAAATCTCTACACCTTATCCTCGTTTCATGATAACTTGGATTTCACATAGGGGGTATAGCTCAGTGGTAGAGCATTTGACTGCAGATCAAGAGGTCCCAGGTTCAAATCCTAGTGCCCCCTGTGCTGTACATTGACAATGGCAGCATTTTCAATGCTTTAGAAGGAGATTTCAAGTCTTATGAAGAATTTTTAGTCAGGTAAAATCTCTACACCTTATCCTCGTTTCATGATAACTTGGATTTCACATAGGGGGTATAGCTCAGTGGTAGAGCATTTGACTGCAGATCAAGAGGTCCCAGGTTCAAATCCTAGTGCCCCCTGTGCTGTACATTGACAATGGCAGCATTTTCAATGCTTTAGAAGGAGATTTCAAGTCTTATGAAGAATTTGTAGTCAGGTAAAATCTCTACACCTTATCCTCGTTTCATGATAACTTGGATTTCACATAGGGGGTATAGCTCAGTGGTAGAGCATTTGACTGCAGATCAAGAGGTCCCAGGTTCAAATCCTAGTGCCCCCTGTGCTGTACATTGACAATGGCAGCATTTTCAATGCTTTAGAAGGAGATTTCAAGTCTTATGAAGAATTTGTAGTCAGGTAAAATCTCTACACCTTATCCTCGTTTCATGATAACTTGGATTTCACATAGGGGGTATAGCTCAGTGGTAGAGCATTTGACTGCAGATCAAGAGGTCCCAGGTTCAAATCCTAGTGCCCCCTGTGCTGTACATTGACAATGGCAGCATTTTCAATGCTTTAGAAGGAGATTTCAAGTCTTATGAAGAATTTGTAGTCAGGTAAAATCTCTACACCTTATCCTCGTTTCATGATAACTTGGATTTCACATAGGGGGTATAGCTCAGTGGTAGAGCATTTGACTGCAGATCAAGAGGTCCCAGGTTCAAATCCTAGTGCCCCCTGTGCTGTACATTGACAATGGCAGCATTTTCAATGCTTTAGAAGGAGATTTCAAGTCTTATGAAGAATTTGTAGTCAGGTAAAATCTCTACACCTTATCCTCGTTTCATGATAACTTGGATTTCACATAGGGGGTATAGCTCAGTGGTAGAGCATTTGACTGCAGATCAAGAGGTCCCAGGTTCAAATCCTAGTGCCCCCTGTGCTGTACATTGACAATGGCAGCATTTTCAATGCTTTAGAAGGAGATTTCAAGTCTTATGAAGAATTTGTAGTCAGGTAAAATCTCTACACCTTATCCTCGTTTCATGATAACTTGGATTTCACATAGGGGGTATAGCTCAGTGGTAGAGCATTTGACTGCAGATCAAGAGGTCCCAGGTTCAAATCCTAGTGCCCCCTGTGCTGTACATTGACAATGGCAGCATTTTCAATGCTTTAGAAGGAGATTTCAAGTCTTATGAAGAATTTGTAGTCAGGTAAAATCTCTACACCTTATCCTCGTTTCATGATAACTTGGATTTCACATAGGGGGTATAGCTCAGTGGTAGAGCATTTGACTGCAGATCAAGAGGTCCCAGGTTCAAATCCTAGTGCCCCCTGTGCTGTACATTGACAATGGCAGCATTTTCAATGCTTTAGAAGGAGATTTCAAGTCTTATGAAGAATTTGTAGTCAGGTAAAATCTCTACACCTTATCCTCGTTTCATGATAACTTGGATTTCACATAGGGGGTATAGCTCAGTGGTAGAGCATTTGACTGCAGATCAAGAGGTCCCAGGTTCAAATCCTAGTGCCCCCTGTGCTGTACATTGACAATGGCAGCATTTTCAATGCTTTAGAAGGAGATTTCAAGTCTTATGAAGAATTTGTAGTCAGGTATAATCTCTACACCTTATCCTCGTTTCATGATAACTTGGATTTCACATAGGGGGTATAGCTCAGTGGTAGAGCATTTGACTGCAGATCAAGAGGTCCCAGGTTCAAATCCTAGTGCCCCCTGTGCTGTACATTGACAATGGCAGCATTTTCAATGCTTTAGAAGGAGATTTCAAGTCTTATGAAGAATTTGTAGTCAGGTAAAATCTCTACACCTTATCCTCGTTTCATGATAACTTGGATTTCACATAGGGGGTATAGCTCAGTGGTAGAGCATTTGACTGCAGATCAAGAGGTCCCAGGTTCAAATCCTAGTGCCCCCTGTGCTGTACATTGACAATGGCAGCATTTTCAATGCTTTAGAAGGAGATTTCAAGTCTTATGAAGAATTTGTAGTCAGGTAAAATCTCTACACCTTATCCTCGTTTCATGATAACTTGGATTTCACATAGGGGGTATAGCTCAGTGGTAGAGCATTTGACTGCAGATCAAGAGGTCCCAGGTTCAAATCCTAGTGCCCCCTGTGCTGTACATTGACAATGGCAGCATTTTCAATGCTTTAGAAGGAGATTTCAAGTCTTATGAAGAATTTGTAGTCAGGTAAATCTCTACACCTTATCCTCGTTTCATGATAACTTGGATTTCACATAGGGGGTATAGCTCAGTGGTAGAGCATTTGACTGCAGATCAAGAGGTCCCAGGTTCAAATCCTAGTGCCCCCTGTGCTGTACATTGACAATGGCAGCATTTTCAATGCTTTAGAAGGAGATTTCAAGTCTTATGAAGAATTTGTAGTCAGGTAAAATCTCTACACCTTATCCTCGTTTCATGATAACTTGGATTTCACATAGGGGGTATAGCTCAGTGGTAGAGCATTTGACTGCAGATCAAGAGGTCCCAGGTTCAAATCCTAGTGCCCCCTGTGCTGTACATTGACAATGGCAGCATTTTCAATGCTTTAGAAGGAGATTTCAAGTCTTATGAAGAATTTGTAGTCAGGTAAAATCTCTACACCTTATCCTCGTTTCATGATAACTTGGATTTCACATAGGGGGTATAGCTCAGTGGTAGAGCATTTGACTGCAGATCAAGAGGTCCCAGGTTCAAATCCTAGTGCCCCCTGTGCTGTACATTGACAATGGCAGCATTTTCAATGCTTTAGAAGGAGATTTCAAGTCTTATGAAGAATTTGTAGTCAGGTAAAATCTCTACACCTTATCCTCGTTTCATGATAACTTGGATTTCACATAGGGGGTATAGCTCAGTGGTAGAGCATTTGACTGCAGATCAAGAGGTCCCAGGTTCAAATCCTAGTGCCCCCTGTGCTGTACATTGACAATGGCAGCATTTTCAATGCTTTAGAAGGAGATTTCAAGTCTTATGAAGAATTTGTAGTCAGGTAAAATCTCTACACCTTATCCTCGTTTCATGATAACTTGGATTTCACATAGGGGGTATAGCTCAGTGGTAGAGCATTTGACTGCAGATCAAGAGGTCCCAGGTTCAAATCCTAGTGCCCCCTGTGCTGTACATTGACAATGGCAGCATTTTCAATGCTTTAGAAGGAGATTTCAAGTCTTATGAAGAATTTTTAGTCAGGTAAAATCTCTACACCTTATCCTCGTTTCATGATAACTTGGATTTCACATAGGGGGTATAGCTCAGTGGTAGAGCATTTGACTGCAGATCAAGAGGTCCCAGGTTCAAATCCTAGTGCCCCCTGTGCTGTACATTGACAATGGCAGCATTTTCAATGCTTTAGAAGGAGATTTCAAGTCTTATGAAGAATTTGTAGTCAGGTAAAATCTCTACACCTTATCCTCGTTTCATGATAACTTGGATTTCACATAGGGGGTATAGCTCAGTGGTAGAGCATTTGACTGCAGATCAAGAGGTCCCAGGTTCAAATCCTAGTGCCCCCTGTGCTGTACATTGACAATGGCAGCATTTTCAATGCTTTAGAAGGAGATTTCAAGTCTTATGAAGAATTTGTAGTCAGGTAAAATCTCTACACCTTATCCTCGTTTCATGATAACTTGGATTTCACATAGGGGGTATAGCTCAGTGGTAGAGCATTTGACTGCAGATCAAGAGGTCCCAGGTTCAAATCCTAGTGCCCCCTGTGCTGTACATTGACAATGGCAGCATTTTCAATGCTTTAGAAGGAGATTTCAAGTCTTATGAAGAATTTGTAGTCAGGTAAAATCTCTACACCTTATCCTCGTTTCATGATAACTTGGATTTCACATAGGGGGTATAGCTCAGTGGTAGAGCATTTGACTGCAGATCAAGAGGTCCCAGGTTCAAATCCTAGTGCCCCCTGTGCTGTACATTGACAATGGCAGCATTTTCAATGCTTTAGAAGGAGATTTCAAGTCTTATGAAGAATTTGTAGTCAGGTAAAATCTCTACACCTTATCCTCGTTTCATGATAACTTGGATTTCACATAGGGGGTATAGCTCAGTGGTAGAGCATTTGACTGCAGATCAAGAGGTCCCAGGTTCAAATCCTAGTGCCCCCTGTGCTGTACATTGACAATGGCAGCATTTTCAATGCTTTAGAAGGAGATTTCAAGTCTTATGAAGAATTTGTAGTCAGGTATAATCTCTACACCTTATCCTCGTTTCATGATAACTTGGATTTCACATAGGGGGTATAGCTCAGTGGTAGAGCATTTGACTGCAGATCAAGAGGTCCCAGGTTCAAATCCTAGTGCCCCCTGTGCTGTACATTGACAATGGCAGCATTTTCAATGCTTTAGAAGGAGATTTCAAGTCTTATGAAGAATTTGTAGTCAGGTATAAATCTCTACACCTTATCCTCGTTTCATGATAACTTGGATTTCACATAGGGGGTATAGCTCAGTGGTAGAGCATTTGACTGCAGATCAAGAGGTCCCAGGTTCAAATCCTAGTGCCCCCTGTGCTGTACATTGACAATGGCAGCATTTTCAATGCTTTAGAAGGAGATTTCAAGTCTTATGAAGAATTTGTAGTCAGGTATAATCTCTACACCTTATCCTCGTTTCATGATAACTTGGATTTCACTTAGGGGGTATAGCTCAGTGGTAGAGCATTTGACTGCAGATCAAGAGGTCCCAGGTTCAAATCCTAGTGCCCCCTGTGCTGTACATTGACAATGGCAGCATTTTCAATGCTTTAGAAGGAGATTTCAAGTCTTATGAAGAATTTGTAGTCAGGTAAAATCTCTACACCTTATCCTCGTTTCATGATAACTTGGATTTCACATAGGGGGTATAGCTCAGTGGTAGAGCATTTGACTGCAGATCAAGAGGTCCCAGGTTCAAATCCTAGTGCCCCCTGTGCTGTACATTGACAATGGCAGCATTTTCAATGCTTTAGAAGGAGATTTCAAGTCTTATGAAGAATTTGTAGTCAGGTAAAATCTCTACACCTTATCCTCGTTTCATGATAACTTGGATTTCACATAGGGGGTATAGCTCAGTGGTAGAGCATTTGACTGCAGATCAAGAGGTCCCAGGTTCAAATCCTAGTGCCCCCTGTGCTGTACATTGACAATGGCAGCATTTTCAATGCTTTAGAAGGAGATTTCAAGTCTTATGAAGAATTTGTAGTCAGGTAAATCTCTACACCTTATCCTCGTTTCATGATAACTTGGATTTCACATAGGGGGTATAGCTCAGTGGTAGAGCATTTGACTGCAGATCAAGAGGTCCCAGGTTCAAATCCTAGTGCCCCCTGTACATTGACAATGGCAGCATTTTCAATGCTTTAGAAGGAGATTTCAAGTCTTATGAAGAATTTGTAGTCAGGTAAAATCTCTACACCTTATCCTCGTTTCATGATAACTTGGATTTCACATAGGGGGTATAGCTCAGTGGTAGAGCATTTGACTGCAGATCAAGAGGTCCCAGGTTCAAATCCTAGTGCCCCCTGTGCTGTACATTGACAATGGCAGCATTTTCAATGCTTTAGAAGGAGATTTCAAGTCTTATGAAGAATTTGTAGTCAGGTAAAATCTCTACACCTTATCCTCGTTTCATGATAACTTGGATTTCACAGTAGGGGGTATAGCTCAGTGGTAGAGCATTTGACTGCAGATCAAGAGGTCCCAGGTTCAAATCCTAGTGCCCCCTGTGCTGTACATTGACAATGGCAGCATTTTCAATGCTTTAGAAGGAGATTTCAAGTCTTATGAAGAATTTGTAGTCAGGTATAATCTCTACACCTTATCCTCGTTTCATGATAACTTGGATTTCACATAGGGGGTATAGCTCAGTGGTAGAGCATTTGACTGCAGATCAAGAGGTCCCAGGTTCAAATCCTAGTGCCCCCTGTACATTGACAATGGCAGCATTTTCAATGCTTTAGAACGAGATTTCAAGTCTTATGAAGAATTTGTAGTCAGGTATAATCTCTACACCTTATCCTCGTTTCATGATAACTTGGACTTCACATAGGGGGTATAGCTCAGTGGTAGAGCATTTGACTGGCAGCTTTTTCAATCCTTTAGAAGATTCCAAATAACAGTTTTATGAAGAGTTCATTGACAGTAATTGTCTTTACACCTATCTCGATTTACTTGTCATTTGAAGTACATGTTTTTAACAAAATATACATCCATAACATTATGGATGTTAACATCAGATGTCCACACATAGGAATGTAGGATTCTGCCATCGTTTTAGTGTAGACAAGCTAGGATGAGGTTAAGTGGGCCTACTCAATCTGTGTCCTTAAAGAATGTTTTAATGGCCACTCCACAATAACAATTGTAACACTGTCATAGACACTGGACTTTTTTACAACTCTAACCTTGCCCTCTGAAAGGATTGATGCGTCACCATAGCAACATTGACCCTTGAAGTCTCTTAGCAACTTGAGACCTGTGCTAGATTTATGGGTGTTTTCAGCTTGTTACAGCAGATTTATCCTCACAATAAAAAAGAACAACAATCTGCAGAAGCCATTAGGGAAGTCTAAAGAAAAGTCCTGTCCAAAGTAGGTTTAACAAGAGCTCATACATGAAGGGAAGTTCAAAATGTGGTTGGCATTCTGACCTCCGCAAATTCATTCAACCGTTTTTTAAATTCACCATGTGGTTCAAGTTCAAGGTTTTGAACAGAAGGTTGTTGCTTTGTTTATAAATTCTTGCTGAGGCCAACAGCAAGTCAGTTCACATGAAAGTTAACAACACAACAACAAATGGACATTAAAAGTTAAGTGTAGTTCTTGTAGATGTTAATAGAGCTTTTGGCCAGAATTTATCATTAAGTTCCAACTACTAATTGTTTGAGCTTGCTGACTACCATATTTGTGACTCTAGGTTTCAAAGTAAACATAGCTTTGTGTGTAATAGTTAAAGATCCTACCATCACTGTCTTTTTCCATTATTCGATGACAGGCAACTTCAAAATCCTATTTTAACCATATCTTAGTTACCTGGCTAGACATTGGATTTATCAGTGGCACATACGGTAGCTATGGTGGGAAGCAAAGGGGGACAAAAACCTTTTAACCTGAAAATCCCTGCAAGTCCCCCAAGTCAAGCATACCCCTGTAACATGTAAAACAGTAGGGTACTCCTAAAAATGCTCTTCACTGTGTTTCCTATTGATCACCAACAGGACTTACAGTACAGTACAATACAATCACATGTAAAAAACGAAATTAAAAGGATTTTAACAACACTGTATAATGTATTTCTGTGCAATGTTGAAACTCTTTTACCTTGACAAAAATAGCCATTCTAACCCAAGGAGTCCTCCTGCTGCACGTATTGCTGCTCTAAACTTAGTGGGGATGGTCTGGTCAAGAGTCAGTGTCATGAGTACACAGATTAAGACAGATGACACAGAACGAGCACTCACAGGAGGTGGCGACGGGGAAGAGGAGACAGAGAGATGGGAGTCTGGGGGCCAAGTCTCTGGTATTTAAAGCAGGACGTCTTCATTCCCACCTGCTGACGTATGCAATCTCCTTCCATTCGCCACACTTTGAGGTTGCATGACCTGCGGGGCTGTCCGGCCTGCTGGCCCTTCTCCAGGGTAGCCCGCGGTGCATCCCTAAGCAGGCTTGACCGACCCGTTGTCACACACACTGCGGTCAAGCCCTGGGCAGGGGGATTTGAGATGTGACAGGATAATCAATTTCAGTGATTCATGATCACCCCAAAGGAGGCAGAGCTGAGCAACTGGGCAGCTGAGCAGGGGGAGGGGGGAGGGGGGAGGGGGGAGGGCAGGGGGAGGAGGGGAGCCACGGGGAGGGGGGAGCCAGGGGGAATGCTGACAACACCGTTAGGTCGGTGGCCAGACATGCTGAAGCAGACTCCGCTGCTTACCAATGCTCCTGTTTCCTTCTGGCTTCTTGAAAGCCAAGGAGGGTTTCCTAGTATATTAATATAGTCAATAAGGATATTTTTTATTTTATATTTTGTTTTTACAGTCCTGCCTACTGGTCAATGTATTAAGAGGGGTCATTTAATTATGTTACACATACTAAAGTAAAACTGTACAAAATACATAAAAAATATTATGCCTTATTATACAAACAGCGAGATGTAGATGTAGTTTTGTCTGCCTGGTGTCTCCTGTAGTGAGACGAGACTCACAACAGGCCAGTGCATGCATACATGCATTGGAATGGAAGTTCATGCTGTGCAAGTCCGTAAATGTGGAGCACAGTAGCTGGTAGGGATGGGGGTGTTAGGGGACTGTGGGTGAAACCTATGTGTCACGAGGTAGAGATTGGCACCTCCCAGAGGTGGCACTTCCAAGTGAGGATTTCTATTCCACCTTCCTCCTGACTCCCCGGAAGCGCATGCCTGACGACGGCCTCAACCTTCACCCCGAACTGAACACAAACTGCACCGAGGCGGAAGAGAGGGAGGGAGTGTTGTAGGTTTAAACACATCGCCTTGTTTACTTCCTTGAAATACATAATAACATCCAGTGAATGTGTTAAAAAAAAGTTTTATTTAGCTGAGATGGCACGTTAAAAACACTTATTGTAAAAGGCAAGTATAAAAACTAAGTAGAGAGCAATCTGTCTTGTTTGGTGACATAAAGAAATAAAACATAACACACAATAAAACAATCACTAAGACAAATTACTTTATTGCACCTACCCATATTCTATATGCATCCATATTTACCAGTTGACCCTACCCCTTAGTCTTGTGAAGTGACATGCTGGCATGCACTGCATTGTGTGTGTGTTCGTACGGTGAGGTTTTGTCGTTGCAGGAATGGAACAGGTGTTAAATACAGTAGGCCACACCGTGGGACTTTCTCTCAAGGTAACCCAAGTCAAAGGAACCACATCCACTATGAACACCGCTCCACCACTCTGCTATGTATCACCATTTAAAAATCTTTAAAATATTGAGCTGAATGTCTCTTGAACTCTTGAAATGTGTGCCAGAAATATCAGGGGAAAGCGTGCAATAAAAGAAAAAAAGTTAAAGCAGTTCGGCCTTGAAGTTCAGTCATATCAGGCAAGGTTTATATTTCATGTTTGGAAACATTGGACATCTGACTAAAGCACAAGGATGACCATGTTATCCTTGTGAATCCAGGGGGTTATTTTGTTCCAGAGGAAGACTCTTGGGTCATGAAAAGTATTTTGGCCCTGACAAATTGATTAATTTTGTCAGTGGAAAATACTTGACATTTCATGAATAATTAGACTTTACCATCACAGATATTTTATAATTTATATAATTTACAAATACAGATTGCAAAACAAAGCTAGAATAATATGAGTCAACTGTACAGAAGAACGCCAAAATGTTTTTGTATTATTCAAATAATTTGTTATTAACAAATATTACAAATACAATGACAAATAGTAACTACTCAGATTAGTGCACAATATAATCATTGTTATATAAATAGTGAACTACATTGTTAACTTAAAACAAACTAAAGTCATCTGTAATTGCAAAAATTACAGAAATCTGAACTTCTGATCTCTTGATATTCAGTCAAATGCTCTACCACTGAGCTATACCCATGGTAATCACATGTAACCCGTGGTTACATGTGATGACAAGCCTAATAACAGGGCTGAGTGTTCATATTTCCAGTTCTGGAACGCTTTAAGGATTTGCGGATGTCTACCGTGGACATGTTCAGGAATAACTCGGTGATGAACCGGGCTGGAAGATAATCCTGCGATTTTCTTACCTTTCTTCCACATGCTGCTGAATCGTCGCAACAGCTGAGAATCCTCACAGATGTGGGTTTCTGCAGCTACGCTGTAATGCCCCACTCGTAAACACAGCCTTGAGCTGAGGAAATTGAATCCTAGAGTCACCTCCTTACCTTCTCACATTACACACTGCAAGTAAAAACTAATAATTTATTCAATGGGAATATTTTCTGATACGTACATTATACGATATGCACCGTATTTTTATCCAACACCAAATATTGTTTAATGTTGCTATCTTGTTTTTTTATTAACTGGTTTGTGTTTTAAAACAAAACAAAAACTATGCTTTTCAGAAGTCACACCAACAGATTAGTTTTCTTTTATTATTAACTTTTTAGCTGATCTTCATCAGCAGGCTTTGCAGTCATAAATTAGAGGCTAGTTTCTGTGTCTCAGCTTGTGTCGAGCTCTCGGCAGATCTGTGTGTTCGGTTTCTGAAGGTCACAGGCCCAGCCCTGTTAGAGAGCCAGGGAGGGAGGCCGCGGGGGCGTGGCTAAGCGGTAGGGGGGGGCGTGGCAAGGCAAGGCCAGCAGGAGAGTGGCTACACCAGCCAGACGCTAGCTGACCCCTGCGGAGACAAGGCCGCATCAAGTTGCGACCGGCTCCCTTTGAAAAACAGTCAAGCCCCACTTGAGTGATTGGCCATATGGGTAACAGTGCCATTCAAGAAGCCCCCACTGTGCCAACCATGGGGGGAAGGGGGGGGGTGGGTAGGAGTGGGGGGGTATGGCACACTCTCATCCCTCCCCCCAACCAGCCCACAGGGGGAAAGTAACGTCACACATAAGTACCACCTCTTTCAACACTGGTCTCCCACTGGTCTATTGGACCTTGTTAGTTTTCCGTTTCCTAAGTGTAAGTGTTTAATGGTTTTCTCAGTGGGTGAGGAGGCTGGGTATATATTTATATATATATATAGGTCGCTGTGTGAGGTAACAGGCAGGAGACATTCTTTCATGTGCAAGCACACTTCACAGGGAAATATGACTGACCTTTAAATCATTTCAGATGATTCAAGCTTGGCCTGAAATGATAACCACCATTTACGACCTGTTAATATTTTTTAATGAGCTGGAGGATTGCACCTAAAGGTATGTGCATTTGGCACCCCCGAAGTGATTTATGGAGCCGAACAGGACAACATATTTCACGTCCTGTTTTTTTTTTCTTCTCTTGCTGTGATGTGCATGACTTGCCTGGGTGACCCTGGTTAACATACCACAACACATACAGAATAGGCAACGAACCCAAGCCATGTGTGACATCACATGTGCGTCCATGGAGGTTCAGCAGGCTACAGATACACTCACAGTCCAGCTCTTGCCCACCTTTACTCTCTCTCACCCTCTATCTCTCTGTCTCTCTCTCTCCCTCTGTCTCCATTTATTTCTCTCTTTCACTCTCTCCTACACGCACACACACTCACACAAACACACACACACATGTATAGTATAAATATATTGGATTGCAAAGCAACTGGTCAATTTTATCTGGCAACCGGCATTTCCTGTGACAGATACACACGGGGTAAAAGCATATGTAGGTGTCAACAGATGAAGACTCGTAAGTCACACGATGTGAAGAGAGAATGGCATCTGGCATATAGAAGACCCTGACGCCTTTAAGCGGTATTCATAGGCTTTATTAAACCTCCATTAAACATGTCAGTTAGACCAGTTAGAATATTGTCAATACTGAAGGTTTACAACACGGTCCTAACATATTAAGAAACCTCCAATGTTTTTTAACATATTCTCTGATGAGGCATGCTGTTCCTGGCTGTAGTGCTTATGTGATTAATATGCTCACAGTTGCTTTGGATCAAAAAAATGTATAGTGTTGTATTATTCAATTCATGCTCAAAACCACATCAGTGTGTTTGTAAGGAGGTGGTTGGATGTGTAGATTCTAAGCAGGGCTCTATGACTACATGAATGTAGGCTCATGGATATTCTGGTGAGAAAGCGAGTTGTAAAATATGTTGGCCAGTCCAAAGGGGCTTCTTATTGATTTATTTCATCCTGATAACAAGAGTTGTAAAGCTATTTTAAGGAACCCCCCTCCCCCCTCCACAGTCTACCTCCCACCCCCTATCTGCCCCATCCTCTCTCTCCCACCCCCTGCCTCACCCCCTGTCTCCCCCATCCCCTGTCTCCCCCACCCTGTCTCCCCCACCCTGTCTCCTCCACCCTGTCTCCCCCACCCTGTCTCCCCACCCTGTCTCCCCCACCCTGTCTCCCCCACCCTGTCTCCCCCATCCCCTGTCTCCCCCACCCTGTCTCCTCCACCCTGTCTCCCCCCACCCTGTTTCCCCCATCCCCTGTCTCCCCCACCCTGTCTCCTCCACCCTGTCTCCCCCACCCTGTCTCCCCCATCCCCTGTCTCCCCCACCCTGTCTCCTCCACCCTGTCTCCCCCCACCCTGTTTCCCCCATCCCCTGTCTCCCCCACCCTGTTTCCCCCATCCCCTGTCTCCCCCACCCCCTGCCTCACCCCCTGCCTCCCTCACCCCCTGCCTCCCCCACCCTGGCAAACCCACAGCTGAGCATCTCACTGCTGTAGCTGGTTAAGCGGCACTGAAACCTTTTTGCCAAAGTTGTAAATCTCTTTGTCTGATATTTTCTTTGATTCCTCCCCACCTCACCCCACCCCCACCCCACCTCCCAACTTTACCCCCGATTAGCTCACACAAACTTGGAGCCTGTTATTTCGCAGCGTCTACAAGGCAAGGGTTTAAAATGGATAATGAAGCAAAAGGGGTTTTCAAATCTTATGGTGCAAATTTGTGCACATTTTGTTTCAGTACTTCAGGTGTTGTGACCTCTCACTTGTTTCGATGAAAGAAAGGGATTCCCCTCAGACTTAGACAAGTCCAGTACATGTGTTCTTTGTTTCACATGGTCTTTTTTTCAACAATTTTAACACACCCATCTGGTCTATGCCAAAGTCACTCCCGGGTCATACAGATTTTCACTTACTGGTGATAGAAGTTTAACTTTTCAATATTTCCTCAAAGATTTGTTCCATAGCTAGTCCTTCACGTGTGCATCTGAAAGCTCCACCAGCTATGCACAAAATAAACTGTACATTTCCTGTAGTTCCCTGGTAATTAGTGTTTGTAATTGACTATTAAAGCACTTTTTAGCTATTTATTTAACCAATGCAAGGCCTTGTCACAAACAACATGGCAAGACATACTTAGCTAACATTAGCATTGTTTCTAAACCTGTTTGGGCACTGCTTTACACTCAGGTCAGTCCTAAACCAACATGTCATTATCGAAAGACTCACAAGTACACCAGGCTATGATCACAGTCTTGATCTCAGCGCTCAGAGTATTTGTTTAAGTCGTGGATGGCGTGATCGGTGATCCCCTCGTAACGACCACGTCTCCGGGAGGCAGGTGACGCGGTCACTTCGCTGTTGCAAATCTTCACGTCTCGACCGGCAGCACGTGTTCGAGAGGAGAGAGCCGGAGGGAGACAGAAGCGCCCAGGGCTCCGGACCACATGCGACCCTTGTTTGCTCAGCCAATTGCACCCCTACCAGGGCAACAGTAACATGAAGCACTTAACAGCAGCTTGACAAAGGTCATAAACAGACCCAAGGTGTTAAACAGGTGCTGGAGGGGAGACAGAGAGAGAGGGAGGGAGGACAGAGAGGTTGAAAGTGTTCGTGGAGGATAGGAGAGAGGAGAAAGAGAAGAGGAGAAATCTTTATGGGGTTCATTGAGCGAACTTTGACCTCTCACTCCCAGCAGGACGGTGTTGTAATAAATTGCCGGTCGTTAAGGGTCTGGACACCTCTTGGCACTCACTTCAAAAGAGACTGGAGGTTCTGCCTGTTAGCTATGGATTTAGCGTGGCAGACGGACAGGTTAGGGTCCAATCGGCTTTTCATGCCTCCACATCTGGCTGGCAGCACCTTGGCTGAAATTGAGACTTTTTTGTCTCTTGATGTTTTCCTATGACATCTTTATTAACGCTCCACAGTTACCCATCCCTGCGCGGTCACTCTCTCAGTCCTGCTTCTGCCTCATCTCCAACCCCCCCCCCTGTCTCCTCCACCTCCTCCTCCTCCACCCCCCGCTGCCCCGACCCTCCCCGCACCCCTCGTGTACGAAACCTTAATGTGAAACATTTGGGGTGTCTTCCGATCCAGGTCCAGGCAAAGGTCCTGCTAAGTGGAACCTTGCGAACTCCTTCTCCTGGCCGCGGGCGGCGGTCGAGTCCATCCATCTTGAGGGGCTGAGAAAAGAGGAGCCGAGGAGACGAAGCTCCACACCTTGTCCACATTACCTCCGCCAGGGCCTTTTATGTTCCTCCTATCGATGAATCTATCTCGCCTGCGCCATGAGGTCACCGTCAAGTTATTGGTTAGCCTGGAAATGCCCTCCTCCCCGCACCCCCGCTTGCCCCCTCACCACAACTCATGTGGAAAGAAAATGAGTCGGGGGGGGGGGGGGGAGAAAAAAAAGAGAGAAAAATCATTTTCCGTCTCTCAAAACCTGACCCGTACAGCCACCCTTGTAGTCACCATCTCCACACAAAGACCCTGGCATGAGCGCTGTGCTTACTGCAGGGCCTTAACAGGTGCACATGCTGACTTGGGAGCCAGGGGAGACAGATAAATGACACGCCAGGCCAAATCACACAGTACTGTTGCCGTGTTAATCTGCCAAGAGCTTTGAAGGCTAGGACAAAGAATTAGGAATTCACCCTGGGGGAAAAAAAATGATGTACTGGTCACCGTTAACACAAGAAAGGAGCGTTTGTTTTGACATTAACTGAGACAGGGACCATTAAGTCCGTTTCTGAGATTGTATTTGTGGTATTTAGTCGGTTACGAAATCACTCGTTGATAGTTTTACGGTTCTGAATCAATGTTTTGGATCTATTTGATTTGTGAATCTTTGAAGTATTTTCAGAAATTCGTTTTGACGGAACGAATGAATACCATTTCCTGCTCTGAATTTCCCTTCAAAGTCGATCCACAGGAGATCAACATCTAGTAAACGAGGCAGGTTCCTCCAAGCCTACAGGCAAACACGCATCTGTGTCCTTTGTGATTTCCTTCCACATTCCCGCCGACAGGCAGGAGTCAATGATATCGGTGATTGCTCTTGGCCTCTGTGATGTCGGACAGCCGGCCAGCTGACATATGACAGGCAGGCTTATTGTAGAGGGAGGGCTGTGATTGGTCTCTGAGTAGCAGAGCTTGCGGGCCGGTCTACGGGGCCTGTCATCCAGAGACAAAGGCCTCGGCCCAGACACAAGACAGCCTCTACGGTGGCAGCCAGCATCTCGGGGCGGGATGCTGTGCTAGAGGGCATGATGGCCTAGAGAGCCTCGAATACACACACACACACACAGAAATATGGACATGCTAACAGACACCCACACAGAAACATGTACACACACAAACAGACACACACAGTGAAACGTGCACACACACACACACTGCCAACAAGAGTCAAATGTAATAATTAAATTGAGGCAATTAGTGGAAAAAGCAAGTGAAGTGGGAGAGTGTTTGTGTGTGAAAAAGAGAGTAAGGGTGAGAACGAGAGAGAGAGAGAGAACGAGAGAGAGAGAGAGAGAGAGAGAGAGAGAGAGAGAGAGACTGAAACACAGAGTGGAGGGGGACATTCAGCCTTTGTCTTTGACAGCAGATATAAATCATCACAATTATGGGCCAACCCCAGTGAACGAGGACAGGTCAGCATCAGCCCACCAGGTTCAAGGTGTTTCCTGTTCATCCATGCCAGGCAGGGCAGCCAGGACCTCGTGTCCGGGGACGGAGACGGGAATGTGGCCCAGCTTGCGCTGTGGTGTTCACACAAGCAGAGCGACTGGGCCCTGCAGGACATGCTGTGGCTCCCACACTCACAGGGGCTCGTGTGCTGTGGAGGAACTCTGGATCTGGAATACTGTCCCAATTATCTCAGCCCTCAATAATATCAGCCCTTTGTGTGTGTGTGTGTTTTTCAAAATAAGCTTTTTTTTATATATTTTCTTTAAATGCCTCTCCAACATTTGTTGTGTATTAGCAAAAAAACTTAATAAAGTAAACTTCACATCGAAGCGAATTATTGAACTTCCTGGCGTGGGATATGAGCACACGTCCACTGCAGTTTGTTCAATCTTTTTTCTTTCTTTTTTCTTCTTTTTTCTTCTTTTCTTTTGAGACCATCTGACTGTGTTCCTTTTATTCTCTTCATTCTTTATTTCGTTTTGTGTGTGTGCTTGTGTGTGTGTGTGTGTCTGTGTGTGTGTGTGTGTGTGTGTGAGGGGAGCGCAGGACAGGGGGAAATTGGTGTAATGAATTTAGGGCACCCATGCTTGCTGATGCGATCCTCCCTCTGCAGCTCTCGGCCATTAATCTTCCGCACTCTGTCAGAACAAAATGTGCCCACAATAGGCAAAGGGGGAGCTCAAATTGACTACCAATTACGCGCCTGTGAATAAAGGATATGCAGCAGGGGGGGGCGGGGGGGGGGGCGCTCAGTATGGTTCAGCAGGAACGTTTATTTTAACCCCGTGAGCGCAGAAGCTTCAAGGCCCGGAGATGGAGTGCATCTCCACTCGAGGGTGAAGGCCCCTTCTTTTTCGTTTCCCCTCGTTTATCCGGCGACCTGGTGGTGGAGGTAGTTCTCACCACTATGGGGGTACAAACAGCCAGCGCGTCTTTCACGCTGGTGATCTCTCTATCTCGTGCTCTCTGGAGAGCTTTCAGGAGATTGCTCTCACTCAAAGTAAATATTTACTGTATGGTCGCAGGCTCACTGTTTTGTTTTCATCACTGAGGTCTTTTGAAAGGGTGTTGAGGAAGGTGAAGAAGCATCTGACAAACCAGTGTGCTGATGTCTCCTGCTACGCATGATAATAATCATCTGTCCTCACAAAACAAAAAAATCAAGTATTCAGCTGCACAGATTGTTCATGTGTTTCCCCATTTTACAAAGGATTACGGACCCTTGCAGCTGAAACAGTTCAACCTTAATCAAATGTTTTTCTGTAATACATACATTTTTTAACCTTATGGTTTTTATTATCTTGGTGTTCATATGATTATCATGGAAATATGACAAGAACTAATATGCCTTCTAATCACAGCTGATTTCATTCATGGGTAATTTAGCTATTGGAGGTATTGGCTCCTTTGAATTAAACCCACACCCTCTTAACAAGTCCATTACACGAAGGGTGTGCATACGTTTGCTTCAAGAGCATGAACACAAGCAGAGGATAAGTCAGATGTCTTAATGAAGTTTGACTTTCAGGCATCAAAACCTTAAATACGAGCCTGTCTGATGTTATGCAGAGTTTATAATTCCTCTGCAAAGTTTCACAGCTAAAATAACAGGTTTGGAGGCTGTTTGTTGTTGAAATGTGTGCTTGTGGCTTTGGGGGAATTTTTCAACACTCACGGAGGGAAAAATGCCTGGAATGAGGTGGGAGATATGTGATACTGTACAATCTATCAAACTAGGTACTTTTCCACAATTAGCTGTTGCGTGCATGGGGTTTTGAAAGAGGTGAGAATATTTGGCTTATCTTATATTATGAAGGGTGTGATGCACTGGCCATTGCTTTGGCACTTAGTGAGCTGACTGACGGTCGTAGATCGCGAAAGTATGGTGTTGCAGAGAGATAGAGAGATATAGAGATATAAAGATATAGAGACAGAGACACACAGACACACAGACACACAGACACACAGACACACAGACAGAACTGGTGATCCCTGTCAGTGAGCAGATGGATGACGTTGTGTTGGGAGATGATAGAAGTCTAGTCAGCCAGTTGGTCGGGGTCACCTAAAAGTCATCCATTAAAGGTCTCTGGTCAAGGTGGCAAGGAACAAGTACCAATCCAGTCTATCCCCTGTCCCTCTTTACCACACAACCAAAACCAGCACGCAGGGTGAGGTGGGAAAGACAAGTCATTCTGGCCTGGTGGGTTCGGGACTGCGATGGATATGATGTGGAGCTTAACTCCATGGACAGAAGCCTAGTAGGAGCTGCTGCATGTTACGACACCAAGTCTTGATTTCTCTGTCTGGTTGTGATCGAGACCACACTGCCACCTACTGAAATCGGAGGTCTGGCACTGGCAGATTTCAGCTCGTAGAATTACCCACTTCTAAAATCTCAATTTCAATGCTTTGTTTGCTCATCAAACAGAGGTGCCCAGACAGCACTCTTTTGTATTCTCACATGTGCTTGTTCCATGTTACATTACAGGACACACATCACATTTACATTTTTATTTATTTAGCAGACTACTTTCACAACACACTGTACCTTCCTGTCTGTACGAGGGGAACCACGGAATCATCTTTCACGTGTGCTGAGAATGCACACCCTCTGCTAAATTAACTGAGGTAGGTTGGGGTACCCCAAGGCCTTACCTGGGTTCAAATCCGATCCGGGCCTTTTGCTGCATGTCATCCCCTCTCTTTCTCTGCCTATTCTCTCTTGCTGTGGACATTCAAAAGAAATAAAGGCAGAAACATACCTAAAAATATATCTCAAAACTGACACAAGTGTGCTGATCTGATGGCATCTGTGAAGGCCTCTGTGAGACTACTTGTAAAAAGGGCTCCCCAAATAAAATGTGATTTGATTTAATTGAACTAAACAGAGATCCCGAGCAGGGGCTGTGTCCCACGCCTTCCTGCTGGGAGGCCGCGAGGAGGCGGTCTCTTCTCTTGTCGGCCTGCTCTGAGGGAAGGAGACATCAATCTCTCACTAATTCCTTCAAGTGTGAAAGGGTCCTTGTGGTCCAGGGCTGTACGTATTGTAGCAGGGGAGAAGAGGAGGAGAAGAGGAGGAGAAGAGGAGGAGAGGAGGAGGAGGAGAGGAGGAGGAGAGGAGGGCCCAAGGCCCAGGCACCGTGGGCCTGCAGGGGCCACCTGACAGGGAACCAGATGGCGGCAGCATTACCCCAACAAAGGCTATCTAATTAGGGGGACAATGGAGGGAGGGTGGAGCAGCCTGCCAAAAGCCTGCATGATGGAGGGATGGAGGGATGGAGGGAGAACGAGGGGGCAGCCGGGCAGGCCGTCTGGGACCGAAGCTAGTCAATTGCCTACCTACCCTACCCTCCCCTACACACACATGCACCCACGTGCGTGCACGCACACCCAAATACACACATACTCCCTCCTCACCCCCATCCTCCTCCTGGCAGTAATATAAAGGCCTATGACTTTATTACCTCTCATTAACACACATTAGACCACTTGAGCCCCCTGAATGGCGATGACAAATTGAATTAAGCATTTGGAAACAAGTCTGTCCCCATCCTTGGCCAGCCTGCCACCATATTGCGCTAAACATTCATGGAGGGAAGCCATAAAGAAGCCTGCTATTATGTCTTTGAGAAGCTGTGAATGGTTAAATTCCTCTGGAAATGATGGAGACACCCGGGTCTGTGAGATGAGTTAAGCCTGGCGAGTTAAATGTGGTATATTATGGGATGTAGCAGATGGTTTAAAAATAAAATACTTTTTATTTGAGCTTTAGAATTGTGGAGTGGGGTGAGTGTGATGACAGGGATTGATGAAATGTAACATAACTAATTTGTGTTTTTAGAGATTTTACTAAAATTATAGTAGTCTACATATACTTTGCAAAACTATTTTCTAAATCTAAAACCCAGACACAATCTAGTTCCTGCTTTTGTACATAAAGTACTATTTAATTAATAGTCATTTAAATAATTTATGTAACAGCCTATTTAAATTATAGCCAGTTAAGACAAATTAATTACATGAGATTATAAAATAAAAAATAAAAAATAAAAAAACAATACCCAATTTTCTTACATTTATGAGTTTGTTTATAACAGGCCAGATGCATGGTTGTGCATGTACAATTACGGGACTCCTTCAGTTATGAAGGCTGGTTAAGACTGACATCTTGTGGAACTTAGTGACACTGCTCTGATTGCAGTAAATCTTTCACAACAACGGAAGTTTTGGTATTAATATTTACAAATGTCTTGAAACCATTTTATATTGGTTAGATAGTGCTACGCTGTCAAGGCTGTAAGATTAAAACATGTTTTAATCAATTCCGATCATTGAAGATGATAATTATTATAAATATTCATTAATTCATTCGTTTTGATCCCAAGTGATATTCAGGGACGATTTTCACCTTCAGCCTCTTGACATGCAGTCAAATGCTTTATATGGAAGCAAATCAGTGACATCAGTGACATAATGTTTAGAATTTTTAAAGGCATTGAATACTTAATATTGAAATTTAAACACCACCAAATATGTTGCCTTTAAAATTCACCTCTTTAAAAAGGAAATATGAATTTATTTCAAAGTAAGAAAAAAATTCTGATCAAAAAATGTATAGTTCGGAAATTCCGGTAGCTCAAACTGTGAAACTGTAAAAATCTAACAAAAAAAATTAAGAATCAGATATTCAAATAAAAGTAAATTCAGGCTGATCAAATTCAAATGGTGAAATTCAGAAGAAGAAAAAAAATCCAAAAATATTTGGATCAGAATTTTACATTGAAATAAATTCAGATTTCAATTTTGGCCCTGATCGACTGGGGATCTTCAGGCCCAATCCAATCCCAATTGGCCCTGAAGTATGGAACCCTGGCCCTCCCAGACAATGTAATGTAAATGTAAATGTGATGAGGCCTTTCCTCTGCGGAGCATCCTTCTGCGCCCTTTCCCTGGGACCAACCTCTCCAGGTAGAAGAGGATGAGACTACCGCCTCAGCCGTGCCAGGTTGACAGTCGAGTGTGCGTTTGGTATTCTCTCCAGCCAGTGGAGAATGTATTGGCGCATGGTTGGCATTAACCCAGCAAAGGCGGGGGTGTGTGTGAAGTAGGGGTGGGAATCTTTTGGTACCTCACGATTAAAATCGATTCTTGGGGTCACGAATCGATTAAAAACCGATTCATGATTTTTGGCGATAAAAAAAAAATTGGAATCGATGTGAATCACTAGAAGACTGAATCGCGAATCAAATGTGAATCGATTTTTTCCCCCACCCCTACTATGAAGGCCACCTGAATCCTCCACAACTGCATCCGGAGGTCCAGCAGCCTGAACATCTCAACTCGAATCGCTTGGATCGCGTTACATCGCTACCCACAATACACCACGCAAGCGATTCGCCTGGCTCCATTGAAAACGGAAAGTATCTTGTTGCTCGCATAGCGTCGCTGTAGTGGACACGCACCGTTACTTTCAAGGAAAGGAGAGAGAGAGGGCTTTCAAGCATCTGTTCATGGCTGAAAACCATTCCACGTGGTGTGTGGTGGTGCTGTGCATTGCGGAGCTGTTTTGGAAAGCATAAGCTGACCGAGGAGAACAACGACCTCTAGTGGTCAACAAACAACCTTGCGGCTCTCCTCTCTGTGGAGGAGAGGATCGCTCTGAATTCCTCCTTCCAAGGTTGCTACGGTTTTTTATTTTGGGAAGTTTTCCTTTGTCTTTTTGAGATTCAGGTTGGTTAAACATGCTTATTTGTGGGCATCTGTAAAGCCCTATGTGACATTGCTTGCAGACAGGGCCACACAAAGAAAATATGTGTGAGATTTGATTCAGGTCCCTTGCAGTCAAGTAGACTCAGACCAACGAGCAGAGATGCATATTGAGTACTGTAGCTCATTAACTTCTACATCTGCATCAAACATTAAAGAAAATGTAGTATTCCCTTGAAAGATTGAAAAGATTGTAATATGGTAGAGTGGTTTTAAATTGAATGCCAATTCATAGTAATGATGACAAGCAATACCCTTACAATATTGCATTAAAAACACATGTTGTTTCATTTATTTTAATGTGTACTTTGACATATTAACTGAAAATGGCTTTCACCATCAAAATACAGGCAAATTGTCTTCAATCCCTTCTTTATCAACTTCCCAACACTAGATGGTGCTAGAGTACAAGGGGATGTTACACTGACATACCATAATATTGCATCTGTAAATGACACCATAGAAACAGCAGATGTAAAAAAGGCTGCCATCTGGGAGTCTTATCGAGTCGTAATTGGATTGAGCTTCCCTGTGTGCTGTTCCAATGCTGACCTGCAGGGGGTGATGTTGCTGCATGTTTCAGGCATGGCAGTCGTCAGGTCTTATTTCCTATAAAAGCTATGCTGTGGCCGGGCCTGGTATCCACCTGGAAGCAGTACAAAAGCACAGTTGTGCAGGAAGCTTTTGCAATTTCCTCTCGCTTGCGTCACAAACGTGTTACTGTGCCTCTCACCCCAAACCACAACCACATGGAACGTCGATGCAGCTCTGGAATTTTCCCACTAACACAAATACATACGGACAAGACCTAGGAACTCTACTGAGGCACTGAATGTATTTCACCTTTTCTTTAATGAGATGTGAAAATAATTCGCTACTTTCTCCACACTTGCAGTTTGGAGACATGCCATCAAAGATTGGGTGTGGTTCCTCTTAATACTTGATAACGGTTAATTAGGAAATGCCGTTTCAATTACTGTACCGCAACTGGCAGAACTGCAGTCAATTCACAGGCTCTGCCTACTCAAACCCTATTAAGAGAAGTGTTCAAAGCTAAACTAACATGTTGTTAACCATTTATTGTTTCTTAAGCGGTATTCGCTTTCACAAGTACACAAAATGGCCGTTTTATTTCCACAGGTGACGTCTGTTGATGCTTCCTAACATCTTCCAGTTCAAAAAACACCAAGAGTCGGGTAGTTTTATTTATAAGGACCCAGAGTGAATGAAGTATCCAGGCAAAACAAGGTGGGGTGTGGTGGGAGAGTCCTGAGGTCTCAGAAGACCTGGGATAATAGAAAGAAGGGCTGGAGAGTGGAGAGGGAGGAAAGCAGGAGGGGAGGGCTAGTAGGGATGTCATGTTGACTCACTGTTGTTACACTGTTTTTAAACTTTTTACACCTTTTTTACTGGTTTTATACTGTTATTATGTTGTTATTACACTGTTATGTTGTTATTACACTGTTCTTATACTGTTATTACACTGTTATTATACTGTTATTACACTGTTATTGTGTTGGTATTACACTGTTATTACACTGTTACACGCATGAATGAGGGAGATGTTCAAAATTGTCGTAATCAAAAAGGATTCCTGGCAAATGCCCTACATGTCTATCGTGTATTTTAATATAATGTGAGGTCCAGTTTCCAGCGTGACACTAAAACAGGTAGTGGCTACTTTTTACTTAAGTATATGTCAGAGCCCATACTTCCTTCAGTACTTTTACCAGAGTCCTTTTAAATATGAGTATCTGTTCATTTACTTGAGTGAAGGATGTGTGTTCTTTTGCCATGGATACAAGAGTCTGCTAGATGGATAATGTGGATTGTTTAGTGCAGTGCATGTGTATTGAGGTTGTCTCTTTTGGCATCACCTTCACATCTAAACTCAGTAATGACTCCATGCAGTTCTTTGTTGAACAAGGATGTTTTTGTAGTACTCTGCATCGCCACTAGGGGAACTTAGTCACTGAGGAGACAAGAGAGAACAAGGACCATGTTATAGTAAAGATATGAATGATATGACAGTGACAGCAATAACGTTCATCTAGTGGAGTGATTTTACACCTGTGTGACCGAGTCCACTATGTAAGCTATGATGTGTGTGAACATCGTTTAAGATTTAAGAAACGCTTGTTTCAGAACATTCATTTGCTCTTCTGATCCTTGATATTCAGCATTACTTTCCATATGGATGAAATTTGGATGAAAGTGTCTGCTAAATGAATAAATGTAACATCTCAGGACCTGAATAAGAGGATTTCCTTCTTACCTTCTTCCTACCCTCCGGTTCTGCTGTTTCACTCTACCCTCACGGAGCATCTACAGAAGCAGGGAACTCTGGGTAATGGGGGAACCGATCAAGGTTTAATTTGAACAGGTTCAACAAATTCTCATATTTATTAGTGTTTTCTTAACAATGGCGCCGGTGTGTTTTTGTTGGGGGGGGGGGGGGGGGGGGGGGGGGGCTTGGTCGACATGCTTCTGGTTCTGTGTTGCAGAAATAGCGAGCCGTGTGATTGTGTGACGTGTCAGAGTAACTAGTGCAATCTGGTTCCTACCTCGCATGGCAGCTTCCAGAGAAGCAACACCTGGGTTCCGACTGCCACAACTGAGAGAGGAACGGCTCGGTGGGAGCGAGGACTCGCTGCTTTGATCATCCCGTGTTTTCAGAGGATGGGTGGAGCTCAGTGGTCGGGCATTCACCTGTAGATCAAGGGGATACAGGCGCAAATCCCTCTCTGCAAGGCCCTCTGGATGAAAGTATCTGCTGAACGAATACATCATGTCGTTGTTATCCATCTAGCCGTGAGGTTGGGATGAGTTCGGCAGTGATCAGACCGTGACAAAAACAAGAGGTTTGAAGTGGGGCTGAAATACGACACAGACAAACTTAACTAGACGGGGAGGATGTGGCTCAGTGGAAGAGAATTTGACTGCAGTTTAAGAGATAGCAGCTTGAAATTCACCCTGTATGTCACTTTGGATAAAAGGGTCTCAGCTAGTGTAGGCTGCAAGCTGTCTGCAGTATAATATATTGACTATCATCTTTGTTCTGTAGAATTCACAGAATCTGGGGTATTACCAGGCTGATTATTCCGTGTCAAAACGCACAATAACTTACCGACACCCAGTCGTAATCCTACTATGAGAGATATACGTATCTCATGAATGGTAAAACTAACTACATTACGCAAACCCTGTCTGCAGAGCAGCTAATGGGGAATGGTGTTTGGGGAATAAGGCCTGTTAGACGGCCATGTTGGTCTGAAATTATACCCGCCAGCCTTCTGCACCACTGTTCTCTGCAAGATAAATCCCTGTTGCACTTAGTATTCATCCATTTTTAATGCCAGGGCCTCAGCTGGAGAAGAGAGCAGAGGAAAGCAGAGGGGAGGGAAGAGAGGGGAGAGGGAGGCAGAGGGGAGGGGAGAGAGGGGAGGGGAGGGGAGGGGAGAGAGGGGAGGGAAGAGAGGGGAGGGGAGAGAGGGGAGAGGGAGAGAGGGGAGAGGGGAGGGAAGAGAGGGGAGAGGGAGAGAGAGGAGACAGGGGAGAGGGAGAGAGGGGAGGGAGGGAGGGCGGGCGGGGAGAGAGGAGAGGGAGGCAGAGGGGAGGGAAGAGAGGGGAGAGAGAAGAATGGGAGGCAGAGAGGAGAGGGAGAGAGAACTGGAGGAAGGTGTGGGTGAGTCTGCCCCAATGCAGAGAGGAGGGATGAAACAGTCTAAAAATTAATACATGTCAAATGTAAAACTTCAGGACTCAAACAGATACCATGATCTGTTTGCAACAGAAGCCAACAGGTGTTGTTGTAGCTTTCTACTTTATATAAAAAGCCCATCATATTTTCTTTCATCAATTAATTGTGTGTTTCTTACACAGTGACAGTATGCGGCCTCTCTGTGGTATCAGATCTGGGTCTTTTCTTACTGGGAATCAGGTCACCAGGTTATCATACCTCTGCAATATAATGAGGTCATACTGGAGCATTGTAATGGTGTCACACAGGCTCATGACAAGTCTTCGTATCTTGGAATACTGCCGGTCTTGGATCTCAGCACTGCCCTCCTCTTCCCTTTGAATTCCCTCTTTCTGAAATGGACTCAGAACTGATTAGTTTCAACTGCCCGGCCAGATGGGAGGTGGAGAGGCAGGGGGAGTAGTTCACTAGTCTTCAGAGCAAACATGATCCGTTTTAATGGCTAGGCTCCGGCCTAGACATTCCAGGGTGGGCAGGCTTCATAAACAACAGGCAAGTACACTGGACAACCATGGGGCTTTGTTCTGCTCTGAAATGGGCTCTTTGCCTGTTCTTTATAAACTTCAAGATAGGAGGAATAGAGCTTTCCATCTGCTCAAGTAGGAGTAATTAGGTTGGAACCTCAGAGGGACATGACAGGGGAAGGGAAAGAATTGAATTCTGTACAAAATGGTGTCATATGATATTGCAGTAAGATGAAAAAGATACCGCTTGGAAATTCAGCAATGATGGTGGTTCTATGAAGTTTGTCAGTTAAGAGTCGGTTAAGATTCAAGCATGACTTGAGCTTTGGGATGAACATGTGGTAAAATATATAAAGAACGAAATTCAACAAGTGTTTTATTTTCTTGTTCATTTAATCAAAAAGCTCTGTTAAAAGTGGCAAATTCTCAATTGCTTGCAATATAATCCATTCTCTTGTACACTCTCAAGAATGTAACATTGAACAACTAAACTTAAAAAGTGTGGGTATCATTATTTACAGACAATCACCTTTGGGTGAACAACGCTTAAATTTTCTTGGAAATTCACTTCCGTAATGCTTAATGCAAGAAAGGAAAAATACAATTATGTTATACAAAGATCAAAAATACTATTAAAAACCCTTATAAATGGCAGCACTGTTATTATTAAACTGCTGTTGACATTTCACATGTAAGTACAAAATCCTGCTGAGGTAGCACCCTCTGAAGTCACTTGAAATGTTCAAATACTGGATAAACATCACTCAACTTATATACAGTATACAGCTCCTTTCTTACTTACTTCATTAAACTGTATTCCTTTGGTAAACATTACTGTCAAATGTGCAGTCCTGCAAGTGACACTTGTAATCGTACATTCACAATATTTCTGCATCTTTTTTGGATTGATTCTGGTAAATAATGCAAATAAACAGGGGTAATACATTGTTTAAGAAAAGCTTGTTTAATAACATTCATTTGCGCTTGTCTTTATCCTTTGTCCTTTGCTTAGCACTCAGTTCTCCGGTGAACATTTTATAGGACAATGTCAACAACAACTTTATATTGCTGTTATTGAAAAATGAAAGTCTAATGAAAGAAATACTTTTGAAAGAAACTTTATCCAGTGTGTTACTCTATCTTCAGAATGTAAACATTAATATAATCTATATTGGGGTACTGGCTGTTGATGAACTCGGGTGATGACTGTCCGTGACATTGGAGTTGAAAGTTATTTGGCTTGGCAACACTGATTATGGAGTTACTGAGATAACAGCGGGCATAACAGAGGCTACATTGTGTTGTTGAGGAGGGAGGGGGGTCTACACATATTAAATGTCAACTTCAGAGCGAGCTGGAAATGATGTGGTGCACGAGCAGGCATAGAGAGGAATGAGGAAACGGGGGTTATACCCTAGTCATACATACAATTTAAATGTGAATAGATTTCATTAATTGAACATTCTTGAGCTTGTTTAATGGCAAACATAACTTTGGTTTTCAAAGACAGATAAACAAGTAAGCTTAGCTTACGGTAAAGAATACTTGTGAAAACATGACAGTCACACCCGCTGCAAATCTATGTCTTCCCTACACGGAACATCCTTCTCATCTCTCATTTATTCACACGCTGCGATTATATGTGATCTCATATGAACAATCATATGGCTACACACTAAGAAAGATATAAACGTAAATTATAACTCATAAAATAAACTATGTGAATAAAGTAACTATAAAAATATACGAGATCTTGGAAAACAAGAATATAATCCATTTTTGTTTTTTTGTTTTGTTTAGGAAATCATAGCCTTATCAGTTTGGACTGAGATATAAGCTATGGCCGCAATCGAAACAGTCATCTGAAAATTGTTCAGTGCAATTAAATTTAGTTTATTTAATCGTGTAAAAATCTGTCTAGAATATTTTCATTCGCTTACCACCCACTGCCCTACCTCCCTTTAATGGTCTCTGGGATGGCTGATCTTTGGAGAGTGGACAGTACTTTATTGTGTGGGCATTATCCCCGTTAGCACTGCAAAGGGGGCATGTATATGCCCGGAGAATAGGGCACACAACCCTCCCGTCCGGAGTCTTCAGAACGTGGGAGCCGTACACCTCCTCCGGCGCACCGTTATTCCGGCAGAAGACGCAGATTTTGGGCTCCTGTTTATTCCTGGAAGTTGGTTTGCGCATCTTCCTCTCCATGCCGAACAGATCAAATCCCGCCATGCTTCCCCCAAGACTCAAGTCCCTCTCTGGGAACGGAACACCAGCGATTTGGTTTTGAAACGGGCTAAGGATTGAGAAGCGCTCTTTCAAGTCAAGGATGGTGGTAGGTGGAGGGCTCGCGGACGGGCAACAGCAGTCCAGGTGGCCGCCTTCACCGCTGGCCGCGATTACGCACGCACATGTCGGAGAGTCATCCAAGCCCAGCGTTGCTTTCAGAGACTCGGTGATTGAGTTGGGGCTCTGTGGCATGCTGTGCCTGTTATTCTTCGTGACCAACGTCGAAAGACCAAGATAGTCGTTCCAAAAATTGAATGTATAGTCATAAGGGCTTCGCGCATTCAAATAGTTATGATTGAGAAAATCCATGTTCGCTTGCTTTTCTTCAAAATCAACAATGTAATCCTCTAAGTTTCTGCAGTCACAGTTCACGGTTCTTTTCCAGAATGTTTGGTAGACAGCGACCGCTCCAGTGTTTTGTGTATGAACGCTTGTACGAAAGGCTTGCTGCTTATAAAGAGAAGAAAAACTGAAAGAAGGGCGGGGCGCTTCAAACCAAGTTTATGATCAGGTTGAGAGCATGCGTCCCCGCGGCTGTGCCTTATACAGGAGAATACTCCACACTATGTTGACACCTAGGCACATTTACAGCGTGAAAGCAGCTCACGTTCCGCTATGCATACACTAGTTGTCAAATACAGAGATGTATGTAATGAATACAGCTAGCAGTTTTGCGCGTTCCCGGATAATGTGTCTTCATAGAGCGATCCTTTAGAGCGACACGTTCCTCAATCAAGTGAGCCTAGTTCTTTGTTTGCTCTGCATAGTTTAACCAGGAACTGCGTGTAGATGGTATAATGTTTCTGTGCATGCTATAACTAGACTTTAACTACAACTTTTTATTTGTACAATCATATCCTTTGTGTTAAATTTCTAGTTTTCGTCTCGACGTTTGAAAAAGAAATGTTGGCATAGGTTACAAATGTTATAGCACAGATTGGGCTGTACGACGTTGTGATTAAGACATTATGACTCCCTATCCTCACACAAGCATGTTAATGTCCGTATACACTGGTTGTAATCATGGCCAGGAATGTGAACTGCATGGAGTTGAATGGGCTTGTGATACTTTGTCAGTGGATTTAGTTTAGTGCTCCTCCAGTGTTCCTGCTGGAGTTTTGGCACTGTATGAAAAGCCATGTTCGTCAAGGCACATTGTTCCCCAGGCTCAGGGCTGAATACAGGGAAACTGTATTGCCCTTTGAGCCACCCTCTCAAATTCCCCTCCTTGAAAGAGTAGGCAGAGACCCAGGGATGCCCAGCTAGTCCCCCTGCAGTCAGAAGTCAGTCACGTTGACACAAAGCATTTTGCACAATTCTCCTCTATTCAGAGACTGGAGAGACTGGGAACACAGAGCAGAGGATAAGCAGTACCAACCCGCTGCTAGGCAGCTGTATCGTCACACCAAACACTAACGACAGCGTGGACTCTGAACCTCAGGACGGCTCAGGTGCTTGGTGTGGATTCAAGTTATCGTTTAGGTGGTTGGTGATCCCTTGTATGGGATTATTATCAGAGATCTGTATGATGATATAGACAAAGGTTGTGGGATGCACAGTACTTTTGTTTACAGTTGCACTTATTCTTAAATGGAGTATAATAGTGTGTCAACCCGAGAATGAAGAGAAGAATGTAGTTACAGCTTTCTGCCTCTGGGGGAGCTGTGAGCCTAGATCATTCTAGAGATGACATCATTATGAGATGATAACATCCGAACAAAGACGACTTTTTAACCCATTTTATGTATTTCATATTAACCTCTGGGAATGGAAGGTGTGATTCTGTATTTAATGTGTCAATAATACTAATGTGCTCATTTAGAAGATGCTTTCATCTAAATGTGTGATGTACTGGGAGTGAATTCGACCCTGCGACCTCATGATCTGCAATCACATTCTCCAACATTAAGCTACACTCACCACATTTTCCATAAAACATTTGCATCCCTCGGAGAAGAAGCAGCGATTGTGTTTTTCAGGAGAATATAAAATGAATCAGGAGTAAACAGACTGACCCTGACAGAGAAACATCTGGATCTCAACGCACCGACCTGTACGACTGAGTCTGACCTTTGACCTCCCTGACAGGAAACAAACGAGGAGTTAGTAGCACACTCAGACGAAGACCGAAGATGTTAGGATGCAAGCGAGTGCCTCGCGTTCCACTGAGAGAACCCAAGTGTTCCACCCAAGCGTTCCACTGAGAGAACCCAAGCGGTATGAAATCACCTGCATCACATGTTTTCAGCTGTACTAGTTCTCACAGAGGTAATACACCCATTCCTGAACATTACCCAGTGGCATTATTCTTTTACAGATGACAGAGTACAGTACTGTGCTTCACTGCTTGTCCAAGATTAACTACCTAACTCAGGAATGTGAAGGCGGGATTCTTTAAACAATGATAACACATGAGTGACTGTGGTGCTAATTAAAAGTACTGGGGAGGCTGCTGAAACCTGTCCAATCGGGAGGATTAAGTCTATTTTAAGGGATTTCGGTAGAGTACAATACTTTGCTGTTGACTGAGCTTCAGTTATAAAAGGGGAAGGAAATCTGTGTGGCATGTTTTAGAGGCGGCTTCTCAAAGCAGCATGCTAATTCAGCTGCTGTTGGATTTTAACTTTCAAATCAGTCAGCTGCTTCTCTCCAGAACATACAATCTCTGATTGAGCATTAAAAATGTAGACTTTCTCCAACTGCTTTGCTGGTACAACATGCTGCCGACGTAGCCTTATTGGATTTCTCTGCTGCAGCGTCTGGAAGGTGTAACTGAAATATTCATGTCCACATTACTGGGTAATTGTGTGGTTGTATGGAGGGATTACCATTCATCCATTAAGTGAAGGAGATTATTTGTCTGTCCAGAGGCAGAGCAGGTGTCTCGGTCAGGAAGTGAGATTAGCACAGCCATTGATCTGGGATTGAAACTGAGTGTTCCTTTGCAAAACTGGTAACCAGGAAAAACACTAGGGCAGGTTCACACATCACCTAATAACTGTGGTGGCTTTATGATTCAAAAACCACGTGCTGAAAATAACGTACTTCCTATGGACATACCCTAAGGATACAATTTACAACATAAATCAAGTCAGATATGGATTTTGCTGAGCGTTGATTATGGTAATGTGCATTACACCCCTTGCAGAGTATATGTTGTATGATAATGTATAAATCTGGTGCATCTCATTGGTCTTCCATGTGCTACTTCTGTACATTATTGCTATCAGTATGGTTAGCACACTGTAGCCAATCTGTGCATATAATCTGAAAATGCCTCTATTGTTTTGCCCCTCTTCTGCCTGCGTGTTATTTTACGTTAAAATCGCGCCTGCTTTTCTATCAGACCCCATGTTCCAGTTTGCTGTCGTTAATATCCATTAGCCTACAGTGTTTGTGATTACGCATATAACAACACATTCAGGCAATTTAATCAGGGAGCAAATTCGATTTTACTTGATAAGATTGCTCAATGGGGGGTTGATCACATATTAAACTATGGAATCAGACAATGAAGTTCACAGCGTTTCTGTCTTTCTATAGGTCTTGCAGCTGCAGGCCTTTACTTGATTAAAGTCCTCGGCTCTAAGAAGCCTCTCGTTCCTTCATCCTTTGTTCTGCGGAGAGATGTGAAGCTTGGACTGCAGAGGGTCAATTGGAAGCCCTTTCCAATGTTGTTACAGAGAAGTCGGGGGTTTATGAATTCTTGTTGTTGTTGTGATACGAGGTAAACAAATATGTGTAAGTACATCGCTCTCTTTTGTTCCCAGGCTGAATAGCTAGAAAATGGGCTTCTGCATAATTGCATATTAACTCCCCTAACGCCATTGTGTTGGTGTGTGCCTGTGCAGATAACTGATGGTTACTTTCAGAGCTGGTTTCTCCAGCAGCATGGAGTAAATGAAGATAATAAAGCTAGCGGGTCCATAAAGAAGCCAGTGGCTGCAGAGATATTAAGAGAGGCAGGGAATGCAAACAGATAAAAAGCTTTGTGTTGCATCGGCAGAACATTGTTTGGTCTGGTGAGCTGTATGGCACGCTAACCCACGAGTCCTTGAATGAGGGCGGCATGCTTGTCTTATTCCATTGCTGCTCAAGTTAAACAGGAAATATTTAATGGAATGAAGATCCAGACAGATGATAACCATTGCACTCTTGTCTCGTAGATACTGGATATACAGTACCATGTCTGTAGTGTCATAGAGGGAACAGTAGATTAACTAGCCTGTTACAAAACAAAACAACGATGAACAGCAAGACATGAAAATGATCACATTTTCATGGGTTTTGTTTTGTGAGTCTGAAAAGTGCTACAGTTATAATCCCTGTAACTGGAACACTCTATTAATAATACAGAGAGCAATACATGACATCAAAGATCAATAAGTATTATTCATCTTTGATGTCATGTTCCATAGCATTGCTTTGCCAGTGTGGTTGTTAAATCTATACGACCTTCAAATGATGTGATGCCTCAACAGCACGCAAAGAGATGTATTACCTTCTACCATATCTTCTAACGGAGGTTCTTAACTACTACATTGATTAAAAACATATCTAATTATCTCAAAGCAGGAGATAATCATTTTGTGGCTGAGAGAAGAAACAGAATCTCAGATTGGCAATCAGGGAGGGAACTGGTGAGGGAGAATTTAGTCTGGCGGTGAACTGGAAAGAAAAGCACAAATTGGAAATAAAGTTCATTATCTCTTTATTATCATTCCAGTCTCCTCTAATGCTCATATGTGTTAGAGAAGTTAGGGTATGTTTGAGTCATGCATTAATATTCAGGCTATGTATTAACGTTAGGGTATGTACAGGTTATGAATGTTCAGAACGTGAGAGAAAAAAACAGCCTCCACCAGAAAGGGTGTGTATGACAAAGTGTGTATAAAAGAGTGTGTGTGGACAAGTGTTTGGATGAGTGAATAGTGAGATTGGGTGGTATTACTATGCTGATTTGCATTCACAACATGAAAAGCTATTGTGTTGGTTGTAAAGCTGGTATTAAAGCATTTATGTTCAAAGTATTTCATGTCTAAAGATGTTTCCGAGAGTGAGCAAGCATGTAGATGGTGAGATTACAGTGTTGGGTGCACTCGTATTCCTCCAGTGCATCAAAACAGGCCTCCAGACCAGTCTGGTTGCCATGGCTCTCAGGGAGAGTCCTTCCTGAATCTTTGATGTGTTTGAATAGTAGCAAAATGCTTGGAACACCTAGATAAGCACTACCTCATGTGGTTTAGAACCCATCATTACACACACACACACTCACGCACACTCACTTCCATGCACTCACTCACACACACACACACACACACACACACACACACAGGCTTGTTGTTTGTTGTTTTGTTGTTTGTCTCCCCTGATCAATAGGTTCTTGGTGACTGTGATGAGTTGTAGCCTGTGCATCTCTTGGCTAGCGCCCAGATTAGCCTCATTATGCTACCCCTGTGCACATGTCACCTTTCTCATTACCCAAAACAACATAATTAGTGCACTGATAGCCAAGCTGATTGAGTAAAAAATGTGTGTGTGTTTTCGTCTATGTGTGTGTTCACCAAAGAGAGATTACAGACAACATCTCTCCTAACGCAGAGACAACTGGTGCTTGGTTTGGTTCCTTCAAATGAGAACGTTTTTCAAAGGGGTTCTGCATACTGGAAAGAAGAGAAGTCGAGTAACAATCCATCTGGGATGAGCTTTTATACAGAGAAGCAGCGCAGACTACACCAACAACAAACATCGTTTGTTTCGATTTAGAACCGTGAAGCATTCGGCCAGCTCACTCACATGGCTCACAATGAAAGAGTCAAGCGGGTGAAATCCATTACCATTTGAAAAATAGTTCATTTGCCTCAGAATCAAGTTGACCACATTGGAAGAAAAAAGAAGGCCACTGGCACAGTTCGACAAAGCAGAAGTATCAGATTCTGACTGACCTGCCAGGGGTTAGAATTCTATCCTCAAGGCTGTCAGAGCCGGTTCTCTGAGGCAGGTCCTTGTCGTGTGAAAAGCAGCTGCATTTTCCAGTCGAGAGGATTTCAAAGGCTCCGTGCCTCTCTGTGAGAGCCACCTGTCCAGCCCGGACAAATCTTTCAACCTGAAAGTTCACCGTAGGGGTTTGGTCACCTGGTGGGCCACTTCACATTCGATTGGCCTTGCAGATGCTGACAAAGGCTGGGCGATGACAGACTTGTTAAGGAAATTTCCGGTATGGCGGTCATAAACGTTTTCTGATAGAGAGTCTATAGAGGAGAAGGTCAAAGGCTGAAGACTTAGAAATGGTAGCTCAGACCTGCTTTGGATGGCTGGTTGATCTTTAGGTGTCTGCAGATAATTCAGTCCTGAGGAGAGCGATGGGGGGCGGGGAGTCAGATCCACTCCAGACAGCTGAGAGACAGATGGGAAATCGTAGTAATGTCTTTAGTGAAATGAATATCAGGAATGAGGGACATTTTGAGACGTGTGTAATCAGGAGCTACATTATTGCTGATGCTGTGTTTTTTCCCCAAAAGGTGTGAATAAAATGGAATGGAGAGATGACAACAGTAGTGAGATTGGTTTGTGTTTTAAAACACTTTGAGTTGTAGTGGAATTTCAACACTTTTCCTTTAGTTTCCCTCCTCCCTCCCAAAGACCTGTTCTCTAAACAACTCACATTGTGAGGGTACAGCAGACTGTATGAGGAGATCAGAATGGATGTGTTCGCATGTCTTTCCTCACATCAGAAAGTCAGCATGCCTTTGGAAAGGGCTCAAACATTCCTGTTGTAACCATTTTAATGGTCAGAGCCTCATGGTCAAGAGGTGGTTGCTGGAAGGACTAATTCTGGGGGATTAGTCCTCTGTGGTTTGATCCAGTCTGCCAAACAAACATGACCTTACAGCGTTGATTTGACGTACGTAAAACCATACATTAACTCCATGGGGGTGTGGGGAGGGGGGCGGGGGCCAGAGGGAGGGGGCTTCAGTGCAAGGATTAGTCAGGATCAACCATTCAGCCCTACCCCTCACTCCCCCCCCCCCCCCCCCCCATACCCCAACCTCGGAAATTCTTCAACTGACTTTGAAAAACTGGTTGAACAAAAATCACATAAGAGGGAATGGGGGGGGGAGCTGGGGGGGAGGGGAGCTGGGGGGCACAAGTGGCGAGGGGAACTGTGGGAGCGAGTGGGGGGGTGGGGGGCACACAACACACAATGCAGAAACACAGAAAGAAGATACTCGAGGCAAGACCAAGCAAGAGGGACAGGAGCCGTGCTTGAACTACCGCTGTCTATCTTCTCTTTCTTCTCTCTGGTGTATTTGGGATCTGTTTTTACACCCAGACTGCGTGAAAGAGGGAGAGAGAGGGAAGGATAACACCAGAGAGAGAGAGAGAAAGGGAGAGAGAGGGAGAGAGAGGGATATAGGGGGGATACAGGGAGGGAGAGAGAAAGAGAGAGAGAGAGAGGGAGGGAGGGAGGGAGGGAGGGAGGGAGGGAGAGAGAGAGAGAGAGAGAGAGAGAGAGAGAGAGAGAGAGAGAGAGAGAGAGAGAGAGAGCGAGCGAGCGAGCGAGGGAGGAGGGAGGAGAGAGAGAGAGAGAGAGAGAGAGAGAGAGAGAGGGAGGGAGGGAGGGAGGGAGGGAGGGGGGAGGGAGGGAGAGAGAGGGAGAGATTGGGATATGCACGACCTGGGTAACACAACACAGTGGCTTCTACTATGTCAGGTGCTCTATTGTCCCCCATGCACAGACAAATAAACAATAAATGTTCCACCGAATGGTTTTCTCTACCAGCTTAACGAAACCCCAAACCCCCATCTTATCTCCCAGTGTGTTGAGACTGGGGGGGTTTCCTTTCACACAGGTGTTATATTGGCTATATTAGGGCATTTAGCAGTAATGTTGTTTCCTTTTACACAAGCAAAGCATTACCTACTAAGAGATTAAAGTGTGGGCAATTCTCCAAACGATCTTAGATCTTATATCTTCAGCTCATGTGGTTCAGGGGTTTGGGTCACCAGAACAGAAAGCAGAATCGCAACAACAATAAAAAAAGCACTTTCTTTTCTAAATGGAAAAACAAGAACTGCAGTCATTTTCGGTTGGATGTAAATGCCAGGCCTCGGTCTCCGGATCCGTTAGCAGATCCTGAAACCCCAGAGAACTGAAAAGCTTCAGTGTTGTCAAGATGCCAATGTGAGAGATAACTCGATTTTTGGGGGGGAAACTTGAGTCAAGCTGGAGATGTTTTCATGCATGACCCTGAAGGGTTTGACAGGGTCCATTTCCCAGTTCCAATTTAAAGGTTTCTAAACGGCTGCAATCTCTTCCTAATGCCCCATACGGGACACCAGCAGATGGGTCCCAGGCTGTCCAGAAGCATCTATGTGTATGTGAACGAGGGGCATGTAAACAGGAACTAGCTTGACGGCCACAGAAACACAGAGTACTCGATTTCTTGATTTATCATCTAAACATTTGCCACGTGAGACATTGAATAGGTTACACACTTGTAGACATGTGTTCTAGTGGGGTTATTTTTCACAACATTGGTTTACCCGATGTGGGTCGGTGTAATAGTCATGCGATTTTGCGTCTCCAGGTATTTTGTATTTTCTTAGTCCAGGACAGACTAAGTGACGGAGTATCCTAGCCTACTAAACTGTATGTTTGATACTTGCATTTGTGGCATCTCTTCCTGGCAAAAACTCAATGAGATATAAAAGAACAGAACAGAACGTCATTGTCCAATGTCTTTGGCATCACTTTCCATTCTCTTTGTTCTTATTTTTCTATTTATTTTTCTTGCATTTTCATAGACGCTTTTATATTTTAACACATGCTGACCCTGATTTGTTGATTCCACAAATCATTTAATTTGTCTGAAGCGAAAGGCAGCTGGTCCATGATAAAAAAAGACTGTTTTTGGGACCGTGATTTTTAATCCTCCCAACACATCTCAGCTCATTTATTCGAAGAAGGTCTTGCTGATCAACCGCCGGTTGGCAGCTAAATTTATTAGCTCATACATATGCATGATATGGTTAAGTAGTGTCCTCTGGCAGCCATTAGAACAGGTGCACCAAGGAGGTCTATGGGAGGGATTTGCATGAGGACATTAGTAGATTAATCAATAGTGACAGCAGAGAATTTTTTCAGGTCAGGAGACTGGAAGCTCTAAGATGGACTCGCCCACTTGTACCTGCTCCTGTAGCTAACATGCTAATCCACATATACCTGCTCGAGTACTGGAGCTAGCCTGCTAGCATGCTAATGATCATGTGCTGTACCTGGACTGCTACAGTAGGTAACTGTACATAGCCTGGTAACCCACACACACCTGCTACAGTATTGTATAGTAAATGTACTAACTACTATAGATAGCCTGCTTATTAGCTCACATCAGTGGACTTAAATGGCCTAGTTCAATGACAAAAAAAAGTGTTGTCCTACATTTATAAAATTCCCCTCAAGTTTTAGGATCAAGCAATGCCTAGACTATGATATATTTGACTGTTCAAAAGTCTTTCACAACCTCTGCAAAGTGAAAATGAAATAAAACCCTGCTAGCATTGTACATGGACTATGATTGACAGTTCAGCTCTTGGCCAGTCTTCAAGAAATACCTGGCTTCAGGGCACTGGCATCTTTCTACAACAAGGGACAAACCCGCAGTTTGGTTAAATGAAATCCCCTTACGTATTATTGAAATGTGAAAGTCACATTCCACAAGATAAAAAGGAATAATTGACAGCTTGGAAATGTCTACAATGTGTCCTTTACATCAGTATTCACAGAGATGGAGAGTTTGAAGGTTGATTTGGCTTTGCTTTGAATGATCTTTGAATCAGGTTTTGAACAGTGTCACACTGCACACGACATTCAATCATCTGGTCCTTTGTTGTGATACTCGAAGACACCAAGCTTGAAATCCCAGTAGAATTTCACTGAACTGAAAGCACTCATCTGTCTGTCATCATATCTTCATGTTGAGGCAGAAGCGAAAATTAAATATTCATTATGTGTGACACAAAGTGCTTTACATTACTGGTGTACACAAACAAACACACACAGAAGTGAGTGGAAGGGAAACACGAGAGCGGGAGATAGGGAGAGGGAGAGCGGGATAGAGGGAGACAGGGAGAGGGAGACAGGGAGAGCAAGATAGAGGGAGACAGGGAGAGGGAGAGCAGGATAGAGGGAGACAGGGAGAGGGAGACAGGGAGAGCAAGATAGAGGGAGACAGGGAGAGGGAGAGCAGGATAGAGGGAGACAGGGAGAGGGAGACAGGGAGAGGGAGAGCGGGATAGAGGGAGACAGGGAGAGGGAGACAGGGAGAGCAAGATAGAGGGAGACAGGGAGAGGGAGAGCAGGATAGAGGGAGACAGGGAGAGGGAGACAGGGAGAGCAGGATAGAGGGAGACAGGGAGAGGGAGAGCAGGATAGAGGGAGACAGGGAGAGGGAGACAGGGAGATGGAGACAGGGAGAGGGAGAGCAGGATAGAGGGAGACAGGGAGAGGGAGACAGGGAGAGGGAGACAGGGAGAGCAGGATAGAGGGAGACAGGGAGAGGGAGACAGGGAGAGCAGGATAGAGGGAGACAGGGAGAGGGAGAGCAGGATAGAGGGAGACAGGGAGAGGGAGAGACAGAGAGAGACAGACAGAGAGGGAAAGAAAGAGAAAGGTAGAAAGAGGTGTTGCAGCTGGACTTACGCAACATCAAGGCCCTAGGCAAGTAGGATACAGATCCACATAGAACATGGAAGTAACCAGGCAACAGTTGTCAATCAACACTTGAAATACTGAAAATGTTCTATGCTGTAAGTAAGTAAGTAAGTAATATGTATTTATACAGCGCTTTTCACAAACAGGGTCACAAAGTGCTTTACAATGTACATTGTCAATATAACATAAAAGTCTAATAATAAAAAAATATAACTTACTTTGTTAAACACAGCAAACTTGATGCAAACTTTCTTATATTAAAATGTTTACATAATACCCTTTTTCACATCTTCTGTTGTTAATTTGTCACTTTTGTCACTGTCCTTTGCATTTTATACTTTATGATTATTGTTTTGCACCATCAAAGAAAATTCCTTGTATGTGAAAACATAGTTGGAAAAACACCTGTTTCTGATTCTGAACTTTCATTAGTTGAAAGGTTTGTACGGTGGTCAGGTAATGATCAACAATGTCAGTTAACTGACGCAACGTCCAGTGGAAAATAAAGAGCTGCTAGGCAACAGTTGTCTGAACACTTCTTGAGTTTCCTCAGTGTTAGTGTGTGATCAGGTTGAACACACAAACGTCTGTTCCAAGGTGCTTTCATTTCCAAACCAGGTCAAGTCTTTGCACTTCCTCTAAATATACTGGAGTGGTTGATGTTCAGGTTTTCCAGCTCAGAGGGAGGAGAACCCCCTTACCATTAAGTCTGATTTCCTGTCAGTCTTTAAAGAAAACATGAATAGCCGGCCTAAGACCATTGAAGTTGTTCTTACCTACAGCCCTCCTTTTGATCTTAGCAACCGGCTAAATGGGCCAACCCTCGATGTCAAGTCTATTGTTGATGGGACTAGCTGAAGGTCGTTGTGAAATTGTAATCCTCACCTTACCATGATAATTTCTTTTGTGCCCTGTCTATTCAGGCATTTTTCATCAAACATAAAAATGGTTGAGTGGTTTAGGAAACACTTTGGTGACTGGAGTGTGTCATTTCTAAGTCCCACCTGATTGTTGTTTATGCTCTGAATCAAAGTTCGGGAGTTGATCTTGATACGGTTCGTGTTCGTGTTAGCTGATTTCAGCAATGCTTCGTTGGCCTTGTCATGTGAAGTTGCAGTACCTGTGATCGACTCCACTCATCTCATAATCCCAGTGGATGTGAAGCTTGATCAGGATATTGGTTTTAAAACCGAAATCTCTCTTTGATTGACTGCTGTATAGAGATTGAGTTTTATTCAAATGAGTACAGAGTGGCTCCAGATTTAATTTAACACTGAGTGTCAATTTTAACTAATCACTTCTCCAAGGTTACTATTTGCATATGTTAATGCAGATTTCCATGGGGGAAGACGATTAATTCGAGAGAGAGAGGGGCTAAAGATACAACATAGCAAACCAAAGAAATATCTCACACATCAACGTTCAAACTCTTCGTCTCAACATGAAGAACATCTGGGAACCCTCCACCATCGTTCTTCACCTTTTAGGTGATTTTTTTTCTTCTTTTTTTCGTCCCCGCTCTGCTTTGTGTAAAGTCTTCCACTGTGCTAGGTAGCCCTTTGTGTTATCATGTTCCCCTGTTTCTCCTCTTGTTTGCTTTGGTGGTGCTGTTGCCGTGGCGACGGAGCCCCCCCGCCCCCCCCTCCCCTCCTCCTCCTCCTCCCGTCCCCCACCCGGCGGCCCCCCAGTCATCGGGCCATACCATTGACGGGAAGGGGGGGGTGGGGGGTTGGGGGAGAGGTACTGGAGAACATTTTCCCCATCTACAGGCCTTCAATTATCCATGGTAATAAGGCACCAACCTCTTCTCCTCCATAAATCTAGGAGAAAAGAGATGTGTCACTGACAAAGTGCCCTTGTGATAACACAGCTCGCTGTTATGGTGCTCTAATGCACGAGACAGCCTGGTATTTCCAATGTGCTCACCTTAACCAAAACATTGTCTTTCATGCAGCTGAAACCTCAAGTCTTTGTCTCACCGTCACCCCATGTTTTTTTTTTTTTTTTCTTAGAGCAACATCCGTGGTTGGAATTTTGAAAGCTTAGACTTTGAAATGTTAACCACCACCTGCCACTGCATTCTGTCCTCCTCACACAAAACAGCACTGCTAGAGTCGGTTTGCTTTACAGGCCAGGCAGTTCACAGCCAGCCTGCCCAAACCAACCCTCAAACTGCCAGTTTGCGTAACGCAGGGACTTGAAAATCATTACAAAATATATATATATAATAGTTTTTGTAAACACCAGAAAATGGACTGAAACTATTAGCATAGTGTTTAGCATGTTGACTTCAAAGGGACCATCAAAGGTTATTATGTTGCACAACATCACCCTCAGCCTCTCTCCTCCGCCTCCATTTCTGAATTCCCCTCAGGGAGTTCATATTACGCAGTGCTGATTGACCTGAAGCCACACTGACACATCTTACAACCCTCTGTCAAGTTTTAATCAGCAATTTTTTTTCTTTTTCTTCTCTCTCTCTTTTGCCTCTGGCAGCTTTCAAAGGTTGAAGGCACATTTTATAGGTGAATTTGTCATTCGTTTTACTAAAGCTTGTTTTAGACGCGTGTCTGTGTGTGTGGTAGGAAGGTAAATGAGTGTGTTTGTGTGTGTGCGTGTGCCTGTGTGTGCGATTTTGCGCGTGTGTGTTTGTGTCTGGGTGTCTGTGCCTGTATGGGTGTGCCTGTATGGGTGTGTGTGTGTGTGTGTGTGTGTGCTTGTGTGTGTGCCAGTGTGTGTGTGTGTGTTGGGGAGGGGGCTGTTTGGCTGATGCCTGCTTTCTGGGTCTTCATGTTGTGCAGCAGGTGACTGGAATACTGATGGTTTGTGGATCTCCCAGCTGCAGACTGAAACCCAGCACTTTCTCAAGAGCACAGATGGATTGAATGCTCATTTGGTTTTCCACAGGGCGCGCGGAGAAGTGACATGCAACAGTGCTTCTGGAAGGTTCTGGGAGGCTCCTTGCAGGACAGCGAACTTGATAAACCCTAAAGGGATCTGAGCAGTTTTCCCCTGATTCCAAACAAGATGACAGGATAGGCACGGAGAATAATGTGAGCGCTGGAAGATTTCTCAAGGATGAAGCAATGAGCCAGTGGAGCAATAAGGGATGATTGGAAAATGATTAAAGCGAAAGGTTTGTTTGAGTCACATGATTGAACTTTTTAATTACTCACATAGGTTAAAAAAAAATCTCAAACCATTGAAGTACGATCACAATATTCAAAATATATAAATATATTCTACTCACAGACATGACTATATTTTACAGAATTTCTAGGATTAGCTAGGGTTGGCTTGGGTTAGCTATGGTTAGGGTTGGTCAGGGTCAGGGTTAGATAGAGCTGGAAAGGGTTAAGGTTGGATTGGATTAAGGTTAGCTAGGGTTGGCTAACACCAGAGCATCTGGCTAACACTAGCCCCAACAAGTTTGTAGTTTGAACCTTCACTCCTCCACTTGGACAATACCTACCTAGTGTAGTAAAGAAGTCTTCTTAACATAAAAAATTTCAAGATTATTCACCACATTTATTTCATCCCTGTTTTCCATTCCGTCGTCGTCAGTAGACAGAAGGGTTATCTAAATGCTAATGTCTCAATGCATTAAAGAGATGGCACCTTCAGTCCTTCTGAAGAACGTAGACACGACAAACCCCTTTTGTTATCGGGAACGAGGAGAAGATGCCGCTCAGGATTTTACCAACGGACTGTTTTCTTTCTGTGTTCTATGGCCAGAAAATAGCAACAAAAACCACGTGATTTAAACTCGGTTTAGGATGTGTTTTTTGCTGAGTCACGAATCCTATAATATGAAAGCAACATAGCCTCAATATGTCCACAATGTAACCATTGTGACCACAATATAGCTACGTAACTACTGTATATGCAGATTCGTGCTGAGCGGTTATCAGGAGTGGTAGCGTAAAATAAACATCACATTTTAGTTTTTTTTCTGGGACTCGGGATTGACCAATTTCGTATTTGACCCACAAGACATTGCCTTATGGTAGCATTCAGAGCACCTACCCCTCCATATCTGACCTTGACCGCTGTGGGCCAAATCCTTCAATCTCCAAGCTACAGATCAAGCCTCTCCTGGAATCTGTGGTGCTTGTGAAGTGGAGAAGCCAGGCAAGTGAAGCAGTCCTCTGTGTGCCCCCCCCCCCCTCTCGACACACACACACAAACACACACCACCACCGCCCCCTCGCTCCCTATAAGACTCCTCTCACAAGTTGACCTTCAGAGCAGTCCAATTTTGCTCCGTGGCCACAGCAGCAAAAACCTCATTGAGGGTTTTTTTTTTTTTTTTACCCCTCTTGCTCAGTCTGAGAAAAAAAAAGCTAGCCTAGGATATTTTTCCCTCACGTAGAGAGAGAAACTAAATGTGATGATTCATGGGGCTATTTGATACTGGCCTGTGTTCAGCAACAGGAATATTACAGTGTTATCAACCTGCCACTGGAGCAGGACTCACACAGGGCTGTGTGAAGCCTTGACATAACGCTCACAGTCTGGATGTATGTCCAGCACACATCCAGACAATTTTCTTCACAGCTCTGTTTCTTTCTTATTATTCTCTATACAAATACAACACAAGGTACAGGTAACATGAGCATAGTCAAAATAACGACAACATACCTGCATGTTGTCTGCTGTGATATTATAACACCCCGTTGATCAAATTAAAAAGAACTTAAAAGCTTGTGGTAGCTGTTAGCATTTCCGCCAACTAAGGTCGAAAACTGGATCTATTGTTTACAGAGCGGCGATGCAGAAACACAATTGAAGCAGTCCAGTTAGACTGCTGAAGCTGCAGGTTTCATTCTTCAAACAGCCCAGGCCAAGTGAACATACATTATCCCCCTCAATGTTTAAATCATGAGACACAGATCCTCAGACAAGCCCTGAAAGAATCCCTCTCAGGACCCAGTCTTGCGTCTGCATACCAAGCCCCCGGCTGCGTAAGCTAACCTCAGACCGTGCCTGATTAAATCCAAACACTCAAGTAAAACTTTTGCATATGAACTGTTGTTATAAAACGTTTTTTCTTTTGCAGTTGACGTGAAAGTTTTCGAGTTGTAGACACAAGCTGCTGTACATGATGTGCCGACCAAATATAGTCTGAGAGGCCTCTGCCTTACAGGACTGGACCTCTGGTATGTGCATGATAATGAACTCCCTGGGGGCCTTTATGGACAGCAGAGCTCCAATTGTCCACAAGAGAGACTTCACTTTGAGAAGAAGGTTGTCAAAGTGTGTGGTTTGTGATTCTGCGTTCAAAAACCGGAAGAGTACAGCCCTCCCCCTCTTCTAAAGTTTGTTGTTTTTGTAGCTCTACTTAAGATCTCAAACCACGCAAATGGGATACATTACCGAATAACATATCATTGTATTATAAACACAAAATAATGTTATTTTACAGAAAAGGACAGTCAAAGAATAAGCCTAATCTTCATTCTGTCTTGACCGGTTTCTACCAAGAGAGACACATCCTGATTCTTTTTCTGATACAGTTCCTCCTCCCAAATCCAAGGATTAATCCTAGTAATTAGTCCTTGGTAATGGAGCCCTAACCCTAATCTTAATTTAAGGGTTATGAGTTAGCAGCAACCCTAATCCTAACTGTAACCTTGCTATCACACCTCACCCCATCCCTGTTGTAGGCAAGAGTCAGGAATAGCCGTAACACAAGCCAATCTCAAACCCTAACCCTAATCCTAACCCTCCCGAAGCCAACGCTTCTGTCCTGGGTAATGGAGCCCAGAGGAACAACCTACAAGGTTGTGCAGTCATGCAGGATAAACGGCACTCTGAAAGGTGTGCACATGGACTGGAAGTATCAGAAATGAAATGATGGATGGTAACCTCCTGGCATTGTTTGTGGTATTGTAACAGCATGAAACTGTAAAGAGAGACACTTGCAGGCTTAAAAAAAAAAAGAATTCTTTCTCACTGGTTTTGTTTTCACCAGAGATTCCAGAAGTGCCTGGCTGATATCTCGAACAATCCTCTGCTTCATTCCCAGATTAGATGCTGGGGGATATTATTAAATTCCACAGCATTTTTGTCCAGGTGTGTAGAATTACTTTGGTCTTTGCACATGTTTGTTGTCCCTGTCTCCAGTTCCTTCCTGAGTAAGCATGTGAGTGGTCGAGTAAGACTCTCTTAGAATAACCATAAGAGCCTTTCTGCTCTCAAACCCCACCGAGTTTAAATCTCACCATTCTCCTCTCGCTCAGTTTGCCATGGCTGACCAGGACTAAGACGGCCCCCGCTCCGTCCCTCTGCCCCTTGATAATTACTGAACCCACAGACATTTAATTACAGCCCATTATAAAGGACGTCGTGAAAGAAATGTGGCACCCTACCACTCATCGGCTGATGTGAACCCCAGCTCTTCATTTCTCTGCCTAATCCTCCGTCTTGAGAAGACCACTAGCGGCTTGGCTTTGTTCGGCCTTCACTGAGGGGCATGATCGTAACCAGGGGTCTTTCACCAGAGATGCGGGAAGCAAGGATGCAACAATCACGCTGCTTTTCTTAGACCTGATTATTTGCTTTTCTGAAGTGTCCGAAGGTCAGTTTTCTGACATATAAGCGTGACAGCCGGGATGATCCCTGTATTCATCCTGTTCTCGGGTGAGTGAGTCTGCAGCTTCCCGTCACCCGCGTTTCCTGTGCGGAGAAGGAAGTAGACGGGCAAATGCGATCGCTGACTTCCATTGTGAGTCAAGATCCTCAAGTGCCAAAAGCAAATATTTCATCTCGTCCTCTGTCCTCGTTACCCGCAGGGCTTATCGAGCATCCTGCGTGTTTTATTACTGAGATGTGTGTGTGCATGTGAGTGTGCATGTGTGTGCTTCTGTATGTCTCTGGGTGTGTGTATGTGTGAAGGGGGGGGGGGGACGCAATTGAATGTCATGATTTCTCTTTGTTGTTTTTACAGCTCCTGCCACCCAGAACCCTCTTGGTGCTCAACAGGCCATAGCCGTGCACACAGAGCCCAGCGGAGCGTGACAACATTCTGCCTGAATGTGTCCGGATGGGTCTGGGATGTGTGCTGAGCTGGGTGGACTGGGTGTGTACTCTGTGTTGGGTGTGTGTGTGTGTGCTAGCTGTGTGTGTGTGTGCTAGATGGGTTGTGTGTGTGTGCTAGGTGGGTTGTGTGTGTGTGTCGGGTACGTTTGTGTTGGGTGTGTGTGATGGGTGTGTAGGTGTGTGTGCTGGGTGGACTGTGTGTGTGTGCTGGGTGTGTTTATGTTGGGTGTGTGTGTGGGTAACTCAGGAGACTCATCCTCCAAACAGGATCAGAGATGAGTCTACACACCCTCAGAGGCTGAGCCAGATTCCCGCACACACAACGACTGAAGTAAAGGATTGACCAGAACATTAAGTTTTTGTTGTAATCAACGTCCATTCACTCTGAGTTCGTATCCACGAGTCCGTTCTGTCAGAGGTGGAAGGTGTTTATTCGTGTGTCGTTTTGTGTGATTGGCACTTTGTCGATGAATAAAGAGTTGATTGTGATTCTAGCCTTTCCTCCTTTTAACGTGTCTGTCCTTCTAACCGGCCATGGTCATTTTCCAATCAGCCTTGTTTGCTTGCTCATTCAATGCAGTCTTTAATCATTGTGGTTCGGGTACAGCAACCAGTCAATCATCACAAAAGTACAAAATAACTCCACTCTAAATTAAATTGGCATGCCCTCCTCATACCATTTTACAAAAAATCATTGTTAGCATGTTCGTCTTGAGGATATTTATTCTATAATTAATTCTGAAATGTTTTTTTGCCACTGTAGTGAATGGAAGCAAATTTTATTTTGAAGGTCAAGTAAGAGTGTTATATTTTTCTATTCATTAGGGTTCTGTAGTTAATTGGATTTTTAATTATGTTGCCATTTCAATAAAAGCTCTCAGTGTGATGATTGGCAATGCCCTCGTCTCCTTTGGTTTTATTAGTGGCAATAAAATTGTCAAACAAGACCCTTCAGGTGATTTTGCTATCATAATTATACACTTGCAGTCCATTCCAGGTCCATGGGCCTTGTTTAACTGCTGAAGCATTCCAGTTTTACAGTCCCATTTAGAAACCTTGTAAGCGTTGCATTAAATCTAACATTAAACCCAAGGAAACGTCAAAGCGTGCAACATGAATTTCAGTGAAATGATAAATGGTTTCTCATTAACGGCGTGTTGCATTTTGTTGCAAGTTCAGAATCATTTTTACAAAAAAACAATTTGTTGTGTGCTATTATGAGGTCACACCACCTAAAACACATAATTGTGTTAAAAGCACAATCAAAACTATATACTTAAACATATAAACATGTTTACTATCCTGTTTCCTAAGTTCTGGAGAGAGTGTGGTGCAGGTAAAGTGATTACAGTAACACCCTAGCACTTGAACAAAATCTGCACTCTTTCTCAAAGAAACAGTCCTGAAATAAATGACTAGTACTTAGTTTACAGCTATATTTCAAGAAAATGACCTTTTCCAACAAGGTGACTGTAACATCAAGCAAATCCCCCACTGTGCAGCTCCAGAAAGACATGAAGTATTTGGCTGGTGTTCCGGCACCCAACATTTCATGTCAATGGCCTGTTTTCTTTTAGGGCATTTTATTGCTGACTCTTGCAACTTTGTGCCAAATTTCAGCCCCTGGTTCCACCAGCGACTTGGTTCCTTTGCACAACATATTTCACACATTGGTGTTCCCATTGTACGCCTGCAAGCCCCTGTGCCGTCCCATTCAGACGTTTAAACACACAGGCTCGTCTGTATTGACACAGACCAGCCCTCTCAGCGTTTGCAGGGCTGCTCAGAGGACGTCGACTCAGGGGAAGCAGCACCTTACCTGCCTGAACAGGAAGTCTCTCGACCGAGAGATGCTCTTCCTGTTTACTGGCCTGTATGGTACTGGTTTGGTGTTCGGTCTTGTCTTTACTCTATGTCTTTTATAGCTGTTGCTCAGCCTGGTATCCTCACCGTCAACACTGGCAGTTAAATAAAGTCTGTGTGCCTCTTACTTACTAAATATAACGTTTCCACTATGGGGCTGGTTTACAGTAATGCACGGTGGCTTTTAAACTAATCACTTCTCATGTTCTCTTATTCGCAGTTTGCATACCCACCTGCCCCCCCCCCCCCCCCCAAAAAAAAAATCAATAAAATAAACTGCTCGACATATTTATCGTTAGTTGTTACATTGAAGGACTCCTAGTTACAAGAGAAGTGTAACACAATGGTGGTATAGGTTGAGCACATAACATAGCCCATAGAACAGCCTGGGGTTGCTCTGTGGACAATCCTCCTAAGAGTTGTCTCCCTTTCTGAATACCTCACATTCCCCAGTCGCTATAGCTCCCCGTATTATGTAGCATCAGCACCGGGCGCTCTGGCAGCGTATGAATAGGGTCAGTTAGATTTCAAATATCTCCTGATGAAAAGATCCAGAGCCGTGGTCGGAGAGCGGACTGCTCCCAGCGCTTCCACAAAGACCAGCTTTCAGGAGGAGAACCAGGGATAGCAGGCATTTTTTTCTCCTTCGTCCTCCTCAAAACTGAGAAAGGAGGGGGTTAGAGGAAAAGAAAGAAAGATAGAAAGAAAGAAGAGTGTGAGGCAGAATGGGAAGGAGAGAAAGAGAAAGAGTGAGGATGTATAAAGGAGATAAAGGCTGAGGGAGAGAGAGAGAGAGTGAGAGAGAGAGAGAGAAAGGGAGAGAGAAAGGGAGGGAGGGAAGGAGAGAGAGAGAGATAGAGACAGAAAGGGAGGGAAGGAGAGAGAGAGATAGAGACAGAAAGGGAGGGAGGGAGGGAGGGAGGGAGGGAGGGAGGGAGGGAGGGAGGGAGGGAGGCTCATGTCTGAAAAAGCCAGTAAAATGTCAGCTACACAAAGGAACAGGTGTTTGGTGGTGTCTGGTTTCATCCAGAGAGGGTGATAGGATAACGGGCATGTTGACATTCACGCTTGACAAAGGGACGACTGTTCATGGACATTATGTTGTTTTAACCCCAAAATATGCATTAAAGATTAAGCCTACTAAGAGCCACATAATGCTGACAGCTATGAAATGTTTTTTTTTTTCTGTGTACGTCCGTAGATCTTCATTAAATCCTGCAGGAGGATAAGACAGGATATCCTGGTTTTGGATCAGATGTGGAGATGCACCAACGGCATCATTAAACTTTCATAGCTTCAAGATTATAGTGGTGTTTTTTTATTTGGTTTATAATGGCAGAAGATAATTTGTGATATGCTGAATTTAGGGGCAATATGCCAGTTCTAGGAAAGTAGTGCCTGGGGCACGTGTCTGGGGGTGGGCATGTATAATAAAAGCAAGTCCTGTGGGTGAAACTAAATGTAATCACCCAGGAGATATGTGTTTGTTTGTGTCACATACAGACAGGCGATGGTCATCATACGTTAATCTCTTTATTGAGTTTTTCCTCAAAAGTTAAAGTCTCAAAAGTTTAATGACAACCAATTCCTAGCCTCTCTGAGATATTATTCAAAAAAATATAAGTTCAAACATTACTGGTCTTAATCCAGTGGATATGTTCAGCAGAGCTATGAGGACACATCTACTGCACTGTACAGTAGGTTCTCAAAAAAAGAACGTTTTTAGCTGCAAAAACCTGCCACAGCAAAACATTGTCATTATTTAATAAATGACTCTGTGAAATTATTTAAGGAAAGTTAGAGCCTTGAGTGGACCTGAAAGCTGTATATGTTGCAGAGATTTTCACTCTAGCTGTGAACTTTTCACTCTAGCTGTGCTGTGGTTCTTCTCAGACACAGAAACTACACAGCTGTAACTCCAATCTCATGCCCCCACACTGACACCCGTGTTAGTAAAACCTAATACAATAGGACATTATTATGAGTTATGAATCGCAATGATGAATTGCCATAGAACAAAGCTTTTTATTAGCTTTATGGTTGCCAGGGTGACAGGTATGAGACTAGGAAGGACTCAGCAGTAGTACAGCAGTAGTTTCGCAACACCACAGCCCTTCCCAGAATGCACCCCACCAAAGTGGAGTCATCCAAACCACCCACAGCTGATGCCTAGCCCGAACTCTGACCACCGAGAAAAACATCATCCAGAGGATATTAAAGTATCCAACAAAAAAAAGGAAAAAAGGCAGAACTGAGCTGGAGGGAACAGGTTGAGGATTCGTCAGGGTGAAAACCCAGCCTCTCTCTTCCCCTCCTGCCCTTATCACCACTAACTACCTACACGTGTTATTTCTTACTTCTCTTCCTGAATCATAAATTACCCCATTAACCATGTGATGCATGATGAGAAGTCACCCCCCTCCCCCCCCCCCCCCCACACATCCAATCAGAGTCTTTAGAAAGATCAAAGGTGTCAGAGGACTCTAATACAAATCTCTGAGGATTACCACCGGATGAGACTCCTGAGGAATTTCGGCAGTGCTGAGGTTAAACGCTGAGATCCAGTGAGGTGGAATCGGGGAGTCAGTGGCTCTATCTCAGAAACATCACATCTGCTGATGTCAGGAAACCTCGCTAGGAGCATCCTTGCAAATCCGTCTGTGTTGTTTCACATCCAATGTTGGTATTTTACATTTAGGTTCACTTTTAATTCATTTACCAGATGCTTTCATCCAAAGCGATGTACGAACAGTGCATGTAGAAAGTACATCGGAAAATCAAGGATCATTTTCAAGGAACAGTCTGTTTTTACAGTTTAGAAAACTGCTTCTGCTTCATGTGAAGCTGTAAATGTTTAAATTTGAATTTAAACTTCTCATTTAATTTCACTTCTGTTGCGTACCCAAAGTGTGCTTTCTATCAAAGATAATAAGAATCTAAACATCCAACATCAGGGGTCAATTTGTCAAGTTAACTGAAAGAAATGTATAAAGTTGAAACACTGCCACGAAGACATTTTACAAAGGAAAGTTGTTCTTTTGATGTTTTCATCTGTCAACATCAGTTTATGGCACACAACACCGTGGCAACGTCTGCTCCCTGGACCGAAGCAGATAAGATTATTTTTTTTATTTTTGGGCAGCTATGCCTCTACAGAAAGATTTCAGCAAACATTAAATCATGTACTGTTTAATGTACTGTACCAGTGGCTCTGAGGGGAACAGGTTATATAACTCACTCAGACTACTTACATACTTATAGTGCTTTCTAGTGTGAAGAATACAGACTGTAAAATCCTAGCAGACATACCGGGGTCCAACTTTCAAATGAGATATAAAATATGTTCTTAAAGATATAAAATGTTGTGATGCACAACACATTTACACACAGGACACCTACAGAGACGCCAGCCTATCTTTCTAAACCCATGAACAGTAATGGAGTGATTCCCTCAGCCTAGAGAGAGATTATTCAACAGCCTCACAGAGCACTCGCTCATCCGTGAGGGAACTGCCAGTTGGCCTGGTGCGCTAGCTAAGTTACAAGTTGTGACAAGTTCAGATGGCTCCCTGAGTCCCGGGCCTGGGTTACGGGTTAGGGTGGGCCAGGGTATTTATTAAAGTCTATTCAGCTCCATGTCTTGCAAAAATAAACAGAGTGCCAGGCAGTGGGGGAAAAAGTGCTGACAGGGAGAATACTCTTCCAGGTTAGAATGAAGCAGGCTCAACCCTGGGACACTTTGGCTGAGTCTGCTGAGCAGATCCCTGCCTGCCCACTGTGACCCCTCCCTCCCTCTTTCGCCCTCTCCTCCCCTTCCCTCCCCCCAACCCCCCCACCCATCCTTTCCACTTCACTTCAGGTGCAGTCACTTGCAGAGTGAATGGTTGTGTCAGTGTTGCTATGGCGAGAGAAGGTGCAACGGAGAGAGAGAGAGAGAGAGAGAGAGAGAGAGAGAGAGAGAGAAAGTGAGAGAAAAGTAGAAAAGAAAGGGGGTGATTCCTGCCTGGTTCACTGGAAGGCTGGACGTCAGAGGTGGAGGACGCTGGCACGCACTCTGTGTGTGAGACGCACACATCAGCAGAGGCACAGCAGCATGGGGGGTCCGATAGCTGAGCGGTTAGGGAGTCGGGCTATTAATCAGAAGGTTGTTGGTTCGATTCCCGGCTGTGCCAAAAGTTGTTGTGTCCTTGGGCAAGGCACTTCACCCTACTTGCCTCGGGGGGAATGTCCCTGTACTTACTGTAAGTCGCTCTGGATAACAGCGTCTGCTAAATGACTAAATGTAGGAGAGGGTGGGTCTGTTGGAGTCTAAACTAGCATTAAAATAATTTGGTTTGCAGATCAGGGGGTCACAAGCCTACTTTAGGGGGAGGCTTGGGAGATTGGTTTCCTGCTGTTCACAGTTTAGGCTGGGTGATTGGCTGGCTTCCATGCCTCCCCTGTTCCTAAAGTCTCTGCTAGGATAATGTCTCTCTTTCTCTCTTCAGGTCTCCCTGTGTGTCTTTCTCCCTCCTGGTCTCTCTCTGTCTCTCTCCCCCCTGTTAGGTGTGGTTGATCCCTCTCCTGATGGAGGGAAGCTGTGGAGGTTTGCTGGGTTCAGACCGTGTCATGACCTGATCAGGAAGTAGAATGACCACCATCGTTCTGTGCAGCACGGATAGAGCACAATGCTTCCTGCATTTAAAACCCAGGATGTGTGCGTGTGCGTGAATGTCTGCTCGATGAAAGACTGCGGGCGTGTGTGTGTGTGGTCCTTGGCTTCTCTCAACAAAGTACCTATAATACCTGCATGTCAGGGGACTCTGTTGCAACAGAGTCATCCAGTCTGGCATGTTTAAACTTTAAATGCACGTGGAACAATCTGTTCCAGGTAAACTGAAAACCTTGTCCACTGTGTGTTTGGAAACAGGAAAACAGGAATATCGTTTAAAAACAGGACAGGGTTACAGGGGACCATGGTTACAGGGCTAACATAAGTTTGCAATCCCATCTAGTTGAAGAAACAAACAGACATCACTGGAGTGACTGGATTTCAGGCCAAAATTCCAAACATGAGCATGTCATTGGCTACGGACTTGGAACCGATTGAAGCTTATTCATTCATAAATCTTGAAAGAAAGCATGTGCACACACATATGGAAGGGTTTTTCCTACACCAGCTCTCATGACCACGTTATTATCCATGGCAGAGCTAGCTTTGAGCTGGTAGGGAGACTCACAAGGTCTCGACTACACAACAGAAATGATTTTAGACCCACATACCCGGCAGGGCGAAGGATGTGAGCAAGCTATCTTGAGAGAGAGCCATTCCACATATGGAGCCAATTACTTCAATAGCTTTCTACAGCAATTCCCCCCAGTTACTGAAAATCGCTGAAATTCAAAGCCTTATCCCAGTTCCTCTCGTCTCCCCCTTCCTGTCCAGCTGAACCAAGCAGACAGTTCTGCTGCTGCCTTGTGTCTAATCTCCTCTCATTCTCTGAGCCACACAAACATACATCGTCCTTTCAACGTTGTTAAGGTAAACATGAAAGGTCAACACTTTACATTAAGGTCACATTAGCAACCATGTAACTCCGTAGCAACACTTTACATTAAGGTTACATTAGCAACCATGTAACTCCGTAGCAACAGTTCTTATTCAGGTCACATTAACAACCACGTAACTAAAACGTAACAGTAACAACATTTACATTACATGTAGTCATTTAGCAGACGCTCTTATCCAGAGCGACTTACAGTAAGTACAGGGACATTCCCCCCGAGGCAAGTAGGGTGAAGTGCCTTGCCCAAAGGACACAACGTCATTTAGCACGGCCAGGAATGAACCGGCAACCTTCTGATTAATAGCATAGCCCGACTCCCTAACCGCTCAGCCATCTGACCCCCCATTTTAGCGAGAACAACCGTACCAGCGTCTGTCACACACAGAAGCAGTTTGTGAATCCCAGGATGCATCAGTCCTCAAGCAGGGCTCAGTTGTGCTGCAGTGAGGGTCTGGTGAACTCTGGTTTGTTTACGATGGCGTATGTTTCCCCCTGATGCTCCCCCCGTCCCACCTACACTGTGCAGCTTCGCTGACTCCAACGTAAACATGGATCTGTCTGCTGTCTCTCTGCCTTCATCCCTGATTCTGTGTGAGGTCCATCTGTCATTCCTCACGGACACTTACATTTTGTTCATGCGGTAGATGCTTCGATCCAAAGCAATATACAGTACCAGTCAAAAGTTTGGACACATTTTCCCATTCAATTACTGGTACTGTACAAATAGTGTGAAAGGAAAGCACAACAGCACGGATCAGAAGTGCACGGTTTTAAAAAAACAATGGCAACAATGGCATCTCCACAACAGAATTACACCTGTAACAGTGCAGGAAAAACAACTTCAAAGACAGAAAATATGTTCTTCAATAGTCAGTGAGAAAGCATGACTCCAACAGCGAATACTGGGACACACATGGGTCGCTAACCATGTAGTTTGTGGTATAATTGCTATTGTAGAGAGACTTTTGTAATGCTGGTCACGTTCAACAAATTCTCAGCAGAGAATGTCTTCAGCCGTTTTGAGAAAAACAGTTATATTTAAACACTTAAAGGGAAACGATTCATTTCATACTATTTTGTTCTGGCATTGCTGAAATAACCTCTCAACCTTTTCTCTCTCTGAGTGATTTTGGTTCTGGGTAGATAGCAGTGTGGTTAGCAGTTAGGTGATTTACTCTGCTGCTGATTAAACCAACGAATGGGAGACATGTTGGCTCACAGGTCAACCCAATTACTGAAATAAGACTATTTTTCTACTCTGTTGGTTTGTTGACGTCAAACAATGAAAGCACCTCACCCATTGAGCCTCGGAACACATTGCCAACTGCTGCCCTCAAATCTGGGGTTCTATTCTGTAATTTTCCGCCCCTAATCGAGAATGAAAATAAAGGCAGTGAATCCCAGTTGCGCCTGTGTTATATACGACATCCTGGCCCAGTTTGTAACCCCGGCAGAGCTAGTAAAACAGGACCCTCCATCCATCACAAACATGTGTGTCAGAACTGCCCTAATAAAAAAAGAGGTGTAAATAATGTGCAAGGTGCACATGGAGAGCTGGGCCATTTGCCGGCTGAAGATATAGGCCATAAAACCAACAACTGAAGCCCTTTTAACAAACCACTGGTGCACCAACACCACGTCAGAAACAAACTCAGAGCAAAGCCACACTGTGCAGTTTCAGTATGCATAAGCCACCTTATCTCAGTATCCGATTGCACTATGTTGATCCACTCACGCTGCTCATTCTATTCTTATTTTTATATATATTTATTTATATTTAAATTGTTGTATTCTTAGATTGTTTAGTTCTTAGAAAAACTTTTGTACTTTTACTTAATTTAAGATTCGTATATGTTTAGTGTTTTGCACCTCCCTGCCACAGTAAATTCCGTGTTTGTATAACATACATGGCGAATAAACCTTCTTCTGATTCTGTTTACATTACCTTGGGTCAAGGGTTAAGACCGAAATGTAAAAAGAGAGCCTTTTCATCTCACACATCTTGTTCAGGAGCACAGGGGCTTGTTGGGGTACCTTTGGATGCATGGCAGACATAGTGATATACGTCCAACTGTCAAACTTCAACGGCGCTGGAATGTGGTTTATATAGCGCCATGTGAGTGTTTTTACCCAGCACAATGGGGATGTCATGAAGCGACGAGTGGAGCTGTGGTCCATTCATACGCACGGACGCCTTGGAGAGGCCAGGAGGAAACCCCTCGCAGATAACGAACAATACCTTCCCTTTCCCTTGACAACTCTGGAGCGCAATCTGTGGTGTGTGCATGCATACGATTATGACGAGGGCAGGAAGGTGGGGAATGGTGTTATAAACTACCGGGGAGTGATGAACGAGGGCCTGGTTAATTGCCGTCGCTCATGATGTGATACATAGGAAGGTGCCATGTCACAGGGGTTCCAGCACAATTGCTGCTGTCACAGCACTATGATGTATTTATTGCGCAAAGCAATTTTCTTGATGAAATATTTATGGCAATCACTTTCGTTCCTTCTCAGGCAGCCATTCAATCACCACGGAGACAGTGGGCAGTGTCCTGCTCCCAGGGGGAGAGCTGCTTTACTGTGGTACAGGACAACCACACATCTGGTCTCCCAGCCCTCACTGCTCTCTCTGATACAGCACACAGGAGCAGGACTGATGCAGTACCCAGAGAGAGAGTGTGTATGTGTGTTTGTAAAAGAGAGACGGGAGAGGGGGAGAGGGGGAGAGGGAGAGGGAGGGAGGGAGGGGAGAGAGGGCGAGAGAGGTACACGACAAGTATCATGCTTGTGTTTGATTCAGAATCTAGGCCAGGTCTTAAGTGTCATAGTTGATTATGAGTTATCAAAGTCCTGATTTGTATTTTTATAATTCCCTGTATTTAATATTCAGGCAGGTTTGCTCTGAGTCAGGAGTGGAAAGTTGATTTAATCATCTGAATAAAACAGCACGCTCTTTCTTTTCAAGACAGATCTATTAAATTCAAGTGAAACAGTTACCATGCCCACTGCTGTGGCGCTGGTCTCTGTCTTGCAGTGTTTGGGAACGGGCAGAGGAGATTAAAGGCAGCAAACTAGAGAAGAGTAGAGGCATCAGATAAGAGGCATCAGACTAGAGGCAGCACACTTGAGAAGACTAGAGGAAGCAGACTATTGAAGACCAGAGGCAGCAGATTAGAGGCAGCAAACTAGAGGAGACTGAACACAGCAGTCAGAGGAGTTTAAAGGCAACAGACTTGGGGAGACCAGAGGCAGCAGATTAGAGGCAACAGACTTGGGGAGACCAGAGGCAGCAGATTAGAGGCAGATGACTGGAGGAGACTAGGGGCATCAGATTAGAGGGAGCGGATTAGAGGCAGGAGGACCTGTGTAATGACTGTAAATTCCAGCTGCACTGCAGGGCCACATAAACCTCCGGAGGAACAGCCTCCAGATTGTGCCTCTAGCTGTGGATAGCCTGGGTATTCATGGAGCAGTGCCTGGATACCTGGCTGCCTGCACACTGCATCCTTTCAGATGGATGCTTTCACAACCTGCACAAGCCTCAGAACGCTGGTCCAAGAAACATTTTCAAATGTGAGTCACTGCAAGTGGTATGTACTTTAAGGCCTACTGTGGTTTCAACTCCATATGCCCTGCCGTCGTCGCTTACAAAAAAATTACACTTTAATTATTCTATTTAATTTCTTGCTTGTCTTTTAAATGGATGATGTTGCTGTTTAGTACAAGGATTATTGTTTGATCCTACTTTTAGCGTGAAGTAGCAGGGTGAATTAACGTGTTTGTGTTTCATACTGCAAGTCATGAGCAAACAAAAACAAGGTGTTTTTAGAAGATTCGTAAACATGCAACCCTTTGAGCAGTTCAAATGCAAAAAGAATATTTGTTAGACGGGCCTCATAGTTCAGAGGACACAGCTGCTTAAACATTTAAGTCCTGTAAACACTTGGCAACAGTGAAGCACACTGCTCAAGACATATCTGTTTACCCAGAATGGGTGTGAATATTTTAAAATCGACTGGAGTTGAAAAATAGCTTTGATAAATTATGTTATGTCGCTTTTCTGAGGGTGTTTGGCCAACTGCTGTGAAATATAGAAAGACAGGCAACAGGGAGCCAGCCTAGGCAGTTTGCAGCAAAGCCGAACAGCGTGATACAAACCCAGTGTTTAAAATGACTCATAACCAGCCATGGTTATGCATGTTGTGTTGTGATCCAGAGGACTCAAGAGGCCTCAAGACGCATCGATTCCACACAAATTATTTGTGAGAAAAGAGAATACGAAAAGGATTCATTAGAAAATGTGGTTTTGATCTAGCAGAAGTGACCGTGACACACAGCTCTTCAACAACAGATGGGAGTTTCATCATCCACTCTGTGTCTACAGTTAGCTATGAAGCGCAGAATGACGATAGAAGAAAAAAAAACTGCTTCTCTATCCAGTAACCTTTTCACAAAGACATTGTTTCTGCCCGTCAATCATGAGCTCTGGGTTGGACTGTGCTCGGCCGGTGGTCCCGCCCCAGTGTGGAGCGGATGGTATGAGGGGCCGTTTAGGAAATAATTCAGACTGTCCTTACACAAACACATATGAAACACATTCACTTATGAAATGTTCACTCACATCCACATGAGAAAAACTCGCATATCGCATTTCTTGGAAAGACAGCCTGGCCCTCAAATGCACCCCCCATGTAATTTCTGTTCTGTATAGTCCCGTTATCAAATTAATATGTGACCTCCGTGTTCATGGCTGAAAATGTCTGACATACCATCTCAGGTGATTTAACTGTCCTTGCAATGTATAAACAAAAGTGAACTGATCAACATCAGTCTTACCACAATACCAGCTCAACAGTGCGAATACAGGGAAAACAAAGGCAACTGACGAAGTATTATCCATCTGGTTGGTGGCTAGCACTGGTAGCTACACCCGGTGCTTTGGAGAACTGGATATGACCCCTTGACCCCGGTAAGTAACTTGAACAGCTGATCTAACTCCTGCTGTTATGTGTGGTATTGCTAGAGCTAACCAGTATGAAGGGCGAAAATACAGGGTGTTGATATCACAGCCTGGAAACAGTCTAGCTAGCTACATAAGAGTATCACCCTGGCCTGTGCCTGTGGCATTTCTGAAGCTGTCTTTTTTGCCGTTTTTGCTAGCTAGCTATCTCCCAGAAGCTAACGAGCTTCTGAACTGATGTTCTACTGTAGATAAACACGCGCAGGTTTGTGACGTTAGAGATATAGAGAATAATAATGATAACAACAACGATAACATGATACAGAACAATGATACATTAAAGTGCTTTTATAAATACTCAAAAACGTCAGAGAATAAAGAATCATGATAAATCACTTATTAGGTACATGGAGAAATAAAAGGCAAGTAAGTAGTTAAAAACTAGAGGAATCATGAAAATGGAGAGAAGGAGGTTGGCTGGTGAACAAGAGTTTGTAAAGGTGGGTTTTGTGGGCCTGTTTGAATGATGGCAGGGTGTTTGCCTTTCGGATGTGGTTGGGGAGGGCGTTCCGGAGGGAGAAGTGCAGCAACTGAAAAGACCCTGTCACCCCCAGTGGATCTCAGATCTGCACCAGCAGGCATCCCAGTGCTGTGATCTCTGCCATTGATTAAATGGGCTTAGGAGTCCAGGGGGCGTCCGTCCCCCAAGGTGGAGCAGAATCGTAGTGTGGAGGGGCGGGGGATGTGTGTGGGTGGTTGTGGGAGAGGGGTCAGAAGTTGTGGGTGTGTGTTGAGGGAGGGGGGGGGGGGGGTGGGGTTTGGGTTAGGGATGGAGATTGGTAGGGGTAGGTGGGGAAGGTTGGTAGGGGTGTGAGGGAGGTTGGTAGGGGTGTGAGGGAGGTTGGTAGCGTTGTGAAGGAGGTTGGTAGGAGTGTGAGGGAGGTTGGTAGGGGTGTGAGGGAGGTTGGTAGGGTGTGAAGGAGGTTGATAGGGGTGTGAGGGAGGTTGGTAGGGGTGTGAGGGAGGTTGGTAGGGGTGTGTGATGGAGGTAGATGGGGGGGGGGGGGGGGTCGTAGCATCTTGAGCTGCTGTTTGATGTGTCTGATGAATATAGGCTGCTGCTGGCGAGGGCCTCCGCATGTCGCCAGGAGCGCTGGCCTCCTGAGGGCTTCTATAGGCCGGCTCTCACAGACACACCGGCTGGATGGGCAGCGTGAAAAGGCTCTAACAGCACCCTCTCCCCGCTCTCACAAAACATGGAAGAGGGGAGGGGGGGGGGGGCGCCGCTGGGAGGCTGCTTTCTCCAGACCCACCAAAGAAGACTTTAAATACCTCGGGATACCTCGGGAATTATCAACAGGTGAGCACAGCTCACTGGGAAAGGCAGGCAGATTTCTTACAGATACGACTCGCTGGGACGTCTAAATCTGGGACAAAGGCCAGCACAGTGGAAGCAGAAAGAGAAGAGATGAGAGTCCTTGAAAGCAGTATGAGGATAGACAACAGGGAGAGTTCCCACCGGTTATTCGCTGAACACAACGAGTACTAGGCCAGGGTCGGGGTTAGCATTCTGTTGTCGTGTGCTGGCCTGTGTGTTATCTTTCTCATCGTCAGGAAAAAGGAGTTCTACTTTACAGCATTCCCTTCATTTTCATCTGACGCTTCGTTCAGTGATCTGCTTATGTCTGCCATCTGTTGGCTGTAGATTGTACTCCTGTATGAATTGCCAAAAGTTTATCGAATCTATTAAAAATAGGTAAAATGTCAACAGTAGGCTAGTCTGTGGAACAATCCGTTTGAACAGAAGTCTTTTGAACAACAGTCATTTAAATGTAATCTGGTAAACAAGTCATTTGAACAATAGTCATTTGAATAATAATCTGGTGAACAAAATAGTCCTGTGAAGAGCAGTCTGTTGAACAGTAGGGATTTGAAAGTCTGTTGACCGATAGTAACACAACAGTATAGAACAGAACACATAACGTAAGTAGATCTGTGTAAAGGTTAGACTCTTGCGTGAGCATGGTATAACAATATTTGTTTCAATGCACCTGCCAGCCTCATTTCCATCGTGGCAAAATATTACCGTTGACATTTTCCAACCTTCAAACCTGAATGTTGTTTTCAGAGAACTTCCATTCATCTCTTAAACTGGCTGACTTAGAACTGAAGTGATGGGTGCGACTGTTTGTGTTGGAGGTAGTTTTCCTGTGGGCTCACCTGCAGCTACAGGAGGGGACCAGCTTCCTCATCTCCCAGCCTCACGCTCTAATAACCGCTAGGCTCATCACGGAGAGAGAGAGCCCACCCCATGACTGTGATCAATCTAGACAGGTAGTTTCAAGGCTGCTGCTCAAATAGCACAGAACAGGGAAAAGCACATTTTGGAGTTGGTTGTGTGTGTGTGTGTGTGTGTGTGGGGGGGGGGGGGGGGAGTGAGTGAGTGAGTGAGGGAGGAAAGAGTAGCACATAGATGGGAGAGGGTAGTTTTCAAAGGTAACACCTTCTGAGCAATGTTTTGTTGTGCAAGTTTTTCTATTCACACATTGTTCTATGAGCATAAACCCCAGAGGAGAAGTTACCTTCCATCATGATGAACATCCAGAAGGACAATGTATTCTTTCCAGCAAAACAAGGGGCTGGATCCACATCAGTAGATCTCACTTCTCTTTCAATAAAACATCGTCAGCAGAATGCCCAACCGTCAACTTCAATACTCATCTTAATAGGCAGCGTGTCACATGATCAGGCAGAGAACCCCTGCCATTGGATAGCTACGCAGTTTCCATGGAGACGGATCTCTCTGTGCATTCCTAGGAAAATGTAAACAGTGAACACGAGAAGATGAGCTGTGTATTTCTTGCTCTCAGATGCCGTTATGTCTAATTTATATGGTGGAATACAGAACAGAAATGTCTGATAACTGAGAATTGGTGTGTGTGCAATGAGAGAGTTGGGGGGGGGGGGCAAGGTATTTTGCAGGATTGGGTTGAACTGCGAGTTACTGTGAGTTCCCGATCCTAAAATATTGCGCCGGTGTATGTTTGTTTTGATGTCAGGTATCTTATGCTTCATGTTGAGTTCTTAAGACTTCGGATTCAAAACTACATTTACATTACATTTAGCAGACGCTCTTATCCAGAGCCACTTACAGTAAGTACAGGGACAATTCCCAGAGGCAAGTAGGGTGAAGTGCCTTGCCCAAGGACACAACATTTTGAACAGCCAGGAATCGAACCAATCGGCAACCTTCTGATTAATAGCCCGGTTCCCTAACCACTCAGCCATCTGACTCCCTTAAAACTAGTGTCAGCCTGATGCAAAATACAGTACCATACTTGTGGCAGTGGAGGCCAAAAGAGTTATTATTTATTGCAATTTAGACTGTGGTGTAAAACCATTTCAAAACACTTAGCTTTAACAAATTATGAAATCATCTCTTGCAAGTCACCATGGAGATAGGAGTCTGTTGTTCACACTGGTGTTCTACGTTTCATTCTTCCGACAGAAAATGTCAGGCATGTTATTATCACGATCCTCTGTTATCCGTGTAACAGTGTGATCTCAAAAGCAATTGCAGTATTTTCTTCTTTGCTGCTCCAGTGGATGCGAGGATTTCCATGGGCAGATTCGATTCTGCTGAGGCATGAAGGACGAGGTGAGGGGCGTGAGGATGGACCTGTGTCGTACTCAGGGCTTAGTCACTCATTAAGAAGATTCCTGCATCCACACTCATCACTGCCTACTGATACTTGGCTGGTTTAAACCAGCCGAGTCGTCTTTAAAGACTCATGACAGCGACATGACTAACTGTAGGTAGCCCACTGATAACGACAAAAAGAGCAGCAAAAGAGCAGTTGTTTACGTATAAAAGGAATTATCTTGTTGTACATTTTATGTTTCGATCACCGGCCCTGCGGAGACAGTTTCAAACTAGCTTTGAAATCATTCACACTAAATTACTGATCGCAGAAATGTTTTTCGTCACTTACATTACATTACAATGTGGTGTACACTGTCCCGGCTCACTGAACACACAGCGATATTTCAAACTGAATCTTGATTCTCAATTATTCCTTTGTGCAAAGTGGCAGGATTAAACATTACACAATGCTCTGACAAACTGCATGACCGCAGTTGAGAACAAAGGCCTGTGCAGTATCTGGTTTCACAGAGCATACATCGTGAACAGGGACAGTGGCAACAGAAGGCCAATTTTCCGCATGCCTTCCTCATTGCTAAACCTATACACAATTATCTCCCACAGACCGACTTTGACACAAGGTGCATACATTTTAATCATGGCTATCGTTGGAGGTGGAAATGAAGACCGAGATATAATAGTGAGAGAGATCCTGTGTCCCGCTACAGTGTCTCAGTAACTGATGGGTGCCGGTGTGTGCAGTATTTCTTAAGAGTTATAGAAGTGTTTTAAACAAAACACTGCAGAAACTCACCACCAATATCCCATATAAGTCTGAAAACACAATGCTAAAGCTTCAAATTTCACGCTCCTGTGTTTATGTTGAGTGTAAAGGCTACTCCAGTAAAAAGCAACACCACAACAAAAGACTTTAACACTTAGCAAAGTGTTACATTACAGAACACTTTGGTAGCTCTTCACAGTATTGGACAGGTATTCCTTAGGCACGGTTCAAAATCAAGAGTAGTCTGAACAGCTTAGAGAAGCTGTCTAGATCTCTGTCTGTTTGTGTAAAAGCCACTCATCCTTGTGTAGGTCAGAGATGTCTGTCAAACCATTATAACAACAGTTTTGCATATGTCCATTTAGCCTGGAAATTACGTGAAAGGTAAAAACCTAACATCCTGTGACAAAAATGAATGAAGATGAATAGCATGTAAATAGCAACATGTTCAGTTGAATAAACACAATTAGACAAGGATGTAATGCATGATGCATTCACAAAATGCTGCTTGACATTTTATTAATTCCGAGTGATCTGTTTTGATTAATTAATGCGTGTACACACGTTCATGCAAAATAAAATGAATGTGAAACGAATGAATGTGTGAATGAATGAATGTGAAATGATGCATCTGTGACTATCAACACACAGACAGTCGAGATTGTATATTTTGGACGATTGCTGCAGAAACTCAGTGGTGGTGTTCTGCAGCTATCAATTTTGCAAATTGGTTGGAAAATAATGCATTTATGAGTGTGTGGGCTGTTTACGCGCCACACACGCCACACTGTTTCTCTACACTGGGGATGTAGTGGTCCTTCTCTAGGAGTCAGGTGGCTGAGCGGTTAGGGAATAGGGCTAGTAATCAGAAGGTTGCCGGTTCGATTCCCCATCATTCCCCCCCAAAAATGACATTGTGTCCTTGGGCAAGGCACTTCACCCTCGGGGGAATGTCCCTGTACTTACTGTAAGTCGCTCTGGATAAGAGCTTCTGCTAAATGACTAAATGTCCTACACATTCAGTCTTAGTTGTACCCTCAAGAGCATATGTGGTGTTTTTACCCTCAGGGAGTTTCATCATATCAACAAATATTTCTAAATATATCATTTAAATGTATTCTTTATTTCTTACTGCAGCACTACCAAACGATGGTTTTGTTTTTGCAGCGATTACTAGTATCCTGCGTTATGAAGGTTTCTTGTTGAATCCAAGGAAATGGTTCTCTGCAGTGCTGAGCTCTCCAGAGAGCAGCAACAGGGATGTCAGGGATGACAGGGATGTCCCCCAGTAGTGGTGGTGGAGCTGGGATTACAGTCAATCATATTCCAATTAAAAAGCAAATGGCTCCTCACCGCTCACTTTCATCCACGTGTCTCCAGAGAGCCTCTAATTGATCCAACCACATATACGCATAATTAAAACAAGATTGAATTTAGCCACCCAATTACGATGTAAACCAACATTCAGAAGATCTGAAGACGACATAGATGTGGTACGCTTATACAGGCTTTAGGTGGAATTACGTAAAAACAAATATTTTACTCATTTTGCAGACGCTTTTATCCAAAGTGCATACAGAAAGTACAGAAGGAGATCAAGAATCAGAAGTGCACAGTACTAGAAGTGCATGAGCCACTTACACATTTCCCTCTATAATAATAGTAACCGCACATGAGATGTGCCCAGATGTCCCAGCTGTGAGGTGAGGATAAGAACAGGGTGTACCGTCGATATGGATTTAATCTCAGCCTGTAAAGCAATATTCACATCTATATCTGGAGCGTTTGTGGTCTCCCTATCCAGGACAGCCAGTCTTTGTGTCAGTTGGCGACACCTCTCCGTCTCCCTGGTTACAGGAACACGGCAGTGACCGCGCTGTGCTTCGTGGCACCTGCACTCATTGGTTGGCTAGATTTCAAAGGAGAAAGCCTATTCAGTGTGGGGCTAGACCGGTCCGAACCGTGGCCCTGTCTCCCCATCTGAGAGCTGCTGTCGGAGGGCAGGGGCCTGTGTGACGAACACCTCGTGACTGTGTTCCTGGCATCCATCATGTTTCTCTGATTATCACTCTGCAACCCCCCCGTGCAAGGAGACAACCAACACACATTAACAGTTAATGTAATTATGCTCTACAGTAAGCCGGCGTTAGGTCTTGGAAAGGAAGTGTAATTATGAAACTGCTGGGGCAAGACTGTTTTCTGCTTACTTGCACGCTGGAATGGTACGATTTTATACAGAGACATTCATCATGTCATACACATGCTAATGTGCAGAACAGAAATGTTCTGCAGTAAGAGGGCACAGATTATATTTGTGGTCTGTCACATGAATTCACATAACGGCAGCTTTTAAAGTCACCGAGACGGAAACTAGATTACTAGTTCTGCTGAGTATGTACTGGGTTCGCTATGCACTGGTTTACTCATTCGGAATTGATAGGAAACTATCTGCTGAATCTCGTGTATACGGCATGGTCTTGTGCCATTTAACTTAATATTTGAACATCAATAAACACACATAAGGACGTGAGTATCTTCTTTACATGACGCAGCCACATTCAAGAATGAGTTCCACGTTACCAGTAGCAACGAACCAACACTTTATCAGTAGCAAGTACAACTGCCGTGGTTCTACAAACACTTTTTAACAGCAGCAAGTACAACTGCGATGGTTCGACCACCTTCTTTGTTCTCTTGTCCTCATCTTCGTCCTCCTCCCCTCCACAGAGTCCCACCTCTCGTCTCGCTGATTTAGTTTTATTACCTCCATGGCAACGGAGCCTCTGAGCGGAAGAGATCCCAGATTAACGAGGCTGGAGATAAGAGTGCAACAGAATCCTGCGTTTCTGTATTTAATAGCTCCTGAAATGAGGCGCCCCGTGAGCAGAGGCACATGGAACCCCAGGGATTTCATTACCCAAAGACAAATGGATGAGTCAGAGGCGGATGTATACAGGCGCAGGGGGCAGGCCGGGGGTAGGTTGGGGGTAGGCTGGGGGGTAGGGTGTGGGTAGATATAGAGTAGGGTGGGTTAGGCAGGGGGGTAGGCTGGGGGTAGGGTGACATAGTAGCCAACTGTGACGTTTCGGAAAATGTCGACACAATATCTCCTCACTTCTACATCTTGCCTTCTCTCTGTGAAGGGCAGGTTGTTGGAAATGTTTGCGCCAAACGGGAACGGTTTATTTCCAGAATGACTTCCATGTTGTGTCCCCTATGGGATCTGATAAGGCAGAGATTCCTCCTCCTCCCCTGGCGTCAGTCTCCATCCCCAGTTTGTCATCTGCTGGACCAGAGGACCTCACGGGCCCCTTCTCAAGAAACCCGCCTTTGAGGTCCGTCTTTGAAGTTGCCAATCTGCCAGTCTCCATCTTTAATTGCTCCCAGATAAAGAGGTGGACGGCACGTTTGTTGTGTTAACATTGGTTTAGCTCGGAATTTCATTTATTTTATTTAGTCATTTGGCAGACGCTCTTATCCAGAGCGACTGCCAGAGCAAAGTGCCTTGCCCAACATTCTGATTACTAGCCCGATTCCCTAACCGCTCAGCCAGTTGACTCCCCATATATCCCCAATTTGTGATTAAGGAAACAAGCCACATTACACTGAATTCTCCTCAACTGTTTTAACGAAATCTGTCTGAAATAATCAGTTACATAGTCAAAGTTAAATATTAGCAGATGTGAAAGGCCGTAGCGAAAGACTGTCTGTTATTGAAACAGATTATAATGAAAATCATAAAATCAATAAAAGCTCACATTCACTCGCCATGGGGTGCTTAAGTGCAAGTGAATTAATTGTGCTCGCAGAGATCAAGCGTGCAGGAACACAATGGGCTTTAAATCCTGTTTTCAAATGGATGACTTGACATTGGAGGCCTGCTGCTGTTAGTGTTGTCATGCATTTACTTCAACATCAGAGCTGAGCGGAGATCACATGCCATCTGCTAATTATTCACCATCATGCTGGGTTAATGGTCTGTGCAACAGGACATTATGTTCATGAATATTAATGGCAGGTACTATATTTAATCTAGTTTTCAGTCGGAGATGGACTCTTTTAGCTTATCCTAATGCAAAACACTCAGGCAAACATGGCCTATTTCTTCTGGGGGGGGGGGGGGAGAAGTTGGTATTTAGCTCATTGGATAAGGATGGAGGACTCTGGTTTGGTTTGAATCCGTTCCCTTTGACTCACGCTGCAATATTCAACCAGCAAGTCTATAGTGAGTATACATTTACATGTATGCATTTTTGCATAAATAGTATATTTATGCAAAAATATACATAGAGTATACATTTGGCATATTAACTAATTTTTAGCTGCCACTCCCCTCAGATTTTGCATTTGCATCTTGTTAACAAAACACACACACACACACACACACACTGAACAATCACACCATCCCCCAAAGTTAATTGGTTAATCAATCTCTCCTAAATTGTGGTGGCCTAAGGCGAGCGGAGGTGCTCTCCCTGCGTGTTGTGTTGACAGCTTCCTCCTTCTCCTCCATTTCCTTCCCTCAATCAGACCACTGCTGTGTGGTCCAGTCCTCGGACTGGACCTTCATCTCTGTGAATCTCTCAGGCATGAAAGAAGCCCCCCCCCCCCCCCAAAAAAAAACACCTCAGAGACCGATACAAATGTAAGAACGCAGCTTTCCGGGTGATTTATTTAACTTTACAGGAGGGTCGTGAAATGCTCTGCTCCTAATTCTGCTACCTCTGGACCCCCACTCCTTGCTTTTACAAGTGATCTTGTCAGGAGCCCAGAAAGACTTTATTTCATTCTCCCCCAGCTTTAACTGCACTGGCAGCTGTTTACGAAACACCAGAGGTACAACACTTAGAAATAGCTTGATGGAATTCAGGTGGCACGCGCTAACAAGGCTAACATGTGGAAAGCCCATTAAGGAGTGCATTAGCAGCAACCTTTTAGCCCTGCTTGTATGCAGTATTTCTGGAGCTGGACATGCGAAAGTACCTCCACGTGTTTCTGGAGGAAGTGGAGGGAAATCCTGTGGCCGTTTGAACCTCTAGGTGATTATAGGCGTCTTTGACAGAAGGCACTATAGTAACTCCTCGAAAACTCCCATTGAAAAACGGGAATGGAAAGAAATGAGAAGGCATAATCTGTGGAGACTTTCATACCAGCCCCCCGTTTAGCTCACAAGCGGCAGACCCAGTGGTGCCCGGCCTTCCAATCCAGAGGCTCATTTGCATCCCTGGCGCAGATGAAATGTCAAACCGTTCTCCCTCGCTCATTAATAATAAAAAAGGAACATCATTTAGATCCCCAAGCTTGTGTGGCATTTTTGGCAATTAAAGACTGGACTGTTATAATTTGAAATGCTGCCCTTCAGTGTTGGATATGCATATGATGAATATTTAAATGCAATGTGGCATAAGTGCTGTCAACAATCAGGAGCAGGAGACAGATTGCCGCAGTTGCTATTTAACCATGTTTATCATTGTGAATATTCAATTGAGGACCTGCTTTTCCCAAGGCTAAACAAGGTTTGCCCTGCTGCCTGGTACAGTGTTGCCTGTGCTACAATGCAGATGCAATGCGGTGTACAAGCAAGGTTCATGGTTTTATTACAATGCTGTATGGTCTTCTTGGGTACCTTAACTGTGAATGCAAACCAACAGTAACCGTCATACCAAGACCAAGCCATGTATCATGCTAGTGTGGTGATGTGGTGACTATATGACTAGCATCTTTGAGAGAAATTGAAGTATGAAAAGTGTTATTTTTTAGAATCCGATATGATAAGCCGTAACTTCATGGTCACCTGCCAAAAGCAGCCCAGTAATGCAACCTTTACTGATTAAAGTGGGGGCGAGTCGATCCAAGCACTGTATAGTCCCAGTACAGGAAAGATCAGGAAGTAGAAAGGAGCCATATCAATAGTCTGCATATTAGCGAGTCTCAGTGGGCTCAACCAGAGCTTGTTGTGTGTGTTTCGCCCTGCTGTGAGCTGGTTTAAAGGCTTGTGAGGGGCCACATTAGCAATGCACCTGGGGGGTTCAGAGATAGAAAACAATATTCCCAATAGGCCAGAGGCTAATGTTTTTCCTCAGCTGAGAGCGAGACTGTCATGACCTTTCAGATTCACGGAGGAGCAAAGGTGCTTTTGAGACGCGGGGGAGCACCGCATCCCGCGGGCGCTATCGCACGTACCGCTGAATAATCTGACAGCGTCAAGAGGGCTTAAATGTTTACGTTCCTGCGATGCCTCGACTGAATTTTAACAAAAAACATGTGTGTTTATGTGGTACCGCCCCAAGGTATCTTGTGGTAAGCCTATGGCCTTTCCTTGGTGCTAGTCTGTTCAATAAAAATACACATCCATGAACAATTTGCAGTTGACGGGCTATTGTTCCACAACACCAGAACGCCACAACAGACACTAGAGTGTAGCTAGTTATCTGAAATAAAACATTCAAAATGAAAGCTATCCATCTATATTTATCCATACCCATCTATCTCTCTCTCTCGCTCTGTGTATGAAGATAAAGAGCCTGAGGTATATAAAGCGAAAAAGAGAGAGAGAAGCTGAACAGACCTGTGAGCGCCGAGGTAGCCTAGATAGCGTGGCCTGCATCAGCGCGACCGCTCTGCGACTAACTCTCTACTCATCTAACTGCGCCCGAAGCAGCTGGTTACTAAATGCAGGCTGTGCGGAGGCCGGCCTGTCCGCTGCTCCTAATGAGTTGTGGATAACTGGAAATAATGATGTCCTCCAGACAGGAAAGCGGACTAAGGGAAGCTTGATGACGATCAAGATGCCCGGCATCAATTCTGCTGCTATCTTGCCATTATCCCGGCGCAATCTTGAACTCGATAAGTTGTTGGGAGAAAAAAAAACAGCCATATCAAAAGATGTATAGAACGCAGTGATGAAAGGTTTCCTCTCTCTCAGGTGAGATGAAGTAGCATGCTGTTGATTAAAGGCCTTTTCGCGGTAACCTATGCACCTGTGTTTCCTTAGCGTTTTATTTAAACACCATCCATTTCCCCTTATGTATTTACTCTGACTATAATAGAGGACCAGGTTGAACATTAAGTGATATATCACTTAGCGGCAAGTTTTATTTCCGGCAGGAACCTCCAACAAAGCGGCAGAAACGATTGTCTTGTATCTCTAATGCCAGGCCGTAGCCATGGAGTCAACATTGGGGGGGAAGAAACCTGCTGGGGAGTCTGACGGTCCCCCCTGAGAACTGTTGACGTTTAGTTATGAATATGATGTTTTTGATTATTCCGGACAGCGTGCGTGGTTGTCTGTTGTAGCGTAGCACATTTATATTTGAATTATATTTTTATATCAATATATGATTACGGCCCTGCTCTAATGTCTCCGGCTTCGTTACACGCTGCTTTGATCCGGTAGCAGTTCAGACTGTACAAGCATTATCATTCTCCCTGCAGAAGAGCGGTTGCTCTCTTACTTTCACATTTAATCCAGTTCATTATTATATCCCCCCCCCAGTCCCTCTGTCTCCCCCCCGCCTAAACTGCACCCCCACCCACCCCCCTCCTCCTTGCCTCTCTTGTTCCCGTCTGTTTCCCCAGTCTCCCTCTGGCCTCCCCTGTACCACCGTCCCCCCTCCCCTCACCCCCTCCTCCCTTCCTGTCAGGAGAGACAGTATGGATGTGTTTTTGTTCCCTGGGTTTGAGCTCCCCCCTCCCTGAGGATCGTCTCCCCCTGGAAGCAGCTACCTGGAGCTGGCATTGTGTTCCCACCTCCACAGGGAGAGCGAGGGGATTGAAAAGGACGAGGCTGAACTCCGCAGCTCTGAAGGGCGCGTGTGTGTGAGAGGCATTCTAATTAAATGTGAAACTCACAGACACTGTACTGCACACTCTGGCTGCGTTGTTTAAATGATGGCCATTGGTTTGATTCTTAATATTTAGAAAATACATTTCTGCTCAGGGACTCCATCAGGCACAGCGATCGCAGGAATGCACACATTCTGGTTATGACTGTGTACTCTGTGTCTATTCGGGAGTTATGAAGAGTATTATTTGGATGTTTGTTTATTGTGAACGGAGGAAATATGTTTTATCTTTGCTGAGGTCGTTTATTCACAGATTTATCAAGATATGTTTTTTGTATCTTTATCTTGTGATCTGTGGATTTATCTTATTTAGTTTTTTTGGCTGTATCTTTTAGATCTTTCTTTTAGCTAGCTAGTTTATTCAGACAGACCAGCATGCCAGAAAAAACACTTACTATAATACTTAAGTATTCCAGTTGTTGTGAAAAAATACAGACTGATTTATTTTCTGTTGAGGCAAGACTCAACAGAATCTGTTAAGACTGCAGTTGGAGGTCACTCTCCTCCAAGGCCTTCAAACTTCTTCTAATGAACACAACAGGAAACACCGGCACAAGCTCTCTGGCGCTACGACTTCAACAGAATGCTGTCAGTCACTGCCTCAAAACCAGCCCAGGATATAGGTCCACGGCATCGTCACCATGCCAATTACCCAACCCGAGTGACAGGCTGAGGGATGAGGGCCCAGGCAGACATGGGGTCACTGGTTGTGGGGCTCAATTAGGGGCAGAGACACACATGGGATCTGGCATCAGCCTGATCTTGTATTAATAGAACAACACGTAACCATACATGCAGCTTCGTCCAGGGGCAAGAGGACCACTGGTGGGCATGTGCTGAAGGAAGGGAGGAGAGAAAGATGTCAGGAAAACGTCAGGAAGAATACATGTTTCACCCGTGAATCATACTCACGTCAGGGACTATTTTTGAGTTGCAGAAAGAGAGAAACAGGGGATGGAGTCAAGGATCGTGAAAATAAATAGTTTTAATTGCAAGTAGCATTTTCCTTTTTGCCCTAGGTCTCCTTGAATGTAATAACCAGTAGAATGAACAACAGGAAGGACACAAGGGAATCGCTGCTCTGTGTCCCAGGCAAACACATCTCTTCCTTTGTGCTGGTTCTCTGCATGTGTCACGGTGTTGGAACCTCAAGGGAAAGGATTTTAGTGTTAATAAAAAAATATGACATTCAACATTTAAATCTATAATAATGTAGGTCAATAGAGACACTATGGAGGCTATTTATCTCTCTCTCTTTCCCTCTCTAATTTTCCTTCTCTCTGTCTTCTCTCTATCTCTCTATCTCTCCTGATTTTCTTCCCTCTCTCTCCCTCTCTCTCTCTCCCTCGCTCGCTCCCTCTCTCTCCCTCTCTCTCTCTCAATAACTCTCTTTGTCTCTCTGAGTTCCTCCATTTAAACTAATCACAAGGTTCTGGGCCTTAAATCAGACCACTTATGGTCCAAAAAGGAAAAATCCTCCCCAGTCAAAAAAGAATCTATTCTCTGTAGAAGGAGAGATGTACGAGTGAGTGGCAGGATCCCCAAGGGCCACTAGTCAGACAAAACACACAAAGAAACCAAAAGCTGTTCTCTCCATGATTGCTCAATAAGACTTAGAGGGCTGTCTCCTCTCTGAGGGAGAAAACCCCCTTCGGATCCGCCCTCCCAAGAAGACGTTTTGTCTTCCCTTCTCTTCTTCGGGGTCCTTCAATATCTGATTTTCATCTTAATTTCCATGACGTTACCTGATGGCCTCTGGCAGGTTCCTGAGCTATGTTATTACTGTTTTTCAGAGGGCAGTTTGTGCTCATACAAGCAACCTGACAGCTGTTGGATGGATATTTAATTACTAGTGGAAGTAACCATGGTGATGTTGAAAATACTCATGGTCTTTCCTTAGATAGCCAACACAGTGACAACCACATACTGTGTAGTGTCAACAACATAGTAAAAACAACATTATAGCCATTACACAGCCTACTGTAGTGTCGTCAACACAGTAGTAGCAACAACAGATTAGCAACAACATGATAACAACAACAGACTAGCAATAACATGATAGCAACAACAGACTAGCAATAACATGGTTGCAACAAAATAGTAAGAGCAGCGTGACAGCCACAATAGAGATGTTTTACTTCAGTATACTAGCGTGGCGCATCTTGATCATGATCTACACCACTCCAAGCTTCCTTTGAATAAAATAGTTATGACTTTGTTTATGCAGCCGTGTATTATGTAACACTGTAGTTAAGACTTGTTTGTTGTTCTGTAGAGATATTATTATCGTGTGCCTGGTAGCTGAGATGCGGTTACTCTGCGCTGTGCTTGGTAGCTGAGATGCGGTTACTGTGCGCTCACTGTGCTTGGTAGCTGAGATGCGGTTACTCTGCGCTGTGCTTGGTAGCTGAGATGCGGTTACTGTGCGCTCACTGTGCTTGGTAGCTGAGATGCGGTTACTGTGCGCTCACTGTGCTTGGCAGCTGAGATGTGGTTACTGTGCGCTGTGCTTGGTAGCTGAGATGCGGTTACTGTGCGCTCACTGTGCTTGGTAGCTGAGATGTGGTTACTGTGCGCTGTGCTTGGTAGCTGAGATGTGGTTACTGTGCGCTGTGCTTGGTAGCTGAGATGCAGTTACTGTGCGCTCACTGTGCTGGTAAATACAGATGGTTCCATAACTCTGGTCACCGAAATACTGTTAGAACTTTGCCGTTCTGATCCCTGGTGTTCTGCTATACTTTCTGCACTATTTGTATGTCACTTTGCACAGAAGAGTCATGAATAAATGAATAAAATGTAAATGTAGAGAGTAACCCAGGTTTCGTGAATGAGAGGGCAGTGACATGTTCTCCTTCATCAAACAGGAACCAGAGGGCCTCAGAGGTACATTCAAGAGTTCAGAGACGGCAATCAAGCTACAAATACAGTGTGGAAAATCTTCAGAGGATTAAACACAATACTTTGAACCATGAATGACACAGGCATATGGTTGAGGCGAGAGAAGAAGAAAAAAAAAAGTTCAATTTGTGGCATTTGGGGTCCTTGCAGATGGGCCCTGTGGTATTGTGCCTGTCAGAAACATAAGAGCGACACCATTTCAGATGACAGATATTGCCCCAGTGGTCCATCTAGCAGCCAGACTTAGTGAGGAGCACACAGTCCTTCCAGGCATTCATGCATCTGCGACTGCTTCAGCAATAATGGACCCGTGGGAAATAATGTCTGCAGTTCCATAACCTTCCATTCTGTCCCCCATGGCAACCCTCAACAATTACATCCTCATTCAGATAGAATCCTCACCCCTGCTTTCACACCAACACGCGAGGAGGACGTGATATTTAAAGAAGAATCGGGCCGCCTGTTTATGCAACTGTACGTGCGACCCGCTATCTAACCACCAATCTACTCACAATTGTTCAGTGCAGTTGAAAAAGAGAGAGGGAGAGGAACAAAGGAGAAGATGGGAGGAAGGAGGGGGAGAGGGAGGGTGGGTGGGAAAGATGGAGGGGTGAGAAAAAGATAGAGAGAAGGAAGAAGGAGAGGGAGAGAGAGAGGGGGAAAGGAAGAACAAGAGGGGAAATGGGAGGGGAGGGAAAAAGAGAGGGAGAGTGTGTGTCTGGATGTGAGTATGGAAACAACCATTAAACCGTATCATTGCCGCAGTTCATCGTTTTCTCCTTTTAGTGTAGCAGAAGAGCTTGGATCGATAAATCCACATTTCTGAATCCACAATAATGTTTCTGGCAGAAATCAATACATTCCCCAGGTCATGACGTCATCATGCAGAGACACAATTGATCCATTAATAAAACACTACGGCTCAATCCATACTGGCAACTGCAACAGGGCCAGCAGCAATGGGTGTCTGTATTCTCTGCCTGAACAAAAGCTCAGGTGACTTGGAAAAAGGTCAAAGTTGTCGAGGTGCTGTAAGCGTGGAAGATTGTCAGGTGTGGACCCAGCTGTGGATCAGACTATTGCCTTCACGATGACCTGAGCGCGATAAAGTGGCTTCTCCTCGCATGGTCTGTGATTTACAGGTCCCTGCTTTCATCCACCACATCTCATCTATCTAGCGGCAAGCATTCACGGAAAGCTGTGGATTATTCACGAGGCCTCCTGGTCTTTGTGAGGAGCGCTGGGCTGCAAGCTGATATATTACAGGGGGCTTTGAAGCACTGGAGGGGGCTGATCATGCACCGTATTGGGGTCGGGGTGGAGACAGAAGGGGGAGGATAGGGGGGTGGGGGAGAAAAAAGAGAGAGAGTTGGAAAGAGAGAAGGAGAAATAACTCCTATTGTCCAAGCAACCTAATATAATCATCCACCTACCTTTTTCTTTTTCTTCACCTATTGACTCTCTCCTTCCAATTTAAAAACATCCAATTGACCAAGACTCTGTGTTCTACTCTATAGTGTCTCCATTGATTTCACTTTCATCCATCTTGGCTTCATTGTGTTACAACATACCCACCTACCCAAGATTGGAAGTAATCTCCATATGTCATCTTGCTCAAAGTGTACAGTATGTTGTGCCTGTGGCACTCTATAAATTGCCATAGTTTTTACCAACTTCAATCAGGTTTTAGCATCTTCAGTCATTGTAAATGATTACAAAGAGAATAGTGTGTGGTCATTTTTACCCTGACCAAATCCACAGCCCACAAAGCCTTCCTTCAGCTGCACGGGGAGTGCCGTTCTGTCCTTTATCAGGAAGAGCACTTCACCTTTCAGATCCTTCCGGGGGATGAAAGAGAGACCCTTCTGTGTTTTTTTTTTTCCTGTAACTTTGAAACACTCTGGCTTAGTTGGAGTTGTGTAATCTTTTATGAATCATTCGATTACATTAAATGTGTCCTTAGATGTGTATTTCTTTTGACGGAGAGAAAGATGGAATGATAGAGAGAGAGGGGGGAGAGGGAAGGAGAGAGAGAGTGATGGAGACAGGGGCAGAAGGAGAAAGAGATACAATTATAGAGAGGCAGAGAGATAGAGGAAAAGAGAAGGAGAGAGAGATAGAGTGATAGAAAGAGAGGGAGATGAAGAAATGGAACATAATGGGAAGAATGTCTGTGTGTACGTGTGTTAACATAAACATACAAAATAAACTTCTCAAACATTTCCACAAATGGTCTTTCAGTCTTCTGACAGTGACCTTGGTGGAAAGGCCAGGGCAGCTAGAATCAAGATACCACACACACACACACAAAAAAGCACATACACACACACGGACACATATGCACATACAGACAGCAATGGCCTCTCACGTTGTTACAAAATCATTTTTATCAACCGCTTTTTTTCCTTCCTCTCCCGCAGTGGAAAAAAGATTATCTCGCTTGAGAACGACGAGACCCTCAATGGCCTCTCCAGAGATCACAGTTCTATTTTTGATTCTGCTGTCCAGCCCTCCTCCATCCCTCCTCCAGCCCTCCTTCTCCAGCCCTCCTCCTCCAGCCCTCCTCCTCCAGCCCTCCTCTAGCCCTACTCCTCCAGCCCTCCTCTAGCCCTCCTCCTCCAGCCCTTCTCCAGCCCTCCAACCCTCCTCCAAACCTCCAGCCCTCCTCCAAACCTCCTCCAAACCTCCAGCCCTCCTCCTCCAGCCCTCCTCCTCCAGCCCTCCAACCCTCCTCCTGGCCTCTGCCTACCCCTCACTCTCCCTCTGTCTTCTGGCTGCTGTGGGTCTGTGATATGTGTGATATGAGTAGAACAGAACAGCACTGTTCCAACCATTAGCCACTTCTTCTGGAATGCCTACGCTTTGTCAGAGTACAACATGTGCAGTCAGTGGGGCTCATCTGATAGGGAGCGTGCTTGTTGCATTCCATTCCGTCGTCGTTATAACAGGAACAAAGGATAAAATGACAGCGACACCGCAAGGCAATAAGACGCTTGTCGGCTCGTGGCTTGGTGTTGTCAAGATTTAAAATTGTTTGCCCCATACAAGTCGAGGTTGATTGGAATCCTTAGTTATGCCCCCTCTGAACTATTTCTATACAAGTTTAACCACGTCTTGGTGAAGAACTCTGAGCAGGTGTTGTGTGGAGAGGTGCAGGGCGACCGTGATGGAGCGCTCACGAGTCCAGGCACCTCTTCTGTCTCGGAGGGAGGAAACGATTAACCCAGACGCCACTCACACTTTACGGACGCTAAAGTCCCACCAAAACCTCGTTATTCGCCGCTTTATCAAATCTACGTTTCCAGCTTCTTTGTTCACGTCAGATGCCGTTGTGGGGATCGCGCGCTGATGATGTCATCTCGTGAGGCTGCGTGACAAATCCGGTTGTGACCGACTCGCCGCCGCGATAAACACGTTTGCTGTTGGAGTCCTTTTTTCTAAATGTACCTTTTTGTTACGAGTGAAGTGAGACAGGAAAGGCAGGAGGAGAGAGGGGAATACATGCTGCAAATCAAGGCCGGATTTGAACCCAGGCCGGGGTAAGGCCTCACCTTACATGGTGCGTGCACTTATCCGCCAAGCTACCGGGGCGCCCTGAAATAAAATAAAATGTTAAAGCCTGAGGGGTGGTATTGTGCTTTCTGTGGGAAATGCTTGAAAGTGACAGAAAGTTCTGTGGTGCTTGGTGTCAGCAGTAACCCAGTGCTTCTGTAAGCATATTGCTACACTGTGATGTTGGTGGAGAGTAGAAGGAGTGTGAGGGTCTTAGTGTCAGTGCCTGGGGGGGTTAGGATTCAATTTGATTTATAACTGAAAGCTGTGTTTACATCGGCACCACAACTTCCACGGTACAGAGTGGACTTCAGATGGAGGAACCCCAGAAAGCTTTGGAGCTGGTGGGTGGGAAGCTGGGGGTGGAGGCTGGGGGTGGAGGCTGGGGGTGGAGGCTGGGGGTGGAGGCTGGGGGTGGAGGCTGGAGGTGGAGGCTGGGGGTGTGGGGAGGAAGGGGCTGGGGGACTGAGGGGGGTGCAGGGCTAGGGAGGCTGAGGGGAGGAGGCTGGGGGGGCTGGGTGGCCGGGGGGCCGGGGGTGCTGTGGAGTGGGTCTGAATGTTGGGGTAGCTGGGAACTCTGTGTTTACAACATGGTGTACACAAAAAAACACTCTTACATGGGAACTAGGAAATGTTAAATCACTTCTGACATTTAAGAACATTGATCCTTGTTTTTCCATTCAAAGCACTATAAAATGGACATTTTATAGTGTACGTTTTTTATTTTATACCTTTTAACAGCAGAAAGCTGGTTTTCAGGAAAAAATGTATATTTGAATGCTCTACCAATAGAAGTGTGATCTTGATAATGGTTTCAGAATAACTTTGTTCTATGTTTCTCTGAACAGGGAAACTTTTGAGTTTGGCCTAATCCAGTAATTCTCTTATTGTCTCAGCTGTTCTCCTAACCCATTCATCTCAGGCAGTTCTTTGAGGGAGACTTGATTCTCAGGGTCAAAGATGTCTCTGGTCTGCTGTTAATCTTCATTTTGCTGTGCTCCACCTCTCAATGGTGGCAGATATGGGTCTAAGTGTTGCTGTGACCCACTATCCCACGTATGTTCACACACACTCACAGACACACACACCCGTACGTATGTTTACAAACACACACACACACACAGTATGTACTCCCACACACACTCCCTTTCATTTCCTAATGATGATTTTTACTCAAATGTGTTTCTCATCACCTTACATTACATTAAGTCCAAAAACCTGTTGATTGATACATGTATTTTATAAAGTAGCAAACACTCTTCCGACAAACAGCTGGGATTCTGTGAAGAAGTAGCCTAACTGTAAACACTAGTTAAGTTTCTAAATAGCCTCATGCTTCAAATTACAAACTCAACATCAGAATACTTTAGTATTTGTGTACGGTTTTATGAATGTCCTTTAGGTCAGATCATACTGTGTGGGAGATTTCCTGTGAATCTTGGATCAACACTGCCCCCTAGCTAAACTTGTCTCTAGTAGCCAGGATCCGATCTAATGCAGTGTACATTTTGGTCTGAGTCTTTCAGAGCATTTCTCCACAGTCCTCTACAGAACTTCTTTCTCCACAGTCGAAAGTTGAAGTTGTTCTGTGATGTGAATGTGACAGATGAAAGTCATGAGTCAGATCCGTGCTGTGGACTTGTGGAGATATACGACTGTGTGGGTGTTTTTGCCCTTTACCTTTATCTGTGTTCTTTGCCAGTTTTCTTCCTCCTGAAGTGCAGTGTAATCTTCATGTTGCATCATCCTTTGCACAGTGAACTTTACACAAACGTCTGTACCCACTGAACCAATGAGGAGGAAGAGTAAATAATCATTATATGCTCTGTTGGTTTTGTGGGAGAAATCAAGGACTTGCTTATCGATGAACTAATGCCTAGATGTTTTGTGGGGTATGACTATTCAACACTGACCCACTATGTAATACATTTTCATCAACATAGCGTAAGTAATGGATCATGTTGGAAACAGCAGACAATTGTACAAAATCATTTGCAAGAATGTAACAAAGTATTCACAATTTGTTCGAAATAGTGAGAGATCTAGATGATGTGGAGGTTGAACAAAACGTTTTGAGAATTTCAATTGGGATGTGATTCATGTACCAAAGTCACAGAGAAAACTGTATTAATCAGTCAAATTCAGTTAACTATTTTTTTTTACTATAATATATTCCGTATTTGTCATATTTTACCAATCAATGTTGTGTATTAATGAATTACAGGTATTTGTATCCACAGAACCAAAGGACAGGAAAAGTAAATACTCATCACATGATTTGCGAGAAGCACTATTGGCTTAGTTCAAATATTGACGTGAATGTAACAGATGAAAGTCAGGACTCAATGCAGACAACAGCAGTGTAGACTTGTGGAGATACAGGTATGTAGGCATTTTTGACGCAGGAAATTAAATTGTTTAAATACTGTGAATCAGTGAACAACTCTGTAGCTAATGAAAATGTTTGTTTCCTTGTACCACATCCATGTATTAATTTCTGCATCATGCTGCAAATCACACAGAATTCGATGCCATGGAATGTCAGACTGCAATTGTAGTTTTATTTATATCTTTTGTCCTTAGGACATTATGAAGCTCCAGTGGATACTTCTGCTAGGGGCCTGCGCGGTGGTGAGGGCAGCCAATCCACCCCCTGGTTACAACCGTTTTGTCCGGATCCACATACAAACGAGAATGGCAATCCAGGACTGTTCTCGCGTCATGCGAAGACTGCAGCTGAATGAGCCTGGAACTCAGAACTGCAAATATACGAACACGTTCATCGTTACTAACCCTATCCTCGAACAGGTCGAGGCCGTCTGTATTAATGCTGGAACACGTGACTCTCTAGCTAGGGATATATTCACTAGCACTCAACGATTCTCTCTTGTCACCTGTAGGCTCTCAAGTGGCACTCAACACCCCAATTGTGTATACGCAGGTACTGCATCAACAAGGAGAATTAGAGTTTCTTGTGAACGTGATCTGCAAAACCGTCGCATACTCTGGCCAACACACTATGAAGGTGATGTTGTTTAGCATATTTTTGTCAGCTACAATACTTTAATCAGTTCTACTATTTTTTCATTTCAATAAGGTGTGAATATGCCACTACCATTACACAATTTGCCATCAAATATGATAGAAACTGTCCAGTTCAATTTAAAATAATTGAGTTTAATATGATCATTTTGTTACTAGTGGTTTCCTCTTACAGTAATGCTTTCTTGATTTCTTGATTTGCTCTCACTTGTGAAAAATACATCTGACAAGCAGCATGATTTTAATTGTAATTAAATTGTGAAAATGTATTAAATAAATGCTACTGTGTGGGCAGACTGTTAAGTAGTATTGTGTGTATGGTGTTAGTCTTTAAATTACAGTTACAATTACTTAAAATATGGCAATTTCTGTTAAAACAGGTTAACTGGCAAGCTGTATTTGAGTTATAAAAAATAAAAAAAAACATATAACACAAATAACACCCTTCAAATAGGCGATACTAACGGCAATATTTCTTTAGATCAGAGGTCTTCAACCCTGGTCCTCAGGGACCCCTTGTCCTGCACCTTTCAGATGTTTCCCTGCTCCAACACACCTGATTCAAATGAATGGGTCGTTATCTAGTTATGCAGCCTGTTAATGACCATTCATTTGAATCATGGGTGTGTTGGAGAATAAAAGATAGAAAAATAATCTTACGATAAACTTTATCTAAAGCTAGCTATATGAAATACTACTAATAACAATTGATATGTGGTGGTGAAAAAATGAAGGATTTTCATCAATTTACCAGCCAACTTGCTTCGGAGACACAGAAAATGAATGGGGTTGAACGGTGGAAAATGCAATGTTTGGAACTACAGGTCGCATGTGACACGCTTTACTTCCGCATTTCTATACACAAAACATTGCACAAAGGATGAGTCTGCAGAGTCAGATAATAAAGGGAACTTCATGGCAATCCTAGAAACGATAGCTAAGCATAACACAACTGTGAAAAAAAGGTTGACTTCCATTTATAATGCAAAATATCATATAGTATATGTATAGCATACACAAAGAGATGTACCCAGGTGCACCTAGAGCTTCAGAGACTAAGTGACACTCGCTGGGCATGTCGATATATGGCTCTACATACTATTATTAATAGATTGCCTGCCATTAAGCGAGTCCTGCAAGACATAGTCCAAGAACACAATAGTGACAGATCTGTTGAGGACAGACACGAGGTCTGCTTGCACAGGTAGATTTACAATTCACTGTGTGCCTTGTTACACTCCATAAAGTGTTTGGAGAAGAAACATTTCTATCCAATATGCTACAGTCTTCATCACTTGACCTGTCAAAGGCTGTTGATTTAGTTGAAGCCTTAGTTCAAACTGAATGACTACAGGGATGTCATTTGTTGATGACCTATGGAATTAAGTGTTGAACACAGCTGAGCAAATAAATAGTTGAATGATTATAAACATGGTCTTTTACCTGTTAATGCCTGCAATGCAGTGAAGAAAACAATATGACAACAGCAACATCAAATGTAACTGGCCCCTCTAACCCAATTGAAATGGTCTGGAACCGTCACTGTGGTGTGCAGAGATATTTCACATAATCTTATGCAGAAAGGGAAATGATGTGCGCCAGACCCTGGTGTGAAGAGATATTTCACATAATCTTATGCAGAAAGGGAAATTCTGAGCACCAGACTCCGGCGTGCAGAGGCCAAACGCGCCAGACGTTCTTCACAGCTGTTACCACAAGCTTTGACTAAGTAGACTGACAGTTGTCATTCAAATGTGATAAGCTCCTGTCTCCATACATGGGAAACGGATTTCACCTCCCTCATGTAAATTGAACTTGTTCAGAATATACATATAAAAGGACTACTTTTTACTATGAAGAGTTAGACAACTCTGGATCTCCATAGACTTGTCTCCTTGCTGCAAGCTGCAAGAAATAAACTTTCTTGCAGGTGACTCCATCACCTCTGTGCACTACTTGAGAAAATATTTTCCTAACACAGGTATGTAGGTGTTTTTGACGCAGGAAATGTAATTGCTTAAAGGCTGTGAATCAGTGAACAACTCTGTAGCTAACTGCAAATATGTAAAACACCGTTACTAACCCTCGCAAAGAGGTCGAGGCAGTCTGTAATAATGCTGAAACACGTGAATCTACAGCTAGGAATATATATATACTAGCAATCAACGATTCCCTCTTGTCACTTGTAGGCTTACTTGTAGGCTTACTTGACATAATTATGGCACAAATTGGGTTTTCATTTGAGAATATGTAAATGTTGGTGTATCTGCAACAATTTTGGTATGCAGTTTTGTTTTTCATGTTTTTCATGCAACTGCATTCATGTATTAATTTCTGCATCAGGCTGCAAATCACACAGAATTCGATGCCATGGAATGTCAGACTGCAATTGTAGTTTTATTTATATATTTTGTCCTTAGGACATTATGAAGCTCCAGTGGATCCTTCTGCTAGGGGCCTGCGCGGTGGTGAGGGCAAATAATCCACCCGATGCTTACCAACGTTTTGTCCAGAACCACGTAAGAGAGAGAATGAACACCGACGACTGTTCTAGCGTCATGCAGAAGCTGAATGAGATTGGTACTGAAAAGTGCATTTCTACCCACACGTTCATAGTTTATGACATGTTGAGATATTTTTATCTGATCTGTAATCAATCTGGACGTCTTGTCTCTAAGAATATATACTCTAGCCAACAACTACTCGTAGTTGTCACCTGTAGCCTCTCTAGTGGCACTCAACACCCCAGTTGTTCATACGCAGGTTCTTCATTAAGACGTGCAATTAAAGTTTCTTGTGAACCTGATCTGCAAAAAGGTAGCATACTCTGGCCGACACACTATGAAGGCACTATAAATGTATGAAGGTCATGTGCATGATTCAGAAAATATCCCCAAAAATCTAAAAACGATTTATAACAATTGTGATCAGCAAAACAATATAGCTCAAATAATTTTTACACTGTCCAATGTAACGGTACTGTATGTGATAAAACAATATATTTATTTTTAAATCATATTTTTGTCAGCTAGGCCTACAATACGAATCAGTTGTACCATTTTTATTTCAATAAGTGGGGAATATGCCACTGCCACTACACAATTTGCCATCAAATGTGATAGAAACTGGCCAGTGCTAGTGTTATTAGTGGATTCCTTTTAAAGTAATGATTTCTTGTTTTCTTGATTTGCTCTCACTTGTCACAAATGCATCTGACAATTTTAATTGTAACTAAATTGTGAAAATATATTAAATAAATGCTACTGTGTGGCCAGCCTGTTAAGTAGTATTGTGTGTGTAGCCCGGGTGGTAAACCTTAGAATATACAGGTTCTGTTTACTTACTAAAAACATAAGCAGTCACATTAAACTGTATTATATTACATATATATAAAAGTATTTCATATTTAATCCAGATATCTTTCTAAGTAAGTTAAAAATTGTAGTTCATAGCGTTAAAATATAAATAAATGGTCATCAGTAATAAATAAGATATATAGTTCTAAAACGTATTATTCATTGGGTATGTTTGTTTGGTCACCCTAGCTGTCAATCAGGGTGTATATATATATATAGGGAAGTGATATATGCAACATGTGATATATGCAATATGCAACATGAAGAGATAGGTACAGTGAATACTACGGACTAAGTATATAAGTGGATGTAGAGTTAGTAAAAAAGTAGTGCAAATGTTCAGTGACTGGAAGAAGGTGCATAGCCGTCCAGGCCAGGGTGTAGGGGTAAGTACAGTCACTGGAGGAGGGTGTGTGAGGGCGTAACCAGGTCAGGTCCGTACCCTGAACCTGCTGGTCCGGGTACGGAGGGCCCTGTAGCGCCCCCCAGAGGGGAGGAGGGCAAACAGTCTGGGGCTGGGGTGAGAGTTGTCCTTGACGATGCTACGTGGCCTCCGCAGACATCTTTGTGCTGGACAGCCCAGTGGCTAAAATCTACTATTAACTTTGGGGAGGACAATTATATGACATGTTCTCAAGAGCAGTGATCGCACACCCTATCAGACAGTGGACCTCCCACAGACCAGCTGCTATACTCATACTGCACCACTAGTGGGTGCTAATGCAGAAGTCAATGAAGGCCATTTTTAAACTTTTACTTTTTACCATTTTGACCCGGGGCATAGAATTGATTTCAAATGTACATCAAATACAATTTTCCCCCCAAAAAATGTGGGGGAAAGATTTGCCGTCATTTATATTGAAATCTAGGCCCCTGATTTTGACCTTTTACCGTCCTGTGACATGTTTGTGAGCGGACATTTGACCAAAGTAACTTCAGGGCAGTCGTAAGTGTGCTGAAAGTGTGCTGTCTTGAAGTGGCAAGCAAAACTCCAGTCCTGGATGGTCTCTGAGAATCTAAAAAACCTGAACCACTTTGTACTCTCTGTAAAGTCCTCCATCTACTGCTGTTGCTATTGTTGTCAATGAAACACATTGTAGCAATAACACACATGCTCCTAGGTTATAAATAATTGTATAATTCAATTAGGCCTAATGGACAGACATTTAGACATTTACATTTAGTCATTTAGCAGACGCTCTTATCCAGAGCGACTTACAGTAAGTACAGGGACATTCCCCCCGAGGCAAGTAGGGTGAAGTGCCTTGCCCAAGGACACAACGTCATTTGGCACAGCCGGGGAATCGAACTGGCGACCTTCAGATTACTAGCCCGACTCCCTCACCGCTCAGCCACCTGACTCCCATCAATTCCCATCACTCCCAGACGAACAGTTCTTGCCGACAAGTCGTGGGTCCTTTTAGTTTTGCTGTAATGAAGGAACCTGTTTCTTCCTCATACCAGAAAGTGTCATTAAAGCTCTATCCATTAAGGGAGAAACTGTCGTATGACAGTTGGGTACTAATACAGACGTATTAGTACCCAATTGCTGTTAAAGTACCAAGTCAATGAAGTGAATCGGAAAGTACAAGTTCAAGACAAAATCAACATAGTTATCATAGATCTATAAGGTGCAGGTGTCTGATACATACATATGTGACGATTAGCATAGCCTTCGCAAGCAAAGAAAAAGGACACTGCTGCATGCTAGATAGCTTTTGTTTAGGTCTTTAGATATAGGGCTCCTAGAATTGGCCTTGAAGCTCCTCCTATGTTCCTCGTTCAAAGTTGCATGGCATTACACACTTTGGTAACATTGTGACCTCTGACCTACACTAGTGTCACAGGCCTTTCCTAGTCGCACCTTACAAAGAACCAACTTATGCGCAGGCATAAGCAAACAGCATAATGACAGTTTATCAATGATACAATATGATATAATAATGTTATATCATATTGTATAATAATATATAATATAATAATGATACAAGCAACATAATTCATAGACTGTTTCATGGTATTGTGGACTTTTGAAATGGGTTGGACGTGGGAAACAGGAAGTACTCTACTTTTTGGTTTCAACCAATCAGATGTGTTTTGAGTTTTTCTTTGTAAACCTTGATCATCTTGACACCAATCTGTACATCTGAACATTGACAAAGAGGCTAGACACTATGTTACCTGTATGGACTGTTATGACTCTTTTGGGCACAGTGTGTAAGTATGATTCCATTGGAGAAAAAACAATGTTAATATATTATTTTAATTATAATTGAGGTGACTAAATATATTTTTTATTTATTGTGTTTTCCTTTCATTTAGACACTCTGGATCCTGTGACCGTGGTTCACCTCGGTGACAGAGTTAGCCTGGTGTGTGTTTTCAAATCAAAACAGGAATATGAGTCTAAAATCATACACTGGTACAAGCAAACAATGGGAGGCCTTCCACAAATAATGGTGACGATCAAAAAACGCTCAGTGGAAACACCTCTGTTTTACCAGGGGTTTAATCCTTTACGTTATGAGGTATCAGAAGGAAGACATCAGCTCACGATCCTGAGGGTGACTGAGGAAGATGAGGGTGTTTATTACTGTGGGGTCGGTGAATATTATAGAACAGAGTTTAGAGGTGCAACATTCCTCTCATTAAAAGGTAGAGTTTAAAGATTAATGCTATCACAACATGATTTGGCAGTCATTGTCTCATTAATTTGATCGATCTAAAGTTCTGTGGTTTTTACTATCCAGGTACAAGTCTAAATCTGTTGGATTACCAGATAGTGTTGCAGCAGCCAGAGTCTGAGCCAGTCCACCCAGGAGACTCTGTGACTCTGCAGTGTTCAGTCCTCTCTGAGTCCTGTACAGGACAACACAGTGTGTTCTGGTTCAGAGCCGGGGCAGGAGAATCCCATCCAGGACTCCTTTACACCCAAGGAGACAGGAGGGAAGAGTGTGAGAAGAGACCTGAGACTCCCTCTCCTACACGGAGCTGTGTCTACAGCCTCTCCAAGAACAACCTCAGCTCCTCTGATACTGGGACTTACTACTGTGCAGTGGCCACATGTGGAGAGATACTGTTTGGCAATGGAACAAGACTGGATGTTGGTATGTAGTAAAGAATATCTCAACAACAAAAAAAGAAAGAAAAGGACATGGATTTATAAATACAAAATAACAGTATGTGAGCAACAGTATGCATTACATTTACACATAATTATATAATGAATTATGAAAGAACTATGGTTTTAAGATGTTCATTGAGAAAGAGCCCCTAACGCAAGCGCATATATACATTCTCTAGTACTGAATGCAGTACATTAAAACCTTGGGATTGTTTTTGTTTGGTTTTCCAGCTTCTGACGATGGAGTGGATCCGCTTGTCATCCTGCTAGGAGCCACATCCTTCTGTCTGGTCCTTTTCTCTGATTTTCATCTTCATTTTAATCTCCACTAGAACGCCACGGCCAGTTTGTGAACATTGTAACGGTGAGTTCTCACATTAGCTTAGAATCTCCATTAAATGTAACTGTTTACTTTTCACTAGATATGATATACAAGTAGTTTACATATACACATACGGTATAGTTTAGATTACAATGAGGAATGTTATTTAAATGAACAGAATGCTGTGTTTCGTGACATGAACTGTAATTGAATCAGTGAGAACAGTGAGTGCCTCAAGAGAACTCCAGCATGCCAGCTCAACCAGGGAAGAGCCGTCTAATGTAAGTGATGTTTGACTAATTCAATCCAGAAAGGAGATCTGGTATGCGGTTCTGGAAGTAGCACTGCTGTATCACTGTTTGTCCAATGTTGAATAAAACTTACGATCATCTACAGGATGGAGAAGCAGAGGTGTTGAATTACAGCACGCTGCATTTTACTGGGAGGAATGAGAGTCGAAGCAGGAAGCAGCCACAGGACAGTGTGTACACGGATGTGACGTACTCCAGGCGGGAATGAAGAAGTCATTAAAAGACTGATACCTGCATCTTAAACCTTGACGGATGGAATTTATTTTGTTTTCATTTTGTATTAAATTGAACATGTTGAGCTTATTTTTGGGGCGAATTTGATCTAAGAGCATTTAAAAATAAACTTTTTAACTCTTTAAAAAACTCTTTTTCCATTAATTGTCATTTAGATGTGATTGTATGGTTTAATAGTTATTCAGTGCTACTAGGTTGTACACATTCAATACTTACGTTTACAAAAGGTTGTATTTTATTTACTCTTTATGCTCAAAAACATGCAAGAGAGATCCAGTCTGACCCAAAAAATATACATATTTGTATGATAATGAGAAATGTGTAGACTTTTATGACATAAACAATATGATTGTTATGGCAAACACGGTAAATAGTGAGCTCCTTACATTATATCAAGTAGCAAGTAGTCCATAAAATATGTCACAGTAGTTGAAGCTCACAACTTTTGGGATGTATCTGTCTGATAGAGGGGATTCGGCTGTGTTTTCTGCTTCATCATTCAACAAAATTTGTTGTCGGAGTATTCTTACTCAGCCAGTCAGTGATATTTTCATTGCTCATCCAATTTGGCAAAATGTTTACAATGATAATCTGTGCCATGTAATATTCTGCAAATTCAGATGGATTTAATGTAAAATTTGAAATGGACCTGAATCCCCTTGATAAATAGTGGGCAATGATTTATTCTAGGGGGTTTTGTCAGAGATTGGGTGCTGAATGACAACAGCACTTGTTTGACCCTGTGACTTGCATCACCATGACAACCCCAACCAGGAAGAGGAAGAGAAGTGATCACTGAGTACCTCATGTACTAAACCCTAAATCACCCTAAATACACCTACTACTGTTGTTCTTACGTGACATAATTATGTTTAATAACACAGAGATTCATTCATCGTGTATGTTATACAACAACAATCACAGATCTCCAACCCTTTACAAAATGATTTATAGAAACATTTGTTGAATGCTAACCACAGTGTGACCACAGATCTGGTAAACAGTAGTTGTGCCTCAGACTAACTTTGGAGATGCAGACTGAATGTCTAGTAACCACAAACACTATTTTAAAACTAAGAAGATAAGAGAGTAAAAGACGTGAGTACAAAGTAAAAAGTAAAAGAAGTACAACATAACGCTAACGGTAACTGCCACCTCAACAATGTTCACAAACTGATTTTCTGTTGATCACTTCCCTCCCAGTCAGAACCCCTCACATCAGAGTACACACTCTCCTGTGGGGTCTCTCTTCATTCTTCCTCTTTTACCTTTCATCTCAGAGAACCGCAGAGCAGCATAGTTCAAGTCTTCACCTTCCTGTGAAGAATCACAATATAATTTAAAGTAAAGTAATTGTAACATGAAAGGTACTATTAGAAAAACTAAAATCATCACATTAAAAACCACCTTAAATTGCGTCCTGATAAAGCCTGCATATTTTTTAAATAATAACTGCACCAACTGTACCTGACCACTTGACTGTTGTCCAGTTGTCTTGTCATGTCTGTGACAGGCAGCACTCACTGTTTGATGACAATGTAACATTCACTAGAAAAAACTCCCAGGGCCTCTTTTCAAATATATTGTCTGTAGTTTTTACTGTTCGATACCCCTGTACCTACATTGTCAGTTCAATCTCAGGATAACTTTTACCTTTGAAATTCTCACACACTGTCCGTGTCTTTCTGGTACAGATGAGGATAATGATCAACACAACACACACAGCTAAAGACACCCCCAGGACGATAACTATGAGATCCACTGCTGGTTCTGGAGGGAACAACAGAAGAGGGAGGCAGCACTGATGTAGTCAAATGTAGAGTTACACCAAACATCCATCCACCTAGAATCATGTTCATTACTTACCAACATCCAGTCTTGTTCCATTGCCAAACAGTATCTCTCCACATGTGGCCACTGCACAGTAGTAAGTCCCAGAATCAGAGGAGCTGAGGTTGTTCTTGGAGAGGCTGGTTCGAGGACAGTTACCTGAATGTTTACAATGAAAAAAGTATGAATACAACATAGCCTGCTTATAAAATATTGTTTCTAGACTACGATGGTATACATACCCCTCACAGTCACAAAGGTGCCGTTTCTGAATTCCATCCTGTACAGTGTTCCGGTTGTACAGAAGTATATTCCCTCGTCTGAACTGGTTATGTTTTGGATGTTTAGATTATAAGTACCATTAACCATATTTGCAGAGAAACGTTCTACCAAAACAGTTGATTTAGTTCCATTGTAAACCACGACACGTTGGAACACGTGTCTAATAGTTTGTCTGTACCAGCATTTCCAGGGAAAGGCTGATTCTGATATTGCACACTGCAGTGTTACAGTTCCACCGGGTTCAGCTGTGGTCAAATGAATGTGTCTGTGAACTTCCTCACTTTGAATCAGATCTAGAAAATGGGGAAACCATGTTTTCAAACTGACAGTGCAGGATCACTCTGCCAACTGGAAATAAAAACCCACCCACTTTTGAGTCCAGATTTCAAAACAGAATTGCATTAGTAACAAAGGTTTTTTAGTATTTAAATGTTTCATTCCACTAATTATGAATGATTACATGAGCTAACCGTCCAACACTTTTTAGAAAATCCATCGACTCCACAAAGATCATTGTAGACACTCAATTATCTTTCTACAAATCTTAAATCGGTATCAACGAACCCAAACCAAGTTTTGAAAATCATCAGAGATGCCGATGGCACTCTTTTAATACTTTCTTGATAGTTTGAGAATCTACAGTTGACATACATGGATCAAACCAAACAGAGTGTAACTGTTAACTGATAAAATGCACACTTACACAGTTGAGAGAGAAGAAGTACACAGATATGTCTGATTAAGATCATCTTGGTGCTTTGCGATGATAAGTTTGTCTTTTCTGACTTTTAACTTATGAGCAGACCTTCGGCCTGGATTCAGAGGCAACCTGATTGGTGGAATGGACTTCCTGTGATGTATCCACCAATAGGCTAAAGAAAGCATTGATGAATATTAAGAACATGCATTAGCATAGTCCCAGTTGTGCTTGCCTTTATGTAGGTATTCATATACACATACTACATTAACATATAAATAGTCTTAATTGTCTGGTCACTATGAAGTCAAATCCATGTTATGTTTCCTTTATCAAATCAAGGTGCTGTTCTTTCCTGCAGTGTGTCAGTTAGTGCCTACTAAAATGAAAACGTTGTTAAGATAGTCAAAGCATTTCTCATGAAGAATTCAGATTCATTTAACACACATTTTATACCACAACAATCACAGATCCCCCAAAAAACTGTTGATTAACTCAACATCTGTGAGGGCTCTGCCACAGATGCTGACACACAGGGAGTCAGAACTAGAACTGGAGTCGAGGACAGGGGGCAAAGGGTGCAATCGCCATGCTGCGCAGGTGCAGTGAGAGTAGGGTGATCACCTGTCCCGCTTTACGCTGTATCGCACAGCATTTTCAATATGCGACATACGGGACAAGGGGTGAAAATGCTGTGTGACACAACGCAAAGCGGGACAGGTGATCACCCTAAGTGAGTGGGGTGGAAGGTACCATTCATCAGATTGACAAACAGGCACGTATTTATCGGCTATCACCTTACAAAGGGATGATGAGTTTTACATCTGTATGTTTCGGAAATTGTATACCAGTGTATCTGTCTTTCATTACACTGTCAGTGATGTGTATAACAACATAATTATTGTATAGCCGGTATGTTAATGATGGGCGGGGCTACCGGTATAGGAGGAGCCTCACTCTGTATTAACTTGTCTGACACGCCCCCGAGCGTGGTGCACTGTGGGAAGGCAAGCGGTTAAATAACGCTGTAGTGGACACACAGTAAGTCAGGCTCTGTGATGTGTGATAGGGTTCATGCATGTTTATTGTTTGGTTTGGTTTTTTTGTTTCACTGTAAATACTTTTTTTTTTTTAAACTGACATTCACTAATCATGTATGTTTACTACATCAATTACAGATCTCCCGCCCCCCGCTAAAACACAGTAAACTAAGCCAACATTTTCTCAAAATTATTTAAAGAAACATTTGTTGAATGCTAACCACAGTGTGACCACAGTTCCAGTAGCATTGCAGCTCATACCACACCCGGATGTGCAGACTGAAAATCTACAACTCAAAATCACTCGGACACATTATTGTTAATATCAGAGTCAATATAATACAACACAATGAGCTTACCTTACCCGCTACCCTAACAACATTTACGTATTGATTTGCCATTGATCACTTCATTTCCATTCAGAATACCTCACAGTCGAATATATATTCTGTGAGGTCTCTCTGTCATTGGTTTTACCTCTCGCCCCAAAAAAATGCAGAGCTGCATTTAACTTCTCTTCATATTCATCCTGTAAATTATCATAGTTATAAGTAATGGTAACACGAAAGGTTGAAATCAATACAGTTAACAGTCATAGAAAACCACACACCCTTTTGGTGCATCCTGGTAAAGCCTACAGATTGTTACAATATTGAATGTACAACACTTAAGACCTTTATCATACAGTATATACAGTTTATGTTTTAGTATTGTATGTGTACATTTATAGAGCATATAAACTGTATGTGTTGGTCTGGACTTAAAAAAATATTTTTACCTGAACACTTGACTTTTCAGCAGTTTTCTTGTCGTATCCGTGAGACGCAGTTCTCTCTGTTTAATGACAATGTCACGTTACATTAATGTCACATGTAACATTAATAAAAATGTTGTCAATAGCTTTTAAAGTTCTATAAATCTCCAGTTCAAAAATACAACTTTTACCTTTGCGATTCTCACACACTGTCCGTGTCTTTCTGGTACAGATGAGGATAATGATCAACACAACACACACAGCTAAAGACACCCCCAGGACGATAACTATGAGATCCACTGCTGGTTCTGGAGGGAACAACAGAAGAGGGAGGCAGCACTGATGTAGTCAAATGTAGAGTTACACCAAACATCCATCCACCTAGAATCATGTTCATTACTTACCAACATCCAGTCTTGTTCCATTGCCAAACAGTATCTCTCCACATGTGGCCACTGCACAGTAGTAAGTTCCAGAATCAGAGGAGCTGAGGTTGTTCTTGGAGAGGCTGTAGACACAGCTCCGTGTAGGAGAGGGAGTCTCAGGTCTCTTCTCACACTCTTCCCTCCTGTCTCCTTGGGTGTAAAGGAGTCCTGGATGGGATTCTCCTGCCCCGGCTCTGAACCAGAACACACTGTGTTGTCCTGTACAGGACTCAGGGAGGACTGAACACTGCAGAGTCACAGAGTCTCCTGGATGGACTGGCTCAGACTCTGGCTGCTGCAACACTGTCTGGTAGTCAGTTCTCTGAAGATGGTTACCTGAATATTTACAATGAAAAAGAACATTGCACTTGGTGACATATTAACAAAAATATATATAAAATCTGCTAATATAATATTGTTCAACATCTATCTACTGTGGGATACGTACCCCTCACAGTCACAAAGGTGCCGTTTCTGAAATTCATCCTAAACATCGTTCCGGTTTGACAGAAGTATATTCCTTCGTCTGAACTGGTTATATTTTTTATTTTTAAAACAGAATTCTCATTAACCATTTCTGCAGAGAAACGCAGAGAATCTTGCAAAACATTTAAATTTGGTTTATTTTTACTTTTAAACGCTAAAAGTTGCGGCATATGTCCAAGGGTTTGCTTGTACCAGTACATCATTTGATAGTCTCCTGATATCACACACTGCAGTGTTACAGTTCCACCGTGTTCAGCTGTGGTCAAAGGAATATGTTGGTGAACATCTTCACTTTGAATCAGATCTAGAACATCGGAAAACATTTTGTAAGACAATCAAATTTTCTCTTAGACATCAACTTGCCAGGGCAGAATCACTCTGCCAACTGGGAAGAAGGTATTCTCTGTATTATATGTGAAACATATTTTGATCATCCATATACAATATCAATGGTCATAAAGACCCAATTAACTATTCATAAATCTTAAATTGATGTAATCTAACCCAAACCAGTTGTTAAAAATCAGCAGAGATGTCTTTAGTAGTTTGAGTATCGTCAGTTGATCTATATGTAACAATTCAAAATAGTGTTCCTGATAACTGATAAAATATATACTTACACAGTTGAGAGAGAAAAAGTACACAGATATGTCTGACTGAGATCATCTTGGTGCTTTGCCATGATAGTTTGTCTTTTCTGACTTTTAACTCATGAGCAGAACTTTGGCCTGGATTCAGATGCAATCTGATTGGTGGAAGGGACTTCCTGTGACAAATCCACCAATAGGCTAAAGAAAGCACTTATGTACATTAAGAACATGCATTAGCATAGTCCCAGTTGTGCATGCCTTCATGTAGGTATTCATATACACATTAACCTTTCGTCTGACTGTTCATGATACATTCCGTTACTTAAAAAAACAAAACAATTGATTGCCAGGTCACCATGAAGTCAAATCCATGTTATGTTTCCTTTATCAAATGAAGGTGCTGTTCTTTCCTACAGTGTGTTAGTTAGTGCCTACTGAAGAGAAAAGTTTGTTAAGATGTTCAAGGCATTTAACATAAAGAATATACCCGATTGGTTGGATGAGTTTAATCATGTTATGGTTTTCCAACTTTTATTTGCAAGTAAATAAATGTTGAATACATGTTCTATGTATCATTATTTCTCAGCCCCGGTCAACTGTATTTGCTTTGATTCAGACAGATTTAGTCGCCTTGCAAAGGACATAAACCAAATGTAACATTTCTGTCAACATATAAGCAAAACACAGGCCTTGACTTTAGACTTGGTAGCTCTATAGAGGGACCAGCTCATGACTGAGAAGAGGTGAAGTGTGGAAGCAGGTTTCAGTCAAAGTGTTTTGAAATATCAGACTGTCAGTTTTTTTGTTGGTGCTGTATGGCAACAGCGCTTGTAGCCTATGCTAATTTCACCTTCATCATCATGACAACCACAACCAGGAAGTTATTCAAGTTAACAAAATTACAATAAAAAATAACTATACTGATATTAAATAATGATGTCTGTTCTACTGTTACAATCACAGATCCAAAAAGCACTCTATACTTACACTGCTCCTTTCAAAAACATTTATAGAAACAACTTTCAAGTATATGTTGGGAAACATTCGTTGGGCGCTAACATTGTAACCACAGTTCAAGTAGCATTGCAGCTCATACCACACTCGGATGTGCAGACTGAAAATCTACAACTGAAACTCACTCGGACACATTATTGTTAATATCAGAGTCAATAAAATACAACATTATGAGCTAAGGTTAACTGCCACCTCAACAATGTTTACAAACTGATTTCCTGTTGACCACTTCCCTCCCAGTCAGAACCCCTCACATCAGAGTACACACTCTCCTGTGGGGTCTCTCTCTTCCTTCTTCCTCTTTTACCTTTCATCTCAGAGAACTGCAGAGCAGCATAGTTCAAGAGTTCACCTTCCTGTGAAGAATCTCAATATGTAAGTAACTGTAACATGAAATGTACTACAAGAGAACTAAAGGAGATCATCTGCATATAAAAGCCACACAGCTACTTTAATTGCGTCATGGAAGATTGTTACATTAATGAATATAGTATTTGGTTCAACTTTACCTGGCCACTTGACTGTTCTGCAGTTGTCTTGTCATGTCCGTGATAGGTAACACTCACTGTTCGATGACAAAGTCACATTCATTTGAATTAACTTCTAGGGCCTCGTACCAAAATTGCCGTCAATAGATTTTTGAGTTTCATATATCTTCAGTTCAAAAATACAACGTTTACCTTTACAATTCTCACACACTGTCCGTGTCTTTCTGGTACAGATGAGGATAATGATCAACACAACACACACAGCTAAAGACACCCCCAGGACGATAACTATGAGATCCACTGCTGGTTCTGGAGGGAACAACAGAAGAGGGAGGCAGCACTGATGTAGTCAAATGTAGAGTTACACCAAACATCCATCCACCTAGAATCATGTTCATTACTTACCAACATTCAGTCTTGTTCCATTGCCAAACAGTATCTCTCCACATGTGGCCACTGCACAGTAGTAAGTCCCAGAATCAGAGGAGCTGAGGTTGTTCTTGGAGAGGCTGTAGACACAGCTCCGTGTAGGAGAGGGAGTCTCAGGTCTCTTCTCACACTCTTCACTCCTGTCTCCTTGGGTGTAAAGGAGTCCTGGATGGGATTCTCCTGCCCCGGCTCTGAACCAGAACACACTGTGTTGTCCTGTACAGGACTCAGGGAGGACTGAACACTGCAGAGTCACAGAGTCTCCTGGATGGACTGGCTCAGACTCTGGCTGCTGCAACACTGTCTGGTAGTCAGTTCTCTGAAGATGGTTACCTGAATATTTACAATGAAAAAGAACATTGCACTTGGTGACATATTAACAAAAATATATATAAAATCTGCTAATATAATATTGTTCAACATCTATCTACTGTGGGATACGTACCCCTCACAGTCACAAAGGTGCCGTTTCTGAAATTCATCCTAAACATCGTTCCGGTTTGACAGAAGTATATTCCTTCGTCTGAACTGGTTATATTTTTTATTTTTAAAACAGAATTCTCATTAACCATTTCTGCAGAGAAACGCAGAGAATCTTGCAAAACATTTGAATTTGGTTTATTTGGACTTTTAAACGCTAAAAGTTGCGGCATATGTCCAAGGGTTTGCTTGTACCAGTACATCATTTGATAGTCTCCTGATATCACACACTGCAGTGTTACAGTTCCACCGTGTTCAGCTGTGGTCAAGGGAATATGTTGGTGAACATCTTCACTTTGAATCAGATCTAGAACATCGGAAAACATTTTGTAAGACAATCAAATTTTCTCTTAGACATCAACTTGCCAGGGCAGAATCACTCTGCCAACTGGGAAGAAGGTATTCTCTGTATTATATGTGAAACATATTTTGATCATCCATATACAATATCAATGGTCATAAAGACCCAATTAACTATTCATAAATCTTAAATTGATGTAATCTAACCCAAACCAGTTGTTAAAAATCAGCAGAGATGTCTTTAGTAGTTTGAGTATCGTCAGTTGATCTATATGTAACAATTCAAAATAGTGTTCCTGATAACTGATAAAATATATACTTACACAGTTGAGAGAGAAAAAGTACACAGATATGTCTGACTGAGATCATCTTGGTGCTTTGCCATGATAGTTTGTCTTTTCTGACTTTTAACTCATGAGCAGAACTTTGGCCTGGATTCAGATGCAATCTGATTGGTGGAAGGGACTTCCTGTGACAAATCCACCAATAGGCTAAAGAAAGCACTTATGTACATTAAGAACATGCATTAGCATAGTCCCAGTTGTGCATGCCTTCATGTAGGTATTCATATACACATTAACCTTTCGTCTGACTGTTCATGATACATTCCGTTACTTAAAAAAACAAAACAATTGATTGCCAGGTCACCATGAAGTCAAATCCATGTTATGTTTCCTTTATCAAATGAAGGTGCTGTTCTTTCCTACAGTGTGTTAGTTAGTGCCTACTGAAGAGAAAAGGTTAAGATGTCCAAGACATTTAACATAAAGAATAAACCCAATTGGTTGGATGAGTTTAATCATGTTATGGTTTTCCAACTTTTATTTGCAAGTAAATAAACGTTGAATACATGTTCTATGTATCATTATTTCTCACCCCCGGTCAACTGTATTTGCTTTGATTCAGACAGATACAGTCGCCTTACAAAGGACATACACCAAATGTAACATTTCTGTCAACATATAAGCAAAACACAGGCCTTGACTTTAGACTTGGTAGCTCTATAGAGGGACCAGCTCATGACTGAGAAGAGGTGAGGTGTGGAAGCAGGTTTCAGTCAAAGTGTTTTGAAATATCAGACTGTCAGTTTTTTTGTTGGTGCTGTATGGCAACAGCGCTTGTAGCCTATGCTAATTTCACCTTCATCATCATGACAACCACAACCAGGAAGTTATTCAAGTTAACAAAATTACAATAAAAAATAACTATACTGATATTAAATAATGATGTCTGTTCTACCGTTACAATCACAGATCCAAAAAGCACTCTATACTTACACTGCTCCTTTCAAAAACATTTATAGAAACAACTTTTAAATATATGTAAAGAAACAGCTAACATTGTAACGACAGTTCCAGTAGCATTGCAGCTCAAACTACACTCGTATGTGCAGACTGAAAATATTGAACTGAAAATCACTTGGACACATTATTGTTAATATCAGTCAATAAAATACAACATAATGAGCTAAGGTTAACTGCCACCTCAACAATGTTCACAAACTGATTTCCTGTTGATCACTTCCCTGCCAGTCAGAACCCCTCACATCAGAGTACACACTCTCCTGTGGGGTCTCTCTCTTCCTTCTTCCTCTTTTACCTTTCATCTCAGAGAACTGCAGAGCAGCATAGTTCAAGTCTTCGCCTTCCTGTGAATAATCACAATACATAAGTAACTTTAACATGAAATGTACTACAAGAGAACAAAAGGAGATCATCTGCATATAAAAGCCAGACATAGGCTACTTTAATTGTGTCATGGAAGAGCCTATATTGTTACATTAATGAATGTAGTATTTGGTTCAACTGTACCTGGCCACTTGACTGTTCTGCAGTTGTCTTGTCATGTCCGTGATAGGTAACACTCACTGTTTGATGACAAAGTAACATTCATTAGAAAAAACTTCCAGGGCCTAATACCAAAATTGCTGTCTATAGCTTTTATTGTTCCATAAATCTCCAGTTCAAATATACGTTTACCTTTACAATTCTCACACACTGTCCGTGTCTTTCTGGTACAGATGAGGATAACGATCAACACAACACACACAGCTAAAGACACCCCCAGGACGATAACTATGAGATCCACTGCTGGTTCTGGAGGGAACAACAGAAGAGGGAGGCAGCACTGATGTAGTCAAATGTAGAGTTACACCAAACATCCATCCACCTAGAATCATGTTCATTACTTACCAACATCCAGTCTTGTTCCATTGCCAAACAGTATCTCTCCACATGTGGCCAGTGCACAGTAGTAAGTCCCAGTATCAGAGGAGCTGAGGTTGTTCTTGGAGAGGCTGTAGACACAGCTCCGTGTAGGAGAGGGAGTCTCAGGTCTCTTCTCACACTCTTCACTCCTGTCTCCTTGGGTGTAAAGGAGTCCTGGATGGGATTCTCCTGCCCCGGCTCTGAACCAGAACACACTGTGTTGTCCTGTACAGGACTCAGAGAGGACTGAACACTGCAGAGTCACAGAGCCTCCTGGATGGACTGATTCAGACTCTGGCTGCTGCAACATTGTCTGGTAGCCAGTTCTCTGAAGATGGTTACCTGTATATTTACAATGAAAAAGAACATTGCACTTGGTAACATATTAACAAAAATGAAAATAAAATCTGCTAATATAATATTGTTTATAAACATCTATCTATGATGGTATACATACCCCTCACAGTCACAAAGGTGCCGTTTCTGAAATTCATCCCATACACTGTTCCAGTTTGACAGAAGTATATTCCCTCATCTGAACTGGTTATATTTTTTATTTTTAAAACATAATTGTCATTAACCATTTCTGCAAAGAAACGCAGAGAATCTCCAAAAACTGTTGAAATTGGTTCAAGTTGACTTTTAAACGCTACATGTTGAAGCATATGTCCAATAGTTTGCTTGTACCAGTATGTCATTTGATATTTTCCTGATGTCACACACTGTAGTGTTACATTTCCACCGTGTTCAGCTGTAGTCAAAGGAATATGTTGGTGAACATCGTCACTTTGAATCAGATCTAGAAAATGGGAAAACATTTTGTAAGACGATCTAATTTTCTCTCTGTTATCAACTTTCCAAGGCAGAATCTCTCTGCCAACTGGGAAGAAGGTATCCTCTTTAGTACTGTGTTTTCTGCCCAGATTTTGTAATTGCTTTTCTCTGGTAAATACAAGTATTTTGTTCAACAATATTTTCAGTCCACCAATTATTAATATAAAAGATGATATTGTATGTGAAACATGTTTTTATAATCCATATACAACAGAAATTATAATTGAGTCCCAATTAACTATTCATAAATCTTCAATTGGTGTAATCTAACCCCAACCAGTTGTTGAAAATCAGCAGAGATGCCATTAGTACCCAGTTAATACCCAGTTAATAATCTACATGTAACAATTCAAAATAGTGTAACTGATAACTGATGAAATATACACTTACACAGCTGAGAGAGAAGAAGTACACAGATATGTGTGACGGAGATCATCTTGGTGCTTTGCAAAGACAGTTTGTCTGTTTTCACTCATAGTTTATGAACTGAACTTTGGCCAGGATTCAGATGCAACATGATTGGTGGAAGGGACTTCCTGTGACTTATCCACCAATAGGCTAAAGAAAGCACTTATGTACATTAAGAACATGTATTAGCATAGTCCCAGTTGTGCTTGCCTTCATGTAGGTATTCATATACACATAAACCTTTCGTCTAACTGTTGATGATCCATTCCTTTACTTAAAAAAACGAACAATTGATTGCCAGGTCACCATAAAGAATGAAGAATAAACCTGATTGGTTGGATGAGTTTAATCATGTAATGGTTTTCTAACTTTTATTTGCAATTAAATAAACATTGAATACATGTTCTATGTATCATTATATCTCAGCCCCGGTCAACTGTATTTGCTTTGATTCAGATATTTACAGTCGCCTTGCAAAGGACATACACCAAATGTAACATTTCTGTCAACATATAAGCAAAACACAGGTCTTGACTTTAGACTTGGTAGCTCTATAGAGGGACCAGCTCATGACTGAGAAGAGGTGAAGTGTGGAAGCAGGTTTCAGTCAAAGTGTTTTGAAATATCAGACTGTCAGTTTTTTTGTTGGTGCTGTATGGCAACAGCCCTTGTAGCCTATGCTAATTTCACCTTCATCATCATGACAACCACAACCAGGAAGTAAATCAAGATAACACAGTTACAATGAAAAATAACGATACTGATATTAAATTATGATGGCCGTTATACTATTACAATCACAGATCCAAAAATCACTCTATACTTACACTGCTCCTTTCACAACATTTACAGAAGCAACTTTCAAAAACATGTAAAGAAACATTTGTTGGGAGCTAACCACAATGTAACCACAGTTCCAGTAGCATTGCTGCTCATAGTACACCCGGATGTGCAGACTGAAAATCTAAAACTCAAAATCACTCGGACACATTATTGTTAATATCAGAGTCAATATAATACAACACAATGAGCTAACCTTACCCGCTACCCTAACAACATTTACATATTGATTTGTCATTGATCACTTCATTTCCATTCAGAATACCTCACAGTAGAATATATATTCTGTGAGGTCTCTCTGTCATTGGTTTTACCTCTCGCCCCAAAGAAATGCAGAGCTGCATTTAACTTCTCTTCATATTCATCCTGTAAATGATCATAGTTCATAAGTTATGGTAACACGAAAGGTTGAAATCAATACAGTTAACAGTCATAGAAAACCACATACACTTTAGGTGCATCCTGGTAAAGCCTAAATATTGTTACAATATTGAATGTACAACACTTAAGACCTTTATCATACAGTATATACAGTTTATGTTTTAGTATTGTATGTGTACATTTATAGAGCATATAAACTGTATGTGTTGGTCTGGACTTAAAAAAATATTTTTACCCGAACACTTGACTTTTCAGCAGTTTTCTTGTCGTATCCGTGAGACGCAGTTCTCTCTGTTTAATGACAATGTCACGTTACATTAATGTCACATGTAACATTAATAAAAATGTTGTCAATAGCTTTTAAAGTTCCATAAATCTCCAGTTCAAAAATACAACTTTTACCTTTGCGATTCTCACACACTGTCCGTGTCTTTCTGGTACAGATGAGGATAATGATCAACACAACACACACAGCTAAAGACACCCCCAGGACGATAACTATGAGATCCACTGCTGGTTCTGGAGGGAACAACAGAAGAGGGAGGCAGCACTGATGTAGTCAAATGTAGAGTTACACCAAACATCCATCCACCTAGAATCATGTTCATTACTTACCAACATCCAGTCTTGTTCCATTGCCAAACAGTATCTCTCCACATGTGGCCACTGCACAGTAGTAAGTCCCAGTATCAGAGGAGCTGAGGCTGTTCTTGGAGAGGCTGTAGACACAGCTCCGTGTAGGAGAGGGAGTCTCAGGTCTCTTCTCACACTCTTCACTCCTGTCTCCTTGGGTGTAAAGGAGTCCTGGATGGGATTCTCCTGCCCCGGCTCTGAACCAGAACACACTGTGTTGTCCTGTACAGGACTCAGAGAGGACTGAACACTGCAGAGTCACAGAGTCTCCTGGGTGGACTGGCTCAGACTCTGGCTGCTGCAACACGGTCTGGTAGTGAGATCTCAGAAGATGCTTACCTGAATATTTGTATACATTTATTTCCAGATTTTTTAATACAATATCGTCTGCTAATAAAATACTGTTTATTAACTGCAATGGTATACATACCCCTCACAGTCACAAAGGTGCCGTTTCTGAAATCCATCCTATACTGTGTTCCGGTTGCACAGAAGTATATTCCCTCATCTGAACTAGTAATATGTTGGATGTTTAGATTGTAATTACCGTCAACCTTTTTTGCAGAGATACGTTCTACCGAAAGACTTGACGTTTCTTGAATTTTAATATTAACCTCTACACGTTGGGGCATATGTCCAAGAGTTTGCTTGTACCAGTTTAGTATTTGATCTTCTCCTGATATCACACACTGCAGTGTTACAGTTCCACCGTGTTCAACTGTGGTCAAAGGAATATGTTGGTGAACATCCTCACTTTGAATCAGATCTAGAAAATTTGGAAGAATTTGTTAGAGGACAGGTTTACTCAGACTTCAACTTAACTGGGCAGAATCATTTTGCCAGCTTGAATAAAAGTTATCCACTTTTGTATCATGTTTTGTTTCCAGATTTCATAACAACATTGCTTCAGATTCCTTCATTATTTATAAGTACAATTACATGAGATAACAACACAACACTTTTTTAGGCAGTCCATCGACAGTATTGATTATTGTAGATATTCAATTAACTCTACAATTCTTAAATTGGCAACAAGCGGAAAAAAAACGAACCCAAAACTGTTTTTCAAAACCATCAGAGATGCAGTTGGCACTATAAAAACGTTCTTGATATTCTGAGGATCTACAGTTGACCTACATGAAACAATCCAAAATAGTGTAACTGATAAAATACACACTTACACTGTTGAGAGAGAAGAAGTACACAGATATGTCTGATTGAGATCATCTTGGTGCTTTGCGATGATAGTTTGTCTTTTGACTTTTAACTTATGAGCTGAAATGTTGTCTCGATTGAGATGCAACCTGATTGGTGGAGTGGACTTCCTGTGACAAATCCACCAATAAGCAGAAAAAACCCACTGATGTGCATTAGAAACATGCATTACTACAGTACTACTAGTGCTTGCCCTCATTAATTTATCTGTATGCATGTACTATTCTCACATGTAAATAATATGATTGTGTGTTTAAGGTCAGTTGCTACACTTTAAAAATGATTAACTGCCAGGTTACAAGAAAGGCAAATATTTATTTGTTCTTCGTTTTTCTAATCAGGGTGTTGTTTCTGTCTCCAAAGTGTTTGTTTGTGTTTATATGAAAGAGTTGTTGAGATGCTCAAGGCATTTAACATAAATAACATACCCGACTGATTTGATGAGTTTAATAAAAAATGTAGTTTTGCAACTTTTGCTTGCAGTTAAATATATAATTTAAACTTGTTGTCTAAGATCTCATTCTTTTCCCAGCCATGGTCATCTGTATTTGCTTTGATTCAGACAGATACAGTTGCCTTACAAAGGACATAAACCTAATGTACCATTTCTGGAAAAATATGAGAAAAAAACAGGCCTTGACTTTAACTGGTCAAAGTTGCAGTTTATTTTTATTGACAGAGTTTTGGTGCTGAATGGCAACAGTCTTTGTAGCGTCCTGTGACTTTCATCGTCCTGACAACCACAACCAGGAAGAGGAAGAGACATATCGGAATAGGAGGTTGGGTGAGATTGAGTTTGCAGAGTAATACATCATTTTACAGTAGGGATTGTATAAAAGGACTCATCATTACTCAATAGAGGGGAAACATTTGAATATTTGCAAAAGAATAATGTCCAGTCTAGTCCACTACCTGCATGCAGACTGCTACAGGAAGTGATAACTAAAGTACCTCATGCACAGCCTACATGTATACACACTTACTACTGCTGTTTATGAATACAACATAGTTACATTTAATAACCCCAAATCACTGTGAATTAGCCTAACCTTATACAAAACTATGTATAGAAACATTTATTGAATGCTAACCAGTGTAACCACAGTACTTGTTGCATCACGGTGCCACAGAGTAACCTTGCACACTGAAGATATAGTGACCACAAACACTATTTTGAATCAAAGAAATCACAAACACATGATTATTACTATCAGACTTAATAATATACAACATAATGAGCTAACCTAAACTGCCACCTCAACAATGTTCACAAACTGATTTCCTGTTGATCACTTCCCTGCCAGTCAGAACCCCTCACATCAGAGTACACACTCTCCTGTGGGGTCTCTCTCTTCATTCTTCCTCTTTTACCTTTCATCTCAGAGAACTGCAGAGCAGCATAGTTCAAGTCTTCACCTTCCTGTGAAGAATCTCAATATGTAAGTAACTGTAACATGAAATGTACTACATGAGAACAAAAGGAGATCATCTGCATATAAAAGCCAGACATAGGCTACTTTAATTGTGTCATGGAAGAGCCTATATTGTTACATTAATGAATATAGTATTTGGTTCAACTGTACCTGGCCACTTGACTGTTCTGCAGTTGTCTTGTCATGTCCGTGATAGGTAACACTCACTGTTCGATGACAAAGTAACATTCATTAGAATGAACTTCCAGGCCCTAATACCAAAATTGCCGTCTATAGCTTTTATTGTTCCATAAATCTCCAGTTCAAATATACATTTACCTTTACAATTCTCACACACTGTCCGTGTCTTTCTGGTACAGATGAGGATAATGTTCAACACAACACACACAGCTAAAGACACCCCCAGGACGATAACTATGAGATCCACTGCTGGTTCTGGAGGGAACAACAGAAGAGGGAGGCAGCACTGATGTAGTCAAATGTAGAGTTACACCAAACATCCATCCACCTAGAATCATATTCATTACTTACCAACATCCAGTCTTGTTCCATTGCCAAACAGTATCTCTCCACATGTGGCCACTGCACAGTAGTAAGTCCCAGAATCAGAGGAGCTGAGGTTGTTCTTGGAGAGGCTGTAGACACAGCTCCGTGTAGGAGAGGGAGTCTCAGGTCTCTTCTCACACTCTTCCCTCCTGTCTCCTTGGGTGTAAAGGAGTCCTGGATGGGATTCTCCTGCCCCGGCTCTGAACCAGAACACACTGTGTTGTCCTGTACAGGACTCAGAGAGGACTGAACACTGCAGAGTCACAGAGTCTCCTGGATGGACTGGCTCAGACTCTGGCTGCTGCAACACTGTCTGGTAATCTGATAAGTGTTGATTTGTACCTAAAGTGAACATATAATCATTAATAACAAACAATTATTTATTCTATGGTAGCATTTTTACATGTTTCATGTTTGGTATATTTACCTTTAATAATCAAAAGGGTCCCATTTTTGAAATGCATGTCGTAGCCATCGATGACCGCACAATAATAAATAGCTTCATCTGTTTGGCGGGTTTCATTCAATAAAAGACGATAACTCTTATCCTTTTCAGACTTCTCAACTTTGAGATGTGTGTTTTTATATTTGTCATAGTATTCAGGCAGTTTTTGATATTTCTGCATCTTTGCTACTGCTTGAGGAATTTCCCCTATTGTTTGCTTAAACCATAAAAAGAATCCATGATCAAATTCCTCTTCAGACAGAACACAGTAGAGAGATAAAGGGTCTCCTAGTTGAACCTTTGTCACTTGGGTTTGTCGTTGAGACTTGTTGCGTTGGATCCCACCTAAAAAATATGACAGATTTAGTCAAATATAAAATATTACACAATTGTATATACATAACAAAATTATATAAACTATAATACACACATTACATAAAATACATCTTAAGTGTTTTTTCATATTAATTTAAGGTGAAATGTCATCATGACATAATGTAACACTTAGTTCATTGAACACATCAAGCGTGGAGTGTACTCACATATAATCATAAAAACTGTTATAACAGTCCTAATTCCAATCATCTCGACTTGAAACTTTCTCTCCCTTGATGTAGTTGTCCTCTTGTCGTAAAATACCGTGAATAATGTCAAAATCTGATTAATTTATAGACAGGTCTACAGTGAAAACCTGACCTGATTGGCTAGCTACTTTGGTTTAAATAGGACACTTCCTGTTACGTTTCCAAAACAACAACGTAATTGGTTGCCTTTCCTCAAACACTGTCTCTTGTGGGTTTCTCTTCTCTGATGTGGAATACTGCTTGTCATTTTGCATACGTTACATATGGACATGTACATCATCTACCAAAAGGTTGTTGGATACAATAGGCCATTGAGAACCCTGCAAAGCATTGGATTTTAATATAAAATTGTTTGTTTAAGCTAAACAGTCATAAACCAACAGTTAAACTGAAGAGAACATTGAATATGTTCCCAGTATGGATCAAGCTAAGCAAATCTGTGCTTAGCTTGATCTTCACAACTTGATAACATGTCTTAGGTAAACAATTGTACTCTTGTGCAGACTAAAGAACCATTTTATTGAAGCGTGGACTTCAGGTGCCAAGTAGGAACATGTAAGACTTGGGAGTCTTTAATGTGACCTTACTGCAATAACCTGCTTCTATGAAGGTTTATATGATTTTAAGGGTTAAATACATTGACCATTTTTAAAACCCTTTCATTTACAATAGGACTAACTTACACATTGGAGAAAGAAACTGCACACATACAAACATGTATTTGCCTTTTTTGTGCCCTGGCAGTTGATTGTACTTTAAAGTGTAGAGACTGACTGTGAACAGACAACTGTGACTACATACACATATATATGCATATGAATATATAAATGCATTCAAACACTAGTAGGACTATGCTAATGCAAGTAGATCAGTGCTTTCTTTATCTTATTGGTTGATATACTGTAAGTCAAGGGACCTCCCTTCCACCAATCAGGTTGGCTTTCAATCAAGTCAAAAACTAAACATTTCTGCTCATAAGCTACAAGTCAGGCAAGACAAACTATCATCGTAAAGCACCAATGATGATCTCAATCACACTTTTCTGGGTTTTTCTTCTTTCTCATCTGGGTAAGTGTGTGTTTTATCAGTTATCAGCAGCATGTTTTTGGATGGTTCCATGTAGATCAACTGTAGATTCTCAAATAATCAAGAAAGTATTTACAGAGCCAACCGTAGCTCTGATGAATTTCCAAAACTGGTTCTGCTTAGTTTATTGACAGTTTAAGATTTGTAGAAAGTTAATTGAATATCTACAATGATCAATATTGTCAATGGACTATCTAAACAAGTGTTATATGGTTATCTCATGTAATCATACTACTTAATTATTGGAGTGATTTAAAGTTGATTGAAATTTGATGAAAATTATTCCCCATGTTCTAGATCTGATTCAAAGTGAGGATGTTCACCAACATATTTCTTTGACCACAGCTGAACACGGTGGAACTGTAACACTGCAGTGTGCAATATCAGAAGACTATCGAATGCTATACTGGTACAAGCAAACCCTTGGACATTTGCCCCAACGTGTAGCGGCTCGAACAAAAATTCAAGAAACTTCTATTATTTCGGGAGAACGTATCTCTGCAAAAATGGTTGGTAGTAATTACGATCTAAACATCCAAAATATAACTAGTTCAGACGAGGGAATATACTTCTGTGCAACCGGAACACAGTATAGGATGGATTTCAGAAACGGCACCTTTGTTACTGTAAGGGGTATGTATACCATCGTAGTCTAGAGAAAAAAAAATTATAAGCAGGCTATGTTGTATTTTTGATTTTTGGGGGGTAAATATTCAGGTAACCATCTTCAGAGAACTGACTACCAGACAGTGTTGCAGCAGCCAGAGTCTGAGCCAGTCCATCCAGGAGACTCTGTGACTCTGCAGTGTTCAGTCCTCTCTGAGTCCTGTACAGGACAACACCGTGTGTTCTGGTTCAGAGCCGGGGCAGGAGAATCCCATCCAGGACTCCTTTACACCCAAGGAGACAGGAGTGAAGAGTGTGAGAAGAGACCTGAGACTCCCTCTCCTACACCGGAGCTGTGTCTACAGCCTCTCCAAGAACAACCTCAGCTCCTCTGATTCTGGAACTTACTACTGTGCAGTGGCCACATGTGGAGAGATACTGTTTGGCAGTGGAACAAGACTAGATGTCGAAACTGAGTGTAACTTGTCAAGTAGGTTAAGAGAGATTCAGTCTTTCTCCGTCTGAGATACAATATTGGACCAAAAAATATATTCAAACAAAACTTGAAGTATTTCCTCATCTGCTGTGTACTCTTTTTTACGTTTTTTAGAGACAACTCTGGTTGTGATCATCCTTGTATTGGCAGTGGTGCTAGTCTTGTGTGTTCTCTTCATCATCTTTCTGGCTTGCACCATAACTAAACATCAAAGCTCAGGTAAGTGTAAAGGCGAGTCACATGAAAACTATTATTGTTACTTTGCTATATGGTCATCAACACCAACAGCTGAAATATCCTGTTTGATTTGTTGTCATAGTGACCCTCTCTGTGAAAGACAAACGTAGCACAAGGGATCAGTCCAATACTCAGGTATTGTTTAGTTTTTCTCTTATATTGGCCTCCTTCCAGTCAATACAAATGTTTGTTTTTATCTCAATATTAATTACAACAGTTAGTTTAAGCACATTTTGCTCCATGGTACGGTATTCATACAAAAAGTACAAATGATACACAAACAATTATTGCTCAGATACATGGCTCAAACAGACAGTGAACATCTCAAGCATCCCACTGTGGCCTACTGTGCAACAGGGACATGTAATACAGTATAAGATAACAGCTTTATTATAGTACAGTGACACAGCCTACTCTGTCATCCATAGGATAGAGATGCAGATATGTTGAATTATGCGGCCTTAAGTTTCTCTGAGCGGAAACGTAAAAGAAGAAATGAAACGAGAGGAACAACACCTGCACAAGATGTCTACTCTGATGTGGAATTTAACATGGTGCAACGAGATGTAGCTTAAGAAAGCCTGTTTCAGAACTGCGTAATTGGTGGTTATACATTGGGATCCCTCAAACCTTGTCTTTCCAACATCACAGCATTCCTTGTAGGATGAGATTTTACTATATTTGTGAGACATTATTCATGTTGTTCATGTTGTTATTCATGTTGTTCATTAATAATTATGTTTTTATCCAACCATTTGCCAAATAAAAATATTTTCTGAATCAGGTGTGGCCCAGATGGTTTGGTGTGGAGATGTATCTAGTTGAACTAAGTGAAACCGTTTTGACCTTAAAATAGCCATGGGTTATAAAACTCTGGTTTTAACACCCAACACGTATCATCAGTACAGTGTGCTGAGCCAGCCTGTCAGACAAGGCTATATGTGTCTTAGGTCTTGACTTAAGGGAAGGTAGACAATGCTGAAGGCAGGAAGTCAGACCATTGTGACTTAACTCCACCTTTGTCTGTTTTTGTCACACAACGACATCTGACTTGACCACTCAGTAAGTACAGATGAACAATGGGATAGTGTACATGCTGAAATGTCGTTTCCTTTTCATTTCATTAAGCACTACAAGGAGATCTGCTCTGACTACTACTGCTCATGGCATGGTACATTAGCGAGAAAGGTCATTGTAGGAAACAGAGAAAATTAATTCACATGACATGCGTTAGATCTCCCAAAAGCAAAATGGCTAAACGTTTCACCACGACACCCAGACACACGACTGAGGCCTTGAGACCCGTCTCTGCACGCAGAGCCAGATACAAGCACACTTCCGTGTCTGGGTACGCGTACCGCACCCAGACAACAGTCCTGTCCTGAGACCCTGCAGAGCTGCTTACCACTTCAAAGCAAAGGTTGTGAGCGTGAATGCAGGCAGCGAGCGGTGTGGAAAATGTTGTACGAGATGCTTGTCATCATACCCCAACCCTCCCTCCCCTCTACACACACACACACACACACACACACGCACGCACACACAACTATCCACAATTACATCGTATTCTGACCAAATCCAGGTTCCCATTCGGAAGATCATTTTAACAAATGAAGACAGACTATCACACTAGACAGCGTTGACCTTTATGACTTCACCACTAAAGATCCACGTAGGTGGGTAGGTAGGTACTTAATTGAATATAGCTGTCCCTCATTCAATGAGGGAAATTGCAACGTCACAGCAAGCAAGATAAAATAGAAATTAATACAAAATAAGACAGGCTAAAATTACACAGGTTTGGGTAATACACAGGGAATGTACAAAATAGCAGACAATACTGTGTGTATGTTTTTGCACTTGTGTGCATGTGGCACAGTGCTCATGCATGACCAATCAAACTCGCTTCCATAGCACATTGATCTGCATTCAAAACTTTAACTTTGAATCCTGTTTTCTTACTAGTTTTGTTTGCAGTTTGCAGCAGTTTGTTAGACATCATTTGCACGCCCACGCTTGGTGACCACTGGAGATGCATGCAGGGGCGTAGCTTGTGGTTAGAGGTCTCTGCACTTTGAACCAACCGCTGGTTTGATGACTTAGAACAGTCCTGGCTTTAGCGGCTGTTCTAGGTAACCATGAAGGCATTGAAAGTAACATGTAAAAACAGCAAGAGGAAGCTCCGATTTTCTGTATAGATTGTGTTTACTTGTTTAGGCAACATCTTCATATACTGATACATATATACAGTATATATGTGTGTATTATTATAGTTACTGACCACAACATCATTTTGCACGGCCAGGAATGGAACCGGCAACCTTCTGATTAATAGCCCGATTCCCTAACCGCTCAGCCACCTGACTCCCTTTTAGTGAGTCCTTTTTACGCATCAGTTTCCCATGAGCAGTCAGCAACAAGATGATGGTCCATCAACATGAACAAACTGGTCCACTTGTTGCTTGTGCTCACTGTTTCCTTATAGATTATATAAATGATGGGGAAATGTGATTAAGAACATGAACTGTGTAGTTTATGAAGGGAAAGCAATGAATACAGTAATGACAAATATCTACGCCTCATGCTAATTATGATTTCACTCAGCTGCAGCTCTCAACATCAACACATTTATACAACTGTTGAACGTAAGAAATATCTCACTGTCATTGTTTGCCAGCTTGTTAAGGTGTTAAGGTGCGCATACGGTGGTTTCCACCCATACTGTGCTGCGTGTGACACTGAGGGTGACACTAATTATAGACCCTGAGAATTCACATCTCAACTGACGCACAAACCACATGAACACTGAAGTTTCCATGCATTGTTGTCTTCACCTCTGAGGTGCTTCCTGTCTTTGACTATGTTACTGTGGAAGAACGTAATTATAGATATTGACACAAGCGTGTGAGTGTTTGTTTGTGTGTACGTGGATAACAACAACCAAAAAAAGGGAAAACTTGAAGTTCCTCATCTCTAAAACGCATTCCACACATACACGCATGCACACACACATGCATACACACACATGCATGCATACACACATGCATGCATACACACATGAATGCACACACACACATGCATGCATACACATGAATGCACACACACATGCATGCACACACACTTGCATGCACACACACACACATGCATGCATACACACATGCATGCATACACACTGGTCGTCAACTGTCCTTGAATGAGCATCTCTGAAACTCTTCAACACATGAGACAGGAGGTTTAGTACACAACTGTTATCTCATTTTAACATAATACTCTATGTAATATCTGTGTCACTGTTTGTCATGTATTTTCCATATTCGGTTAGTGAATACCTCACCATCCTGATCTAATGGCAATCCCCACATATACATTTATTTTTTTTGGGGGGGGGGGTCAAGTTTAGTTTAGGTGACACATATGTTAGGTAAATTATTTTAGCTGTTATGTATTCTCCTTTTGTGTATGTGTCTGTATCTGTTAATATGGGCCAGGTGCCTGATTTAAATAAATAAATATAAATTGAGGTGTTGGTTCCCAATGTATCATAAATCTGACATTTGCATCAAAAATAGTGAAATGATGAAGGCCATTGCAATCCAAAGACCTAAATATAGCTCGTGTGACCAGTCAATATTTCAACACTGTATGTATGTGGCATGTTGCCAGGTCCTCATTTCATAGTTATGATCGGGCGCAAGTAAGCCAATGAAAATGACCCAAGGAGGAAATGACATCAGAGACATGGAAAGGTTTGCCATGGACAATATTCGGACTGTAAATAATCAATAGCACCATCTGGTGTCTGACAGAGAGAGGCAGTTCCATATCCCTGACAGCCAAAGCCCAGGCCTCAAGGCCTTTAATGTCTCTGTGTGTGTGTGTGTGTGTGTGTGTGTCCTTATCGCAATAGCGACTGTATACTGTCTATCCCATTGCAGCAAAAACATAATCAAAGAGGAATCTCACCTCCTAGAACAAAAGGTAACTAATACATTTGTTCTTGTTTTGCTAGGACTACAAGATTATGAAAACTACAAATCAGTTTTTCTTGAGTTTTTATTAAAGAAACAGAAAAATACAGTTTGGATTACCCAAAAACTTGACAAAACCTTGATGCAAAAGCTGCTATTTTCACAGAAACGGAATGTGACACATGGTTATCGAGAGTGGTGAAAATGAATTGAGGCCATGTAATTTTATCTACAAAACAATTTAAAAGAGACTATTTGACTTTTAAAAACCAACCCAATTTGATCCAACTAATCAATTAGAATCTTTCAACTTGATAGTCGACAGCCCAAATGATTGTAATAGTGTTGGTGTAATACATTTACATTTAGTCATTTAGCAGACGCTCTTATCCAGAGCGACTTACAGTCAGTACAGGGACATTCCCCCCGAGGCAAGTAGGGTGAAGTGCCTTGCCCAAGGACACAACGTCATTTCACACGGCCAGGGAATCGAACCGGCAACCTTCTGATTAATGCCCGATTCCCTAACCGTAATACTGTTCCGATTTCAATAGAGCCATGACCCTTTAAACACAGCCCAGCCACCACTCACACATATGTGCTATTCTATTTATCATACATCGTTTAGATATGAAGCCTTAGAGCCACACATACAACCCTAACAAACAAGGGATGTGTCTACCTGACTCCACAGAAAGTGTGCTTCGACATTTACATACATTCTTTGTGTTGCCCATAGTTACTGGTTGTTTTTTGTATACCAGCAACCGTGACAACCACGTATAATCCTCATAGCTTTCGGGCCATTTCTTTCTTCTCCCTTGTTAAGTTTATCTTTGTAGCCTCCCCCCCCCGCTCTCTTCTTGTGGTTAAGCACACCTCTATCTGTTGTTGGGCTACTTTTGTTTTGATGTCTTGAAGTTTCACATCCTCTGACAACTCCTGGCATTTATCTTCAATGTTGCTCATCTCGAACGTCATCCATCATCTCTCATCCCTCGGTCGGCATTCACACAGTTCTTACATGACATCGTTATGTTTCATCGATCCCAACTGACATTTTTTTCCCGTGACACATTCTTCCAAACTTGGAGCTCATTTAACAAAGCTCACAAGTTTTTTTGTTTTGTTGATTTTAGTAAAAGTAGAAAAGTTTGAATACTGTAAAAGCATCATTACGAAACATCCCATCTCAACTACACTTCCTGCCTTCACCCAAACCCGCCGCCCTGTGCACGCACACACACACTTTAGCATTTCAAAACTTTACATTAATAAATACAAGTAAAATACAATTCAAATAAATAAATAAACGTAATAAATAAAAGTCAAAGTATGTGCCTGCAGTTCAGGTCAAAAACAAGAAACAATAATCTCAATTTCAGTTACTTTACTTACACAACATTCTGTGTGGGAAGATTTCATTGGTCCACGTTTGATTTTAGTTTTTGGGGTTTGTGTTAAACAGCTGTAGCAAAATACAAGGTCACCAAAAGTTGATCCTTAGTTATTTGGAGATAAATGAGATGCATGCCAGTTAATTTTTTATCTATGGAGTGTCTGCCTTTGTGCCCATCGCAGTATAATCTCAGTTATAAAACAGTTTAGAACATTTGAGATGTTTATTGCTGGCTCAATACCTTGAGAATAGAAAGATTCAATAAAATAATGAAGGGTCATTCCATGAAAAAAAGAACATTTTAGATTGTGAAAAGGGTTTCTTTCTATCTTTCTTCAATATTTAAACAAAGTATCGGACATTTAGGTATTGTGCCATCTCATGATGTCCATGTTGTGTAAAAGTGGTCTTAAAAAACTATAACTGAATCATAACCATTGTGCTTTATTATAATAGAAACTCCATATTATCCTGTCCTAACCCTACATGTCAATTGAAAACTTTTCTCAAATCTGTTAGAGGGACACATAATTCCACTTTTCGTGGAATGACCCTGAACATCAAATCCCCTTGAACCTGCCCCCCCCAAAAAAAGTGTGCTTAAAAAACCCAACTACACGAAACACACTCATCCTCTACTGGTCTTGCTGTAGTAACTTGCTATCTCCACACGGGAGCACCAGTCACCATAAAACACAAAGAGAACAGAACAATAAAAGAGAACGTTGGCCGTGAGCTGGAAGACCTAGCTTTGTTTTTGTTCCACTTGGATCCATTGCGTTCCCTCACGCGGGGGGGCTTGAGGGGGGGTGGGGGCACCCGTGGGGGCTTGCTGTAGGGCGGAGAGTAGGGCCCGTTGTCCGGCCAATCATCGCTGTACCTCTCGCCTTTGTCTCCTCCCCCAGAACCGCTGCCCTCCTCACCTGCAATGGGGAAAATGACAAGGAGAGATAATTAGCGAGTGAGTGAATTAGCGAGCGAGCGTAAACGACGACGAGAGGATACATTTACATTTAGTCATTTAGCAGACGCTCTTATCCAGAGCGACTTACAGTAAGTACAGGGACATTCCCCCCGAGGCAAGTAGGGTGAAGTGCCTTGCCCAAGGACACAATGTCATTTGTCACAACCGGGAATCGAACCGGCAAACTTCTGATTGGTAGCCCGATTCCCTAACCGCTGAGCCATCTGCTCAGCCATCTGACCCCCTGAGGATACACTCACTGTCCACGAAGTCCGTGTCCTGCCCGGCCTGTGCGTGTCTCAGCTTGTTGGTGGCCACTCGCAGCTCCATGATCAGCTGTCTGGTCCTCACATCTGGCCTGGCGATGTCCACCTCCACCTCTGGGTTGTTGATCTGACTGACCAGACCGTCGCCCATCACGTCAGGGAGGTACCTGACCAAGACACACACACAAATATTACTCTACAAAAACAGTGTTATACCCATTACTTGATCCTCAAATCCACACACAGCAAGATATTCACTGTATCTCACTCTCTCTCTCTTTCTCTCACACACACTCCCTCCCTCTATCCCTCTCTCCTTCTCCCCGTCACACACCCACACACACTCTCTCTCTCTCTCTCTCTCTCTCTCTCACACGCACACACACACACAAACTCTCCCTATCTCCCTGTCACACACCCACACACACACACATTCTCCCCGTCACACACCTTCCTCTGGTCTGTCCGTTCCAGCATCGCTCCTCGTTGGTGACGTCCGTGGCGATGTTCTGATCATTGCAGATGGTGTGTGGGAGAGAGACCCAGAAGCCCCGCATGGGCCTCAGCCTCTCCCTCAGGTCGGAGACCTGCGCGTGGGAGGGAGGAAGCAGACTGAGTCACAGATCCATTTCTGGCCGCCCGCTGCTGCTCAGCGTATGGACGCGAGGCAGACTACAAACAAACATTCGTCCGTCGACATTCGCATGAGGCTTGAACGTTGTCGTCCAATCAGAGCCCCGACAGCCCCCCTCCAGCTCCAGGCTTTTTAATACATTTTAATGAAGCAGATTTTCGCTTATCCTCCTTTTCCTCTCTTCTTCCCCCCCCCCCCCCTACTTACTCCCCCCACACTCACCAGTCGGTCCAGGTTGGTGCCTGCGGCGGTGGTGGGCTTCTCCTCTGGGGTGTAGGTACGGAAGGGTCTCCTGTTGGCCCCCGGCTCTTTGGGTGAGCGCTTGGACCGCCCCGGGGCTGGCCTGGGGTTACCACAGCCCTGGAACACCTGTGCACGGAAGGTCACGCATGTCATCGCTTTCCATCTGTCACATCTGACATCCACCCACCCCAACACAACCTGCACGCGGCTCCTGTGGCCTCTACGCCCGTCGCCCTTGCCTTGGTGGAGGTGGTGATGCTGTTCTCCTGCATGTGCATGATGGCCTCGGAGACCTTGACAGAGATGGAGTCCGCCGCCAGCTCCACGTTGAAGGGGCCCTCCAGCTTCTCAGACACCTGGTACAGAGCGTCTGACAGGGGAGACACAGATACGGGATGAGATGGGGAAGTACTCGAATGCGTAAAGCCGAATGAGAAAAGCTCAGGGGTAGAACATTTGACTGTAGAGCAACAGATCCCGGGTTCAAATCAACCCCCCATTTACGTCACTTTGGAAGCTAGTCTACTAGAATAATTTACAAAAATCAAACCAGAAACCTACCCTGAACAGAAATAGAGATGGAATGATCGATAGAGAGAAATTGTATAGAAATTCTGATTCTGTTAGGAGAGAAATAAAGAAAAACTCACACCCTCTACATAACCCCGCCTCCAAGAACGCCATGCTCCTCCACTTACCAATGAAATTGTTCCATTCCGTGTCCAGGTCTGCCTGATTGGCCAGGCAGCCCTTCACCACGTTGAGGCAGAGGGAGTGGCAGGGCCTCAGGGAGGGGAAGCCCCGGCACAGCGGGCAGTACCACTGACGCATCAGCGCTCGGGAGCACTCCGTGCTGGGACTCAGCTGGGCAGGAGAGAGGAGACGGATAAACCAAAGAAGAGATTGAAAGGAGGAAGAAAAAGCCTGAATGCTGTTTTTTGAACATTTTAGTCATTTAGCAGACGCTCTTATCCAGAGTGACTTACAGTAAGTACAGGGACATTCCCCCCGAGGCAAGTAGGGTGAAGTGCCTTGCCCAAGGACACAACGTCGTTTGGCACAGCCGGGAATTGAACTTGCAACCTTCTGATTAATAACCCGACTCCCTAACCACTCAGCCATCTGAACCCCCGAAGGGTCAGACTGAAGACTGGTATGATGTACCGTATACATAGTATTTAACCAGTGTCACCGCAGACCACAATTAACTTCAAGACATACCTTGGCTGCTTTGTTGACAATGTCACGCCCCGTAGCTAGCCCTTGTGCTAGGGCTCTAGCTGCTATGAATGCTCTGGACACCTGAAAGCAGAAGGAAGACACACATTTTCAAACAGAACCAACAAACCCACCACCATGTTTATGTTCTGAGGATCCAACATCCGGACTCACCTGGACCCGCAGTTTTCGAGGCACGTCCCCGAAGGGCTGCAGCTGCTCTGCGTGTTTGCTGACGCACTCCAGGTACTCATCACTGAACTGGTACTGGGGGTTGACCAGGGAGAAAACACGCTCCACTAGTCTGGACCAGAAGTCTGTCAGCACCTCGGACAGGCTCACACTTGCCCCCTGTGGACCACGGCGGGAAGTGTCACTGAAAACTGGTTTTAGGTGAGACCTTGAATCTGTTTCAGTCCTATTACTTATAAGATCACCACTGTTTGTCACAATGGAGCATTGTAAAATCTCAATCACAAATGTTAGCCTATTATTAAGAAATATGTTTTTAATATATATTTATTTCTCTAAATGTCCTCTGCTCCTTCAGAAAACACTTTAAACCCCAGATTGAACGAACGGACAACTAACCAGAGTAGTATCTGCGCAGCTCCACAAACAGCTCCTGGAAGACTTGGGCGTTCTGGGTGAACAGTCGCCCATAAGTCTTGGTGAACATCTGATTCATGGATTTCTCTGACAAGTCAATGAGCTCCCGGAAAAACTCTGGGGTTATAAGAGAGGGGGGAGGTCAGGGCAGAAGGTTAAGTACGTCCACACTCCATTGACTTTAACAGGCTTGTTCAAGGCCTCCTCACCATCAAACTTGCGGTGCCTCTGGGTAAAGGTGGTCAGCAGGAACTGGCTGGTGTCCTCGATGGCGGACAGGAAGTCACTTTCGCTTTGGTGGGCCAGCGTTTCCTCCATCTGGCTTGAGCAGCAGGTGTAGTCCTGCGGGCACAGGCGGAGGTGCTCACCTGGACCAATAGAAAACCAGACCAGCTCAGACCACCAGCCAATTACAGACAGCGTAAAGGTCGGGCATATTTATAAATGTGAGCGGATAATGCATTGTGCATACCCTGAATATATAATGTGTGTACCCTTTTGCTTGGCAAGTAATATAATTAGATACAACTTTATCTAGGCAAAGGGGATTACATAATAATGAATAAACATTCATTCTTCATGTGCTTCCATTGCTAATAATTGCTTTCTCTGTGAATAATCAGGTTCGTTTCAAATTTGCTATCGGCTCAACACAGCCCTCAACTCTCCCACTGAATCATCAGCTCACAGTGGATCTGCTCATTCAGATATGACTCACTCATCTATCTGTCCTACTAGACACAAAGATAAGGTGGTAATTTAAAATGTGTAATTTCAACAAAAAAAAATATTAAGATCAAAATGTGTATGGTCTTTGTTACTCTTAACATCTAGGACAAGCCAATCACATCCACCATTCTAGTTTTTGTCTATCTTTTGTTCCTGCCTTCTTCCCTTACGAGCCCTCTCATCCCTCCATTTCCATTTCTAAACTCCTTCTAATCATCCCTGGTTCCTCAGACCATCTGCTCCCCTGGCCCACGGGACAGGAAAGTCCAGGCTCAGACAGATAACCACACACACTAAATCAATATTCCCCTTACGCACTGACTGTAACATGCACAAACACACAAATAAAATTGTAGAAGTGTAGAGACATTTTTCCTTAACAATAGAGAAGCAATGTAAATTCCACTTTAACAGCTCTGCCGGTCTGCACTGTGCAGTAGCCTGTCTGCCTTGTCCGTCTTTCATGCCCTCTCATACAGTTAATACATTTATGTAAAACGCATTTTGCCTACATTAGTTTTCAAGTGGGAGAATCTGAGCAAAATTGTGTTTTCAATCCGTATGGAAGGCTATCACGTTTTTTTCACAAGATAGACTAGTCACCTGATCAGTCTACACTCACTAATTAGGGGCGAGGTTCTTTGTTACACCGGTGTTTGCAATTCCTACTCATCCCATTAGATTAAACCTTCTGGTCACTAAAAGGATAAATCGTCTGTTAAATCCTGTTGAGGATTGTCGAACACGTCTTTACATTAAACAGGCATATAGAGTAGCCTACATTTTAATAAAGTTCTTATGAACTTTGTTGAAGACAAGCTAGTTGCATTTTTTTCCGCCGTCTTACCAGAGATTTGAGTAAGCGGAGCGGTGATTGTGCTGTAGCCCTTCTCTCCGTACACCTGCCGTGTCTCGGTGCAACTCCTTCCCGCTGATACCGTGCCCCGAGTCCATGACAGGGCAGCTAGCGTGAGCATCACCAGCTGGTACCTTTGGCGTGGTAGTCTGGGAACCATCTTCGCCAGTACAAAAACTCTGTTCAGTCTGATAAAGGCACGACAACAATGAATCACAAAATACTGAGTGGTGCCAAATCAACAGGATTGTGACTGAATGGTATTTAAGTCTCAAATGAATCACCAAAACGATAGTCTTGTTTTAGTTTATCATTTTCCGTTCGAGGCTGCTTATTAGACCCGTTTACAGTCTCATCCGTTGTATTCCATTGACATTTGTCCGATGTTGTCCTTAAAAGGGAAACCGACACACCGACTCCTACTTAATGTAGACTAGCGTGAACGGGGCGCTCCTGTGCCCCTGGTAGCATCCCTCGCTCTCTGTCTCGAACAATGAGCTGAGCAACACGAGGACCGAAAGGCGTGGAGGTGCATGCTGTGGCTTGATTTGGGGGTGGGAGAGTGGTAAAGCGAGGCTGGCTGGCTGAGACACCTCAAGGTCCTAAATTCGCCTCCAGTAGCTACTATTGATTTGCTTCTTTTTTTGTGCCTATACTCCCCCCCCCCCCCCCCCATGCAACAAATGATAATAATGGCGAGTAAAGAGTATATATAATATAGGCTACTTTATTTTCACTCATAGACCTACTGCTTGGATAGACTATAGCTATGCCCTTTGATTCATCAGCATGTCAAATAAAATAAATATATAGCCTACCTACAACATTTTCACCACAAAAGCATGACTTTTGCTTCCGTGATTTTGAGATGATTCATTAAATTCGGTTGATTTTTGTCGGAATAGCCTAGTACAGACTGAAATTAGATACATATGCCTATTTAGGCCTACGTCTTCAGCCATTCCCAACCTTTTCCATTTCCCGGCCCACTTACAGCTCAATTATTGCGCCTCCCTACATCCGTTCACTTAATTCACACGTTTAACAACAACACAACAGTTCGCATTCACGGCTAAATGTATTTGAGCGAACAAAGACATTGTCCATCAGTAGGCCTATATATAAATATTTTGATATTTATTAATTTTTTATATTTTACTTTCATTGGTTTGGCTGCCCACCTGCATTAGTCTAGGCCGCAGCCAACAGTTTGTGAATCGCTGGGTCTAGTAGGCTATATTCATCAAACACAGATGTTCATCAAACACCCTACCCTAACACCACAGATCTGGCTTTGTCGACATAGGCTACCGGTAACCCTCTGGATAAAGGGCTTCATTTTCTTGCTACCGTGCGGAAGTCTAAAAAACCTGGCCAATCGCATTTTTGTCTTCTATCCAATCCTCTTGCTGAAAGACTGAGGCGCGAAATTATCGCAAGAGTATTCTTTCGAGTTCGTCTGGTTGAAGAAATTAAACGAATAAAAGAAGATATAACAAGTCATTAATTCTTAGGTATGACATATTTGTTAGAATTTTGCTAGCTTTGTTAAAAATACCACAGGACAAAATGTATTGTTTACTAGGGTGAGAAATTTAGACTGTCTAATCATTGGCGTCAGGCAACTTCATTGAGAAATTGTAAAGTTGTCCCTCAAGTCATGAATGACTTTTTTTCCAATTTACTTGACCATAGTCTTGCAGAGCAAAAACGTCCTAACACACCCCTCTTGAACATTTCATTTGTCATTCATTATCTTGTTTCCTTGATGCTTCACAGCGAGACTAGTCAACAATTACGTTAGCACTAGCTAGCTAGCAATCCGATTGTTAACCCTGAGCGCCATCGCGTCATCATGGCTCAGTCGGATAAATCAAGTCAAGCCAGGTAAGGTCAACTAACCAAGCTTCAAATGATCCGTTACATCTCATTGGTTGTATAGATCTTTTTGTAGACGCTATAATGTCAATTCTAAGATAACAATGTTCTTGCATATTTGCAGCTCTGAGGAGACATTCGACATGTCCGATTCAGACAGTGACTTTGTGGTCGAATTCAGATCCACGAAGGAGAGAAAACGGAATATCACCAACCCACATGGACCTGTGGTCTGTACAGGGCTCACAACTTAAACTTTTTTTCGTCACTGTCCCAGTACCGTCCCGAAGTGCAAAATTAGCCGTCCCAAACTGAACTTGACATTATGACATGTTATTTGCAACACTATTTAAGTAATCCATACAGTCGTGGGGCTCAAATCAATGTCTGAATTTCAATGTGAATACACACACCATTTTCTTGACTGGTTCATGGTGGGGCTGTAGCCCAACCAAGCCATACCCTACCGCCGCCCATGTGTGTAGCAGCTCTAATGCGCGTCGTCATACTTGAAAGTGGTTTAACGGTCAATCACGGGACCCACATGGCTAATTTAACTGCCAAAAAGAGGAGGAAGAAGAAAAGTCTTGGGTGTGTAGCTAGCTAGATCACACGCTGAATAATTCATTCAGTCTCAGCTGTGTATTGTATACTTAGGTAATCACAACCAAGATTAAAATATTGTTTTACTAGCAAAAGCCTAACATACTCATTTGATTATTTGTCCCACCTAGATATTTCACCCCATCTGGCAATACCGCATGTCATCTCGAGTATTTACATATCGGCAAGTTCAGTAGGCTGCAATAATTTACTGTGAATCCCTTCAATAAATTGTAATTTTATCTACTATTTCAATCCTCAGCCACCCAAGAGACCCAGGCGCAAAGCTGCGTCCCAGCCCAGCTCCAGGTCTGGTCCCGGCCTGAGCCCCACCCCTCCAGCCTCCTCCCCCCATCCCCAGCCTCCCTCCCATGGGACCCCCAGGCCAGTCTCCCCCAAACCGCTCTCCCCTAGGCGAGAGAGGCGAGGCAACAAGGACAGACAGTTCATCAGTGCAGGGGACATGTATGAAGCCATACGCTCTGGAAAGAGTGCAGTGGTGGTGAGTGGGGGGGATGGGGGTGGGAGGGAGGGGGGCTCGGGCAGGGGGAGGGGCCCGGGAGAGAGGGGTGGATGAGTAATGATGGGGAAACAAGCCCTTTAAAGTCGACAATGGTGGCCATTATCATGCGCTGTCACCAACTGACTGATCTGACCCCACACAGGCCCCTTGATGCCGAGAGGATAGAAAGCTGCCATTGGGTCACGCGGTCAATGATTGACAGCATGCGTCCATCCCACCCATTGTGTGTTAGGTGGCCGTTTTTTTGTTGTCAGAGTGTGTGTGAAGGAGAGGGGGGGGGGGGGGGGGTTGTGAAGGAGGGAATGCAGTGCAATAAAAGATGAATGCACTGAAAAAGTAACAGGCAGTAATAAAAAAAAAAAGGGTTTCATTCAGTACAGTAGGCAGTGACATCACAATACAGAATGCATCTCTTGACCCCTCAGAAGGAGAATCCTATGAGCAGCTGTTGTCCAGGCTTGTGGTGTTAACAGATATAAACTGGATACTCTTAATCAGGTGTTCTAATGAGTGGATGTGGACAACGAAAACAATAGTATTGGTGGACGATTGTTCGTATGAGACGATTAGGGGACAAGGGTTTAGAAAGATGTAACTGATCCACATATCAATAACAGTGCCACGAATGCTGCTTCTTCATTGGTTGCCGTTCCCTGTCAATCATCAGACGGTGGTGGACGAGTGGCTGGACGGCTACAAGCACGACCGAGAGGCGGGCCTCCTGGTGCTCATTAACTTTGTGGTTCAGTGCTGCGGATGCAAAGGTCAGAGGTCGAAAGGGTGTCTGGAATTGAGAGGGCTGGGGGGAGATTGGGGTCAAAGTTCAGAGGATTATCTCTTAACCAGATTCTAGAATGGGTATTGATCAGCACTCTTGTATTGATCTTTTGGCATGCTAACTATGCAGGGCCTGGAGTCAGACCTGCCTCTCTCAGCCCTGGTTCTCGGACCCCCAGCCCTGCTTGTTTGACATGTTTCCCTCTTCCAACCACACTTGATTCAAACGAAGGGGTCATTATTAAGCTTCTGCAGAGCTTGATGACAACCCAGTCACTTGAATCAGGTGTGTAGGAGCAGGGAAACGTCTAGAACAAGCAGGGCAGTGGGGCCTGAAGACCAGGGTTGAGAGACATTGAAGTTAAATGACCTCTGGGCTTTCTTGTTGGATTCACGAATGAACCGCTCTTCAATCACAGGTGTGGTGAGCAGGGAGATGTTTGACAACATGCAGAACGCAGAGATCATCAGCACCCTGACTAAGGAGTTTAACGAGGTGAGGCAGCGTCACACTCCTGAAGCTGAAAGGTTGTTTAAAAGGTGAAAAAAACCTGTTCAATGGCCTTAAATACGAGAAGCACAAATACTACCGGTTGGTACTATCAGGCCAATGCGACGTGGCACACACCTGTATTTGATGTGTGTGTGTACATGTGTGTCTGTGTACATGTGTGTGTGTGTACATGTGTATCTGTGTACATGTGTGCTTCCAATTATGAGAAAGCTTAACAAACGTCCTGAGCTAATTATGGTGCTGGAGAAGCAACACAGTCCAACTCCCTTCCTTTGGCTTCCCCAGCTCTGAAAATGCAGTCAGCGCCGTGCGCTGGTGTCGAGAGAGAGAGAGAGCAGCTCATCAGCTTCTCAAGTTTATAATGAGCGAAGACACCGACTGACGTGTTAGAGAAATGCTTCTCCTTCATTAGACAGATCTTCCCCCTGCATGTACTCAGTCAAGCTAGATAAGATGTGTTTGTCGTCAGTTAGGCAGGCTGTTTGTAGCTGGCTTCTGGCTTTGTAGAGAAGGTATTTCTGCGTTTCGAATCCTAAACTTAACGTTACTATAAAGCCCCTTCCCCCCCAAAATAAGTACTCATATCTGCTCTCTGTGTCACCCGACGCTCCAAAACCAAATACTTGGTCCTTGTGTCGACCTTTAAACAATGAATTTGTTCACCTCTGTCAGATACCTATCGATTTCTCAGCTCCATCTACCATACAATCAAACCTGTCTAGATATCTACTCCTTGACATAAACACAGTTTGTGTGGACGGGTCTACCTGTGTCCATAGGGCACAGGTAACGCTCAGTGGTAGATTCGACTGCAGTTCAAGAGGTTGCAGACTCGCACCCCTTCCTGGACGTCACTTCGGATCAAGGCATGTGTTCATATAAACATTATTAATATTACCACGTATGTGTTGTCCAGGAGTCTGTGAACTACCCTCTGTGCACCCCTGGCCCCCAGTGGAAGCGCTTCAAGGCGGGGCTGTGTGAGTTCTTCAGGGTGCTGGTGCGCTCCTGCCAGAACAGCCTGCTCTACGACGACTACCTGTTCTCCTCCCTGCTGGCTCTGCTCACCGGCCTGTCTGACTCGCAGGTCCGAGCCTTCAGACACACCAGCACCCTGGTCGGTGAGTCACGCTCAGGTCGAGAGGGGAAAGATGGACGTGCGAGGATAGTGTGTGTGTGTGTGTGTGTGCTACATGTGTACCTGCGGTACGATACTATCTGTTCAAGGCATTTTGACTGGAGCTTGTCATGCTAAAGCGTGTCTCCCGTCCTGGTCACAGCCATGAAGCTGATGACGGCGCTGGTGGAGGTGGCGGTGACGGTGTTTGCCCAGGTGAAGACCACGCAGAGACGCTACGACGTGGAGACGACCAGGAGACCAGAGGACAGAGCCCTCGGGAGGCTGGAGGAGCTGCAGGCCAACATCAGCCAGGTCTGGTACAAACACACACACTCGCACACACACACACGTTCGCACACGGTACGTTGTTAAACCTACTCTCTGACAGACACACACTCGCATGGATACATGCATTTACGCTTCCTGTGTGTGTGCACATGGCCCACGTGATGTGTGTGTGCGTTTATGCGGTCTGTGTGTTTATGCGGTGTGTGTGCCCAGCTGCTGGAGCACCAGGAGGAGCTGTCCTCCATGATGAACGCTGTGTTCCGGGGGGTGTTCGTGCACCGCTACAGAGACCTGGTGCCTGAGGTCCGGGCCGCCTGCATCACTGAGATGGGGGAGTGGCTGAAGGAGAACCCCACTGTCTTCCTGAACGACGGATACCTCAAGTACATGGGCTGGACCCTGCACGACAAGGTGGACACACACACACACACCGTACAGGCTCATTCACAGGCATGCAAACTCCTCAGGTGAGACTCACCTTTTTGGGTTAGGGGGGGGGGGGGTCGTGGCCTTGGCCAACACAGCATTTTACCCGTGCTTCGCAACTTTACAACTGGCTCTGGAACCAATCGTCACTCCTAATGCCTAAACCTCACAGCCAATCAGGGGCAGAGTGGGGAGAGGTTTTCTACATTGATCTAGCCTCTTAATTTTGCTCTCAAAATGCACTAGATTGATGCGTTTAACTTTCAAATTTAAGATGTTTTCTTCCAGGGAAGCATGCCCCCGGCCGGACCCCCCTAGAGGGTCGGGGGTTCGCCGTATCGTTCTCACATCTTTTACCCCTGACCTGTTTGCATGCCTGCATTCAGCATGGGGAAACACTGACTAAATGTCAACGACTGATTATCATATCTAGCAATGCTTCATGTTCTTTAACATCTTCTAGGGGCAATATTGTGTTGATCTGTAGTGTGTGTGTGTGTGTTCCTGTGTGTGTGTGTTCCTGTGTGTGTGTGTTCCTGTGTGTGTGTGTGTGTCCCACAGCAAGGTATGGTGCGTCTGCAGTGTGTGCGTGCCCTGCAGGGTCTGTACCAGGAGAAGGACTTCATTGGGCGCCTGGAGCTCTTCACCAGCAGGTTCAAAGTAGGACTCCCATCTGAGCGGACCTCTCTCACCCCCCTCTCTCTCTCTCTCTCTCTCTCTCTCTCTCTCTCTCTCTCTCTCTCTCTCTCTCTCCCACTCTCTCTCTCTCTCTCACCCCACTCTTCTCTCTCTCTCACCCCTCTCTTCTCTCTCTCTCACCCCACTCTCTCTCTCACCCCTCTCTCTCTCTCTCTCACCCCACTCTCTCTCACCCCACTCTCTCTCTCTCTCTTTGTGTCTGCTTAATTATCTTCAGGCTTGCTCTCCCCTCCTCTGTAGACAGCTCTGTCTTTTGTCTGTCTGTCTTGAATCATTTCAGTCTCAGTGCTTCTGTCTGTCGAGGCTTCTGTCTCAGACAAGGTTGTTTGTGTGAGTTTAGCTCAGTCTGGTTGCATGTTTATCTAGCTAGAAAGGGTGGCTAATAATCTCCTGTCAAACACATGAAAAACTGGCTTCACACAGAACTCTAAGCCTCTCATGTTGCATGAGATAAGTGTGTTTATGCTTTGGCTTAGCTTCCTCCCTTCTGTTTGTTTATTTGTGCGCGTGTGTGTGTGCATGCGTGTGTGTGCGTGTGCGTGCGTGTGTGTGTGTGTGTGCAGGAGAGGATGCTGAGTATGGTTCTAGACAGGGAGCCAGACGTAGCGGTGGAAGCCGTCCAGCTGCTGTTACTCATCCAACAGTGAGTGTGTACGTGTGTGTATATTTTTGTGTGTGTATATATGTGTGTGTTTGTATATGTGCTCAGCTAACACTGCTAGTGTTGTGAGGCTTGTCTCAAGTCCAGATAATTTGTGCAAAGAATTTGGAGGTTGATGAATGAATCCAAAGCCTGCTGTGAGTTCTTCCACACCAGGTCCCTCACTGAGGTACTGTGACCATGCCTGATTAAAAAAACCTTCTGAGCAGTTTAGATTTTTGCTAATTTTGAATACAATAATAAAACAGTTGACTTTCAATGATTTTAGGGGTCATTAAAAGTCACAAAGTAGGCATAATAAAAAAAAAAATCAGTTTATTCGTGTTGTTTCTGCGATTGCCTCCATAGTTTTTTTTTTTGTCAACATGCTTGGACTACTCCGTGTGTGTGCGTGTGGGTGTGTATGTGCGTGTGTGTGTGCGTGCGTTTGTGTGCAGGAGGACAGAGGAGGGCCTCTCTGAGGAGGAGAGCAGCAGTGTGTATCCTCTGGTGTTTGCAGCACACAGAGGCCTGGCCTCAACTGCTGGCGCTTTCCTCTACCACAAGTACATCTATCCCTCCTCCCTCCCCTCCTCCATCCCCCCTCCCTCCTCCATCCATCCCTCCCTCCTCCATCAATCCCTCCCTCCATCCCTCCAACCCTCCTCCATCCATCCTCCCTCCCTTCATCCCTCATCCCTCATCCCTCCAACCCTCCTCCCTCCAACCCTCCTCCCGCCATCCCTCCGTCTCCTCCAGCTCACGTTGAAAAGCAGTTCCTTATTGTGTGTGTGGTTGGTGTGTGTGTGTGGTGTCAGGCTGTGCAGTGTGATGGCCAGGGATAATGAGGATCAGGATATGGGAGCTCGTAGGGCTGCGTTTCTCAACATCCTGGTGTCCTTCTACACCCAGAGTGAGGTAAACCCTCTCCCTCTCTTTCTCATACACTCTCTCCCTCTCTCTCTCATACACTCTCTCCCTCTCTCATACACTCTCTCCTCTCTCTCATACACTCTCTCCTCTCTCATACACTCTCTCCCTCTCTCTCTCATACACTCTCCCTCTCTCTCATACACTCTCCCTCTCTCTCTCATACACTCTCCCTCTCTCTCATACACTCTCCCTCTCTCTCATACACTCTCCCTCTCTCTCATACCCTCTCCCTCTCTTTCATACACTCTCCCTCTCTCTCTCATACACTGTCTCATACACTCTCCCTCTCTCTCTCTCATACACTCTCTCCCTCTCTCATACACTCTCTCCCTCTCTCTCTCATACTCTCTCCCTCTCTCTCATACACTCTCTCTCGTACACTCTCTCATACACTCTCCCTCTCTCTCTCATACACTCTCTCCCTCTCTCTCTCATACGCTCTCCCTCTCTCTCATACACTCTCTCCCTCTCTCTCTCGTACACTCTCTCGCTCTCGCTCCCATACTCACTTTCTCACTCCGCCCTTCTCTCTGTCCCTCTCCCCCTTGTGTCTCTGTCAGTTCCATGAGCACGGGGCCTACCTGGTGGACAGCCTGTGGGCCGTGGCAGCTTCAGAGCTGAGGGACTGGGAGACCATGACATCACTGCTGCTGCTGCAGGAGACAGAGCCTGGCCAGGGTAGAACCACACACACAGAGAGAGAGAGAGACACACACATACACACCTGTACATGTGTTCGATGCTTTTTCTGTTCCATAGCTTTCTTTTGCCTATCGCTCGTCTCCCCAGGTCCGAGCGATGAGGAGGAGGGGGCGTTGATAGAGCTGATGATGTGTGCCATGAGGCAGGCAGCAGAGGTGCACCCCCCTGTGGGGAGGGCCCAGGGCAAGAAGGTGATCTAGCAGCCCACAGCATGCTCTCACTGCAGGGGGGGGATTACACATGAGACCTTCTACATGGCTGCACGGTCTCAACTGTGTGTGTGTGTGTGTGTCTAAGGTCCTCAGCATGAAGGATAAGAAGACCCAGGCTCAGGACAGGAGGCGCATCACGGCCCACTTCATCCCTCTGCTTCCCCAGCTCCTGGCTAAGGTGCTGAACCAGCCAGGGTGACCCGGCCAGGGTGACCCGGCCAGGGTGTCCCGGCCAGGGTGTCCCGGCCAGGGTGACCCGGCCAGGGTGACCCTCCCTGCTGCTGGCCCACAGCCGCACCTCACAACCACTCACAGGCCATGTAGACACACACAGTAGTAGGTACCACACACTGAGGTAGTATGCAGGGTGGATGATACCAAGTGTCCTCTGCTCTCGTCCAGTACTCTGCAGACGTGGAGAAGGTGACCGGCCTGCTGAAAGCACCGCTCTACTTTGACCTGGAGACCTACAGCAGCACCAGCAGACTGGAGAAGGTAGGGAGGAGGCAGGGGAGGAGGTAGGAGGCAGGGGAGGAGGGAGGGAAGGGAGGGAGAGAGGGGGGGGGGAGGGGAGGAGTGAGAAGGTAGGGGAGGAGGGGGGGATAAGGAGGGAGAGGAGGATGGAGAGGGATAGAGAGAAAGGGAGGAAGAGGAGGATAGGGGGAGAGAACAGAGAATGGGGGTATAGGGAGGGGTGGGGGGGGGAGGGATGAGAGGGATCTCTCTCACCCCCTCCCCCTCTGTGTGTCAGTGTCTGGACGTGCTGCTGGTGCAGGTGTGGGCCGTGGTGGAGAAGCACACAGATGGGGGCGTGCTGGAGGCGTGTGCCCGCGTGGCCTGTGCCCTCTCCTCCCCCCGCTACACCTTCTCCTCCCGGGCGGACCTGGCTCTCAGCCAGCTGCTGGACGGACTCACGGACAGATTCAGCTCCCACCTCAACGACCTGCTGCAGGTGAACACGTGCACACACACACCTGGACACACACACATACCTAGACACACACACAGACCTAGACAGACACACACACACCTGGACACACACACATACCTAGACACACAGACCTAGACAGACACACACACACCTGGACACACACACATACCTAGACACACAGACCTAGACAGACAGACACACACACACCTACTTGCACTTACGTAGACACACACCCACACACCAAGACACCAAACCAGATGTGTTACTCTGGACCTGCATAATCCAGCAGACACATTGGTTGAACTCCCCCTCTCCTGTGTGGTGTCAGGGGACTGCTGATGAAGATGATGTGTACAGTGCAGCCAACACCCTGAAGAGGATTGCAGCCTTCAGCAGGTACCGTGTGTGTGTCTGTGTGTGTGTGTCTAGGTGTGTGTGTGTGTGGCCAGTTCAGAGAGAGCCTGATACAACAGGATGCGGGTGTTTTCCAGTGCCAAGGACCTGACAGGCTGGAAGCTGTTTGAGCCCTGCTTCAAACTCCTGAAGAGCGGAACAGAGTCCACAGATATGGACAAGGAGGTCGGAGTTTCTCTGTTTCTGTCTCTCTCTCTCTGACTCTCTCTCTCTGACTCTCTCTCTCTCTCTCTCTCTCTCTCTCTCTCTCTCTCTGACTCTCTCTCTCTCTCTCTCTCTCTCTCTCTCTCTCTCTCTCTCTCTCTGACTCTCTCTCTGACTCTCTGACTCACGCTTGCTGTGATAGAAGTGTGATTAGAGATCACACTTCTATCTACCTGACTGAACTGTTTCTGTGTCGTTTCAGCTCATGGTACCTGCTCTGACGTGTGCAGCCTTCCACCTGCTCTGGGAGAGACAGAAGGTGTCCTGCTCCACACCCTCTGAGGTGATCTTCCTCCTCATCTCTCTCACCATCTCTTCCTCTCTCTCTCTCTCACCATCTCTTCCTCATCTCTCTCACCATCTCTTCCTCTCTCTCTCTCTCTCTCTCTCTCTCTCTCTCACCATCTCTTCCTCTCTCTCACCATCTCTTCCTCTCTCTCTCACCATCTCTTCCTCTCTCTCTCACCATCTTTTCCTCTCTCTCACCATCTCTTCCTCTCTCTCTCTCTCTCTCTCTCTCTCTCTCTCTCTCTCTCTCTCTCTCTCACCATCTCTTCCTCATCTCTCTCACCATCTCTTCCTCTCTCTCTCACCATCTCTTCCTCTCTCTCTCACCATCTCTTCCTCTCTCTCTCACCATCTCTTCCTCCCTCTCTCTCACCATCTTTTCCTCTCTCTCACCATCTCTTCCTCTCTCTCTCACCATCTCTTCCTCCCTCTCTCTCACCATCTATTCCTCCCTCTCTCTCACCATCTATTCCTCCCTCTCTCTCTCACCATCTCTTCCTCCCTCTCTCTCACCATCTCTTCCTCCCTCTCTCTCTCACCATCTCTTCCTCCCTCTCTCTCTCACCATCTCTTCCTCCCTCTCTCTTTCAGCATCTCTCTCCCTCCCTCTCAGCATCTCTCTCTCTCACAGGAAGACACCGCCCCTCTGCCAAATACACACAGTTCATCCTGTCAGCGTGTCTCTGCCAGCCTACCTTATTTATACACCCAAGGTGCACCGTGCCCCAGCAGGGCTCTGGCCGATCTCCTCCCCACCACGGCACTGTGTCTGTCTTATTTACCCGCCCACCAGCTGTGTGGACAGCAGGCAATTAACACCGCAATCTGCTCAACTGATCCAGAGCCCACACACACACACACACATGAAGAGTCAAAGCAAATTAGGAATACTCAAACATGCATGGGTGTGTGTTTACCCAAGCTAGATTCCCCCTCTTACAAGACAAGGAGCAGGAAGACCCTACCCAATCACATGATGCCATTCCGACATCTCTCCCTGTCTCTTTAAATGTCATCCGGTCTCCATCTGCTGTTCCTCCCCCTGTTTTTACTCTGTGTCACATTCACACACACTCACGCATGCACACACTGTAATAACATATGCTAGTACTCTGTCTCACACACACACACTCGCACACACACTCCCTCACTCACACACACTCTCACACACCCTCTCGCTCTCTCACTCTCTTGCAGGTAGAGCTGAAGCAACTGAGGAAGGAGTTCCGCTCGTTCTGTGTGGTGTGTCAGAGCTGTCTGTCTGTGGCCCATGCAGAGATCAGGGACCAGGTTAGAGAACACACACACACACACCAGTCAAGTCCTCCACTACTCATATGAAGCATATGGCCTGGATGGGTTACCCAGCACATAGACGCTGACTTTGTAGAGACAGGGACTGTCTGGTGCGCTTTTTAAATAAACTCCCAACTCCAAGACTCCCCACTTCAAAGTGAGGTTTTTACACACTTCTGTCCTCGACCGCCTAGTAGCCAGATGCTGCTGTTAGACATAGGTGAGCCTGATGAAGGGGGTGATCAGAGCCCCACGAAAGCATCTTCACAAAGTGTGTGTGTGTGTCCTAGTCGTTTGACCTGCTGTGTAACCTGTGTGTGTGTCCTAGTCGTTTGAGCTGCTGTGTAACCTGTGTATGTGTGTGTGTCCTAGTCGTTTGAGCTGCTGTGTAACCTGTGTGTGTGTGTGTGTCCTAGTCGTTTGAGCTGCTGTGTAACCTGTGTATGTGTGTGTGTCCTAGTCGTTTGAGCTGCTGTGTAACCTGTGTGTGTGTGTGTGTCCTAGTCGTTTGACCTGCTGTGTAACCTGTGTGTGTGTCCTAGTCGTTTGAGCTGCTGTGTAACCTGTGTGTGTGTCCTAGTCGTTTGAGCTGCTGTGTGACCTGTGTGTGTGTGTGTGTCCTAGTCGTTTGAGCTGCTGTGTGACCTGTGTGTGTGTGTGTGTGTCCTAGTCGTTTGAGCTGCTGTGTGACCTGCTGCTGCTGTTCGGGCTGGGCTCTGTGAGGTCTCAGCCCGCTCTGCACAGCCTGGCTCTCCCTCCCTGCGACCCGCTCCGCTCTGAGATGGCTGCCTTCCTCCTGGACCACGTCTTCACCGAGCCTGACGACCATGAGCTGGCAGGTAGGTCTACCATCATAAGTCCTACCATCATATCAGTACTACCGTCATAACAGTACTACCATCATAACAGTACTACCATCATAACAGTACTACCATCATAACAGTACTACCGTCATAACAGTACTACCGTCATAACAGTACTACCGTCATAACAGTACTACCGTCATAACAGTACTACCATCATAACAGTCCTACCTCTATCAGGTAGGTGATCATAACAGTACTACCATCATAACAGTCCTACCTCTATCAGGTAGGTGATCATAACAGTACTACCATCATAACAGTACTACCTCTATCAGGTAGGTGATCATAACAGTATCCCTGTCAGTGAGAAACGTCTGTCACAGATGACAGGTTGTTCTGCTCTTCCTTCCGTCCCGTCCTCAGGTGGGGAGGAGGAGGCTGAGGTCAGGATATCCACTCTGCAGCGCAGGAGGAACCAGCTGGCGGGCTACTGTAAGCTGGTCATCTACGGAGTGCTGGACCTCAGCGCAGCCACCGACATCTTCAGACACTACAGCAAGGTAGGGGAGAGAGGGAGGAGGAGGATGAGTCAGAAGCAGAGAGAGGGGGGGGGAGAGGGGGAGGGAAGACATCGAAGAGAAACGGGGGCGGAGGAGATATGGACAGAGCCTGTGAAAAGGGACGGATGGAGGGAGTTTTTTTGAATCGGTCAGAGAGGAGAGAGTGGGTGTGGAGAGACCGCAGAGGAAGTTAGTTACTGTAGACAGACAGGGCTGTACTGTAGACAGACAGACAGGCAGGGCTGTACTGTAGACAGACAGGCAAGCAGGACTGTAGTGTAGTCATACAGACAGGGCTGTACTGTAGACAGACAGGCAGGTAGACATGCAGGGCTGTACTGTAGACAGACAGGCAGGTAGACATGCAGGGCTGTACTGTAGACAGACAGGCAGGTAGACATGCAGGGCTGTACTGTAGACAGACAGGCAGGTAGACATGCAGGGCTGTACTGTAGACAGACAGGCAGGCAGGGCTGTACTGTATGCGGAGCTGAGGATGACTGTGTCTGTTTCTAGTTCTACAAAGACTACGGTGACATCATCAAGGAGACGCTGTGTAAGACCAGGATGATGAGTCCGGTGCAGAGCGCCAGGACGCTGTGTCTGAGCCTGCAGCAGGTGTGTGGGAGCCCCGCCCCCTCTGCTCCGCTGTCTGATGGGCACCTGCCATTTAGACCTGTGCTCAGGTTTGCCTGTTTAGAAAAAGCAGACCTTATAGAAAGGAAATGGTAGAGATTGGGCTGATCTAGGATTGAAGGATTGTACAAGTGTGTGTTTTGAAAGGTTTGACACCAGATTCTGACAGGTGTTTGCTGGCATCCATGTTCTCTGAACCACGTGTGTGTTTGTCTGCGTGTGTGTGCATGTGTGTGTCTGCATTTGTGTGTGTGTCTTCAGATGTTCACAGCGGAGGTGTCTGAGGAGCAGGGATCTCGTGACCTGGGGGAGATCAGAGATCTGGCCCGGCGTCTGGCCATGAGCTTCGGCATCGACCTGCAGCGCGTACGCAGCCCCCTGCTGGCCCTGCACACGTACGCAGCCCTGCCTCTCCTTGACCCTCCCCTGACCCACCATCCTGCTTCTTTACTTTCACACCTGTCTTACCGGGTCTCTGGACGATAGGGTGGGCTATTCTCCTCTGAAGGCGTGCTGTGTTGTGTGGTTGTCTTAGCGACGGGATCCGGTTTGCGTTCCGGGAGGCGGAGGATGGGGACACGCCCCCTAACCTGGAGTTCCTGGAGATCCTCAGCGAGTTCAGCTTCAAGCTCCTCCGTCAGGACCGCGCCCAGCTGTGAGACGCTACCGTCATCATCATAAGCATCGTCACACATTCCTAACTGCCGTTTCAGTCTAGTTCTGCATCTCTCCAACACTTTCTCGTTACATTTCAGTCATTTAGCAGATGCTTTAGGCAGGTACCTTTTATCCAAAGCGACATCGTAAGCATGAATCCATTGTCTCTCTCTGTCTCTCTCTGTCTCTCTCTATCTCTCTCCCTGTCTCTATCTCTCTATCTCTCTCTCTCCCTATCTCTCTCCCTCTCTCTCTATCTCTCTCTCAGGTTGGTGTTCCTGAAGGGTGAGTGTGGCTCTGCTGCCCCCTCCTGTCTGGCTGTGAAAATGTACCATCGCTCCCTGCAGCCTGGCTCCTCCAGGAGCGCTGAGGCCCCGTCCCCCCACAGCACGCCTGTGGCCAAGCGCAGACGACCCTCCCCCCCTGGTGACCACACACACACATACACACACACACACACTGAGGCCCTCACACACCTCTCACAGGGCGATGAAGGCCACATCTGGGGAGGAGAAACATTTAGTTACATAGATCCAGATGAATAGAAAGATCGATGATCCACACCCTAGTGCAGATCGCAGGCGTCCGGGTGTTTTGGTGACAGCTGAGCTGACCTCTGACCCCTCCAGGCACGGTGTCCAGTGTGAGTGAGGGGGCGTGGCTGGACAGCAGCGATGTGAGGGGCAACCTGTCTGGCCCCACCCTCACCTCCACCCTGGAGAGGCAGCCCACCGCCCACGCCAGCTACGCACCCAGTATCGTCTCCGAGCCAGAATCTGACGACTTCTCAGAGGGGTAAAAAGAACGACTTAATTTGTATTCTGTATGTATATAAAAAAAGATGTTCAGCGGTGTTCAAACGACTTAGGAAACACATGGGTCAAAACACTAAGTATTAGTCGATATCACACTGTAGTTTCAGTTGCGGATGAAGTTTCTGTTTGGATTTTAACTATACAAATGCATAATGCAAAGTGTATTAAACACAACTACTAGACGTTGTTTGCTGTGTTTTCAGGTCAGTGATGCGCAGGGTGGAACCTACCAGACGCGCCCAGCCCAGCCCCTCTGAACTGGACTCCCATCTCACACTGTAAGACACACACACACACACACTGCCGTTGAACAATGAGTTCACATGGAATGTTCTCACACTGCCTATAGTTATCAACTAACGAGTTGATACAATTGCAGTTGTAAAATAAGTGTCACTGTATCTAAGCAACCGTTTATCTGCAAATCAAGGTAGTTTACGTTAATAGACACCTCAGACCAGGATGTTTACCACACCATTTTGAAAGTGTGCTTTGAGTTTGAGGAGGACAGTCCTGTGTGTCTCAGACTCTCCCTGATCGAGGAAGATGAGCAGGAGGCCGATATAGACGAGTTTGACAGCAATGATTCTGACAGCGAGACGGCCGTCACCCTGGTACGTTACATTTACATTTAGTCATTTAGCAGACGCTCTTATCCAGAGCGACTTACAGTAAGTACAGGGACATTCCCCCCGAGGCAAGTAGGGTGAAGTGCCTTGCCCAAGGACACAATGTCATTTTGCACAGCCGGTAATCGAACCGGTAACCTTCAGATTACGAGTCCGACTCCCTAACCGCTCAGCCACCTGACTCCCACACAGCCTGTTCAGTGTACTCTGCTAGGAAGGACTATGCCACATGACCATGTCATGAAATGCACCCCCCTCTATTGTCTGTTCTGTATATCCCAGCATCAAATGATTCTTACTGTACACTGAGGGCACTAGTATGAGTAAGCACAAATTCATGTGAATCAATTTTGTTTTGTTTTTTATATATATTTGTTTTTTATGCTTTTTTTATTATTATTTATCTCGGAAAAATCGTGAATCGATTTTTTATCGAATTGTGACCCCAAGAATCGATTTGAATCATGAGGTACCATAAGATTCCCACCCCTAGTCTCACCACTGTCGTCTGTCCTGTTTGTTTTTCTCTTTTCTCCAGCCCTCAACACGACGCTCCACGAGTTACCTAGAGGATCTGTTCTAGTGGGACGGTGCTGCAGGCTGGCGAGGAGGCTCTCTGGGGCCTGTTCCATACAGCGAGCTCACCACGCTTCTGTTAGGGAAAGTAACTGACATAATCCTGGCTTATTCAGTAAACCTGCTGTATGGAAGAGGCCCCAGACCTGTGCATGATGCATGTGTGGGTAGCTCCAACATGATGTACTTGGTTTGTGAGGAAAGGTTTGGTACATGGGCCTGAAGAGGCTGTAATGATCAAATGTTTTACAGTTTGTTTGTTGTTTGTTAGGGTTTTGATAAATGTTTGGGGTATATATATGATCTAGTCTACAACTAGAACTGTTTATGGATTGTTTGATAATATAGGCTATGCAGGGTTTTTTTCTGTTATTGTGACCTTGTATGTCCACTAAAATAAAACACGTTTCATTGCTTTATTCACGTCCGTTTTATCTCATTTCTTTTTTTTAACGGTTGATATCTTCAAGAAGCAAAGTCCTTGATGGATGTGATATTAAGTTACAAAGAGTTCACTTATGTTCTTTCTTGTCCCACAGGGAAATTCGGTTTGCAGCAAAGCACAGATAAACAATGACAGAACACACAACAGTACAACAACACAATCTATAAAAAGGATTATGTATAGAATTTGCTAACATAAAGTTATAGGTGCTAACTGTGAACAAAAAAAGAAAGTTTGGCCACGAGTTCCCTTTAACGTCACATTTGAGATACAAACGGAGAGCATAAAGCACCTTGTGGTGGCCAGCCTGTACTACAAAGCAAGTTCAACATGAGCCCGTGATTTATTTTCGTCAGCTGGCTTCACTAAGCCTAACAACCGCAATTGCGCATAAACGGGGTCATGACGGTGGTTGTTAACTTGTTAAATCACCCCAGGTTTTCTCAATGTAGCGACGAGCCGCGGTAACATAAAATGGACGGTGTTAGCAACGTATGACCAGTCGAAAACATGGACAAGTCTAGAGCAGCCTACTTCACTGAAGAAGAGAAAACGATCATCTTAAACAAATATGAAGAGTTTAAACACATAATACAGGAAAAAAGCTACACAGCTGCTGCTGCCAGAAAAAGAAAGGACATCTGGCAAAAAATAACCGACTGCGTGAATGCGTAAGTTAATAGGCTTCTCAATATCACTCAATGGGGGTGTTTCAGAAAGCGAGTTTAGTGAAAACTTAGCCTAGTTTTAAGTCAGACTTGATGGAAACTGGGTTTACGGTTTCAAAGAACCAGTTCCTCGTTTCTCTGAGTCTGTTACTAGGGCAACATACTCCGTGAAGCTAACCTGCTCGCTATTAAACTAACCCCGAGTTTATCCTGCTCTTCAACTGAAACCTGAATGTGTCAGTCAGACATGGCGCGTCTTTTTCTCGAGGAGCTAGTTGATTTCGAAGCACAAATACTCCACAGAAATCTCAGTTGGGAGAGGGTCATCAGACCTCGATTCGATGCTATAATTCCCTGATGAATATATTTATGAGCGATAGCTCTAGCTACCGTTTTCTGCACAATAATTTACCTGAACAATAGCCTATTCTTAGCCGTCATAGGCTATGACACAAAATGCTCTGTTTGAAACACGAACACGGAACGAGCAGTCTCTGTACAATATGCTAGCCTAATCCTTTTTTACCAATCACTTCCCATCTCAAAGGCAATGCCGTTGGCCATCTCTTCAGCCTGATGGCGGTGGTGGTGGACCAGTTCTCCCTGCCTCAACCTCTTGTCCAATAGTATTGGCTAAAAAGACCTATTGGATGTCAAATGTAAGCACACTTAAGACTTTTATAAAAGAAAGCATTTCAACATCAAATAGCCTACTGGCAGTGTGGAGATGGCTGACAATTTAAAGGTAGGTTATATTGCTCAGAATTGTTTTAATTAATTTTTTGCATCATAATTGGGGAGTCAGGTGGCTGAGTGGTTAGGGAATCGGGCTAGTAATCAGAAGGTTGCCGGTTTGATTCCCAGCCATGCATAATAATGTTGTGTTCTTGGGAAAGGCACTTCACCCTACTTGCCGCGGGGGAATGTCCCTGTACTTACTGTAAATCGCTCTGGATTAGAGCGTCTGCTAAATGTAACAATGTATAATTGCTGAAAGAAATGTGAGCACACACATATAAACGTTGAAGTGGAACACAAAATGAAAGTTTTTTTTCCAAATTAAACTCACTCATTGACTAATCAGCAATTTTCTGCCAGCCAACTCACTTTCTTTTGCTGCTGCTATGGTAGCCCATTGCTTAATAAAAAAAAAACTAGTATTATTTGCCTCAATATCAGTTCATATTTGGCAAAAGCAGTCATTCTAATTCCACTGGGGAGAAATGGGCAGTTCGAGTCTGTATTTCTCCTGTTGCCATGATACATAGCCTAGTGTTATCTGTGTTACATTGACGAGGGCTTTTTATATCCTTGTGTGCAAGCTTAACTCAGGGTTAATTAGACTCCAAGTTGACTGAACTCATGTTTCCACTTGTTCTGCAACTGTCAACTGAGTTTGACAGGTCAAGTCAGTGCTCAACTCAGAGTATGTTAAACCTGCTTTTGAAATACCCCCAATAAGGAACTGGTAGATTTGACTCTTTACAATAGTGTTTTCCATCCTATTAATCGGATATATTCCTTTCACGTATGAGACCATTTTCGCCTTGTTGTTTCAGCTGCAACCATGGAAGTGTGAAAAGATCCTGGGAGCAAATAAAGCACAAACACAAAAACATAATTCAAACCGGTAAGTACGTAGGCCTAAACTACTTTCAAATCTCATGATCATGAAGTTACATGGCTACATGTAGGCTACATGGCTAGTGCTTTAATATGTCTTTTGTTTTAGGAGGATATTTTATGCATATAGAACAATGAAATGGGTTTTAAATTGCTTACAGCCAACAGGAAAGAGGCGGGGAAGACAGCAGGGGGCCCTCGTCCACAGGACTACCCTCCTGTTGAGGAGCTGGGCCTCTCCCATATTCAGGGTGGCCCCTTAACGGAATGGGGCATATCCCCAGACACAAATGGCAGCTCCCAAACAGGAATATTTGTGAAGGGTACGTTTCAATGAGGCGTTGTTAAAATACTGGGTTGCGAATTCAAACTTACTATTGTGAGAGTAGTCAAATGCATCTACTTTCTTTCCAGTTGAAGGAGAATCCATGTTGTTGTTGTCACCACCCACGCTGCTGCATACAAAGGTAATGGAACAGCCAGTCGTGTATACACTGGCATGGAATATGTGGTTGCTGATCGTGGATGGATTAGACCACACATTATACATTACACTGCATTGTTTTCTCAGGTGGAGGTCCTAGATGACAAGGAGGCGCTGTCGACATGCTCAGAGAGAAGTTTGGGGGTGATTACACTATCATGTTTTAAACAGGCCCATCTTAACACAGATAGTGAGTGTGGACACTTGTCTGGAATCGATTTTCTTGCTAATGGTGGTATAGTATGTAATGGTGGTATAGTATGTAATGGTGGTATAGTATGCACATGAGACATGGCTTCCTCAAGTGTTCTCCATACTAAAATTAATTGAATGCTTCCATTGCTATTACGTAAATTTTGCAGGAAGAGGGAAATCTTCCTCCCCCCGAGTTTATTGCCTCCACTTCTAGGCCAAGCGGATCACCAGGGGTAAACTATTAACCTACAGTTAAACAGGCCAAAATAACATTTGCATTTTTCAACTGAGCCTTGCAAAGGGACAAGGCTTATTATATGTTAAAGAAACTATGTTATTTGTTTCAGGTTGGAACAGACAGTGTCAGGACCCTGTACAAAAGATCATTAGAGCTGGACATAGAGTACAAAAAACTCAAAATTAGAAAAATTCAGCTTGAGGTGGAGAAACTGGAGCATGAAAAGAAGGTATTCCAGTCACTGAATTTTATTCCTCAGGGTAGGTAACAATTAAACTCAAGTGTATTTTTTTTTTGTTCCTAGGAAAGGGAGAAGAGAATGAAACCCCCAGAATGAAAAATAAAATCGAAAAAACAAGTGGAGAAAAGCTGTGGTATTTGTATTATGTATGAGGGAAAACATTCGTGTGAGTCCTGTCAGTAGGGTGGTCCAGGGGTCCAAACCAGGATGGAATTATGGGGGGTTTTGGGGGGGGGGGGGGTCTGACCCCCCTAATTAAGACTTGGACCCCCCCCAAAAGAGGTAAAAACAACAGGTCGGGGGGGTCGATACACGCCCTGGAGAAGAAGTTGACCCCCCGATTGTCAATGTATAATTCCCACTCTGGTCACAGAGCAGACTTCCTAATGATCTGGGAGCAGGGACGTGCACAGGTACGGGCTATTGGCATTCACTGCTTCAAGTCAGCCAGCTGCAGGGGGCTGTCGGATCCGCCGGCGCTGCATGAAGTCGAACACACCTATTGTTGATAGCCCCAATCGCCCCTCCAAATGTCTGTGCATGTCCCTGTCTGAGAGTCATGGATGTCTGATCCAGGCCACTTTGCCTCAATGGTGACCATGTACTGATGGTCACAAGTCATCTGCAGAAGCATGTGAGGATAGGGATACTTCCACAAGATAATATTAAAGTACATGTGTATTTTGAAGGACTCCATGGAGGACACATCAATTCCACTGTTCTGTGTGAATATTTATATGTGCAAAAAAGGAAAGCCCTTTTTTTAGTGTCTATCCAGGCAATGTGCCAGTATGAGAAAAATATAATTTATCCTTTACTTGAATGTTGATGCTGTGGAATGACTTGCGATTGACAAAATCGCCTTCATTTGCCCAGACTTGGTCAGTAGGCGGTGCTTCATACATCTTGATATGTCATCTCAAACATTGCCTGCTCCAGAGCAGGTGGTGTTCGGCATAACAGGATCAAGACGTAGAAAAGTACCGCCTACTGACCAAGTCTGGGCGAATGAAGGCGATTTTGTATTGATCACACCTCGAGAAGATTAACCAGAGGTTAGATTTGGCGAAAGTAGGACATTAGATGGACAGTAGATCTCAGTTAGTTCATCTAACCTCTGGTTAATCTGCTCGAGGTGTTTCGAAACGGTCTCTGGAACACCAAACTGTTAAAATCCAGTCACAACTTTTCGCGCCAGTGATGACGAGAGGTACTAGTTTGTTGAATCACGTGACCCTTCTTTCGTCGGAGTTTTCCCGCCACAGCACAAGAACGTCTGTGGCATATGCAGCTCCTAATGTGATTGGACACTGAAGTCGGCAGACTCGCGCCAGTTTTACACCGTCTTCAGAGCACTTTGTGAAAAATCGTCTCCGGTGGCTGTACCGAAACAAATAATAACACACTTTCTGATTGCAAATAGTTTTAAAGTCAACATCTTTAAACATTGGCATTAGTAATAATGGCCCCCAAGGATTATTTGGCTGAGAAAGGTACGTTTAACTACGTTCACATGGTACTTATGCAGTCTTGTCGACGTACTAGTAACTTAGCCTAGCGAGTTCGCTAGTTTTAGTTCTGACTGCAGCCGGCCACAGGTGGTTGGTTGGTACAGTTATCTTTGCAAGAATGGCATTTGGAAAGCTATAGTAAGCCCTGCATTTTTGTGTTCTACTATAATTGATTGCAACTTGCTTCAGTAAAAACCGGACGCAGGCTCTTGGAAACAGTTTCCAAGTGTGCCTTGGGCACGCTCGCACTATTCGACTAACCCGAGTAAATTGTCAGAGGCTTGTATTATTTGGAAAGGACGATTAAAGGCATTTAATAATACCAGTTTACCTCTCGTGCTTGGCTGTATAACTTAAACGTATCACATCAAATTGGCTAGCTAGCTAACACTAGTTCAGAAAGTTTGGTGGTGGTTCTAGCATTGCATGCGTGCTCCTGACTAGAATGGGTTCAATAACCCGGATGGAACTCGTGAAACAAAGAAGTACGCGCGAGAAGGTTCTCACATGGCCGTTAAATGCACTATATCTAAACCCATGAAGAGATATGCATAAGTACTTTCGTAGTTAAAACGTGTATCAAAACTGGAACTGGAGCCGTTGGGCACTAGAGGTTACTTTCAGCTAGCTGGAGTCTATTTCTGCTTGGTACGGTAGTAGGTGGTGCTTAAGTACCTAGCTAGCCTAGGATAGCTATCGACTGTAGACCTCAGCGAGGTAGCTAGCTCGCTCTACAGTCTTCCTGATTTGATTAGCTGTAGCTAGCTAGCTAAATGCTAACAAAGCGAGTGGGAAAGCCAGATTTAACGTTGCTTACAATTTAAGTAGCCACGGCTTCATTGCACAATAACACACTAATATCACACAGATTTCGTTTCAACTTCATGACGATGCTCAAGTTATGTTTAACTGAGTGCGCATTTTTTAGCTGCAGCACTATTTAACGTGCGTAGGAATAGCGGAAGATTGGTCTGAGTGACGAGGCACAAAAGCCATGTGCTGCTTTGTTTACCAAAACATACCCGAACGGAGAAATAATGTGGTAGGGATGAAGATTTTTTTTGTTCAAGTGGGGAAGGAAGTGTAGAAAACATACTTGAATACAAGTACTGATTTCGTTTTTAGCTATGATAATTTAAAAAATCTTTTTAGTTTCGGTTCGGTAACTGATGGGTATTTTCTTAAAAAAAAAAAAATGGACCCTGAATTGGCAGTTGTTCGCGTGAGTCTGTTGTTTATAATGCATATTATACAAACCCAGCTATAAACTAGTGGTAACATCGTAGAAAAATACACGAACATTATCGAAACGATGATGGATGCATTTGCGTGTTTTTTTCTTCGCTGTACGGTAAGCAATAGTGACTCATCGAGATTAAAGGATGTTATCCAACAAAGGGGTCGTCGCAGGACGGCAAATTAGCTCCCTGTCTGTAGGCCCGCTTATCTCTTGTTTACATCTCTCCAAGTTTCTTTTGAACAGAAGGCTTGAAAAACAAACTAGTTGTACTAACGGTCAATATGATTGAGATTGGTTGGGTTTTGTCACTTGGGTGCTACATTTGGTCATTGTTGAGTATGCATGAAAAGTAACAGTTATCTCCTTAAATGCAGACAATTGATTAATTTGTCTTATCATGCTTTATCCTTCAGAGAAATGCAAGCGTTTCCTGCAGGAGTTTTACAGTGAAGACGATTCTGGCAAGAAAGTGTTCAAATATGGAGCTCAGCTTGTGAGTAGGAGGCTGAAAAGCACCCACTCATGTCGCACCATCACTCGCTTGAATGCTGTCTGGGTCTAATTCACACATTTATTATTCATTCATCCCTACTTCGAGTCAGTGTTACACCCCATACCACCTACAGACACTGCAATTGTCATCCCAATTAGTAAAATGGTAAATTATGTTCTAAAACTATATCGATTTCTGACCCGAATTTTAGTAGCCGCTCTTAGCATACTTTGTTTAGTCATGGTCTGAACAGTGTGGTGTGGCACCTCCTGAAGACAGCACTGTTGTGTGTGTGTGTGCGTGTGCGTGTGTGCGTGCAGGTGTCCCTGGCCCACAGGGAGCAGGTGGCCCTCCAGGTGGATCTGGACGACCTTGCGGAGGAGGACCCAGAGCTGGTGGAGAGCGTCTGTGAGAACACCAGGCGCTACACGGCCCTGTTCTCAGACGCCATCCAGGAGCTGCTGCCAGAGTACCGCGAGAGAGAGGTAGCTTCCCAACGCGTGTGTGTGTGATCGGTTTCAGTGGTCGACTACGTTGTAGTTATTGTAGCTTTTTTGTTATGTAAATAGTGAGGAAATACGACATATCAAGTTCTCTGCAGTGTCTGAGCTGTACTTGTCAACAGACGGATGTCATTTGGGCTGCGTGTGTGGATCTTTCAGTGTGCTATGACAGGGGTAACCTCCGTCCTTCTCTTGAGCAGGTGGTGGCCAAAGACTCCCTGGATGTTTACATCGAGCACAGGCTGATGATCGAGCAAAGGGGTCACGACCCCGCAGACAACAGGGACGCCCGCAACCAGTACCCAACAGAGCTCATGAGGAGATTGTACGTCCCCCCCTGAGCCTCTCTCTGTGGAGGTTTCTTCCTTACACTGGGCTTGCATTAGCCTGTACATTATTTAGATGCGGAACATGGCTTTGGAATGATGCGACACATTCTAGAACCCCGGAATCTGAGAATGTTGGATGTCGTAGCTTACGGCTTCTCTCCCTTCCACAGTGAGCTGTACTTCAAACCTCCCACCACCAACAAACCCAAGGTGGTCCGTGATGTGCGGGCAGACAGCATCGGTCACTTGGTGACAGTGAGGGGCATCGTTACTCGTGCCACTGAGGTCAAACCCATGATGGCGGTGGCCACTTACACGTGTGACCTGTGCGGTGCTGAAACCTATCAGCCGGTAAGTTAGTAATGATTATACAAACTAGGCTAAAGGTCATAATAGAAATGTTGAGGAAAAGCAGACTTGCCTTTTGAATGTTTGACTGCAGTTTCATGAAAGTGCAAATGCTTGTTTTGATTCCCCTGTTTTTGTTTGTTCAGATCCAGTCCCCCACCTTCATGCCCATCATCATGTGTCCCAGCCAAGACTGCGTCACCAACAAGTCTGGAGGGAGGCTGTACCTGCAGACCAGAGGGTCAAAGTTCGTCAAGTTCCAGGAGCTGCGCATTCAGGAACACGTAAGAGTCAACAAGAGAAGAATGTCTTACTGTGATGCGTGGAAAGAACACTTTAAAATCGAATCAAATTTTATTTGTAGAGCCCCCCCCCCCCCTCTTTAATTTTTTTCAATGGGTTTCACAGATTTAAAACCATTATTTTGCAGATTAAACCCAATTATGTTGTGGTACAAGATACCCTGCTTTATCACCAAAAAATACATAGACAAAGTCTCGACCGATCTCACCTGTTCCATGAGTGCATGCGTTGCTGCTGTGTGACCTCTGACCCCGCGCCCCCCCCCCCCCCCTGTTGTCTCCAGAGCGACCAGGTGCCGGTGGGGAACATCCCCAGGAGCATGAGCATCTACGCCCGTGGGGAGAACACGCGCGTGGCCCAGCCCGGAGACCACGTGGCCGTGGCCGGAGTCTTCCTCCCTCTGCTCCGCACCGGCTTCAGGCAGGCTGTGCAGGTGAGACGTCCATCCTGGGTGACCCGGCGGGACCGCGTGTTACACTGTGACCATGCGCTCTGACCGTCTGTTTGGCTGACTTGGTGTGTGGTGTCGTCAGGGTCTCCTGTCTGAGACGTACCTGGAGGCCCACAGCATCACACTGATGAACAAGACTGAGGACGACGAGCTGGGGAGCGGGGAACTCAGCGAGGACGAGCTCCAGCAGATCACAGGTGTGTGTGACATACAATAATGATAATGAATTCAGATTAGCAGACGCTTTTATCCAAAGCGACGTACAGTTGGGTGGTGGGAGAGATTTGAACCTGCGACATCTTGATCTGTGGTCAGATGCCCTTGGACCACTGAGCACCCGGCTCGTAGCATGATATAGCCTAACTCTTCTTTCTGCTGCAGAGGAGGACTTTTACGAGAAGCTGGCAGGCTCCATCGCCCCAGAGATATACGGCCACGAGGACGTGAAGAAGGCTCTCCTGCTGCTGCTGGTGGGTGGCGTGCAGCAGGCCCCTAAAGGGATGAAGATCAGAGGTGAGCCTGTCCCCAGGGCTGCGTTCTGGCCTGTCCCCAGGGCTGCGTTCTGGCCTGTCCCAAGGGCTGCGGCCGCAGCATTTGATGGATAATGTTGCCTTGATGATTGAATTCATAATCATGTCGGCTTTTCTCTCTCGCAAGGCACCATCAACATCTGCCTGATGGGAGACCCGGGAGTTGCCAAGTCTCAGCTGCTGTCTTACATCGACCGCCTGGCCCCTCGCAGTGAGTCTCCTCCTCTCCCCACCTCCCCCTAGATCTCCTCCTCCCCTCCCGTAGCTCTCCTTCCCTCCCCTAGCTCTCCTTCCCTCCCCTAGCTCTCTTTCCCTCCCCTAGCTCTCCTTCTCTCCCCTAGCTCTCCTCTCCTCACCACCTCTGCAGAAGGTCAAGGATCAGAAGTGTGTAGTTGTGTCAGTATTTCCGTGGCCGGAGTCACGTAACGATCATCTCAGCATAGGAAACACACAATGACCACTTCAGCCCAACACTCGACAACCAGACTGAAGGGGCTCTTTCTCTCCCCCCTCCCCCCCAGGCCAGTACACGACAGGACGGGGGTCCTCCGGCGTGGGTCTGACGGCGGCCGTGATGCGAGACCACCTGACCGGGGAGATGACCCTGGAGGGCGGGGCCCTGGTGCTGGCCGACCAGGGGGTGTGCTGCATCGACGAGTTTGACAAGATGGCCGACGCCGACCGCACGGCTATCCACGAGGTGATGGAGCAGCAGACCATCTCCATCGCCAAGGTGAGAGCGGCTCCTGGATGGTTCATCATGGATTCATTTAGCAGGAACTTGCATCTAAAACTACCTAATTTGCTGTCAAATGCTCTAGTACTGAGCTGTACCCATTCCCCAGTTCAGCCTACTCAACTCCTGATTCAAATGAATGATTCAAATGAATGGGTTATCAGGCTTTTAACTCTGTGTTTGTGTGTATCTCTCTCTCTCTCTCTGTCTCTCTCTCTCTCTCTGTGTCTCTCTCTCCCTCTCTGTGTCTCTCTGCCAGGCGGGCATCATGACCTCTCTCAACGCCCGCTGTTCCATCCTGGCGGCCGCCAACCCAGCCTACGGTCGCTACAACGCCCGCAAGACCATCGAGCAGAACATCCAGCTGCCCGCAGCGCTGCTCTCCCGCTTCGACCTGCTCTGGCTGATCCAGGACAAGCCGGACGCAGACTCAGACCTGCGGCTCGCCCAGCACATCACCTACGTCCACCAGCACTGCCGCCAGCCGCCCACACACTTCACCCCCATCGACATGAAGCTCATGAGGTCAGCGAGAGGCCACGTCGCCGTAGGGAAACGGGAACTCGTTTTAGCTTTTGAACTGACAAGTGTCTTTTAATATCGCCGAGCTAGCTTGCTGACGTGACTCCCTTGATTGATGGTGTTTAAGTACAGTCTGGGTCGACTCTACAGAGGTAGTCCTGGATGATGTTCCGGTCATGACAAGTAGTTGATCATTGTAAAATGTGTTTGTTGGTTATGCACATTAACATGAGCACTTGGGTCCATCATGTAACTGTGGCAGATTGAGCCAGACGAGCTCATTGTCCTGTGCAGCTGCCAGTCTGACGGGTGGTGTTTCCTCCGCCAGGCGCTACATCTCTCAGTGTAAGAAGCGTCAGCCGGTGGTGCCCGAGGCCCTGGCTGACTACATCACAGCCGCCTACGTGGAGATGAGGAAGGAGGCGCGCGTCAGCAAGGACACCACCTTCACCTCCGCCCGCACCCTGCTCTCCATCCTGCGCCTCTCCACCGCCCTGGTGAGCCTCCTCCCTCACCCCTCTCACCCCCACCCCCCTGCAGGAACAGGCCCTGGATGCTTGACCCGTGTGTGGTGGTGTCGTCTACCTAAGGCCCAGTGTGTGCTAAAGTGCTTACAGTGCAGGTAGTTGTTGTTCGTCCTACCGCAATGTAAGCACTTCTTTCACACGCCGGGGAAACCAGGCTGTGCTGCGGGACGTCAGGCGTGACGAGGTCCCCGTCTGTTACCGTGGGGACGTGGAGGCGTGTGGCCTGCTCTAGCCCTTGGATGTCAAAAGTGCTGTTTGTGCAGGTAGCTGAGTCACCCGCCCTACTGCATGGTCAGCACTTCCTGATACCCCTGCTGGCCCTGCCCTTCTGACGGACGTCCACCGGGGGGCGCAACAGCAGCAACAACCCAGCAGCTGTACAGGCGTCTTGTCTAGAGACCGTCTGTGTTTCTCTCCACTTCAGTAGCTGGTGTGCAGGGGGGTTGGTTTCACTGTGCATGAGGTGGGGGCCCCCGGGAGGTGGGGGCCCCCAGGAGGTGGGGGCCCCCAGGAGGTGCTGGCAGCGTCATCCGGTCCTGGTCAGCTTTGCAGGGTGGGCAGTCAGCCTGTGTGCGTAGGAGCAGCTGTGCAAACCCATGCAAAACTGACTGTGACTGGAACTAGACTTCTCCTGCAACCTATGATGTCGACCCGATGTGATGTCACCAGGCAACCAGTTACGGTTCTGTGTTCTACTCTTCTTCCTGTCTTGTCTTCCCCCCCCCCCCCCCATGGAGAGACTAGCCGGTGTTGATAGGCGGAGACTTGGGCAGTTGCCAGCCATGACAGAGGGCATTGCACTTGTCTCGGTCTGACAGTGCCGGCATAGCGCAGCCTTCCACGGTCCTCAGTACACCCCAGTCCTCTATACACCCCAGTCCTCTATACACCCCCAGTCCTCTATACACCCCCAGTCCTCTACACCCCCAGTCCTCAGTACACCCCAGTCCTCTATACACCCCCAGTCCTCAGTACACCCCAGTCCTCTATACACCCCCAGTCCTCTATACACCCCAGTCCTCTATACACCCCAGTCCTCTATACACCCCAGTCCTCAGTACACCCCAGTCCTCAGTACACCCCAGTCCTCTACACACCCCCAGTCCCTCATTCAATACAAACGTTCCAAAAACTCTGGATGAAATTCTGTGTACATTTGGAAGACGAGCGCCCCCCTTTTTCCAAGTCAGTTATGTGTGTCTTTAACCCGTCTCCTCTGCTGGCTCCCGTCAGGCCCGTCTGCGCCTGGTGGACCAGGTGGAGAAGGAGGACGTGAACGAGGCCATGAGACTCATGGAGATGTCCAAGGACTCTCTGCAGGCCGACAAGTCCAGCACCACCAGGTCAGTAGCACCACCCTGTCTGTCAGCACCTCCTGCTGGTGGCCCACCTACACCACCAGCACTAGACGGCTCCATCATGAGGGTTGGGTGACATCTGACATGACTGCCCTACCCAGCCGGATGCTTCTAGAAAGGGGTTGTGCCACCACGTGGGATGGGGTCTGACCTTAGTTTTTTTTTAGTTTTTTTTTACGAGCCACTCAGGTAGCTGTAATAAAAGAGGCTGCTCTCCCTGGAGGAAGTGGTAAAATTCCTGGGTTTTTACTGCGCTATCTGTTGACACGACAGCGTGTTAATGGAAAAGGAGTTAACACGTTTCTGGGCTTGTCTGCTCGTTTTGACTCAGCTCATGTACAAGGGGTGGGGTTAGCATTTAAGTATATCCCTCTAGGCATGGAGACAAAAGGAAACCCTTTTGGATAAAAAAAAAGAAGAAATAAGTATCTGCTAAATGAATGAAACTCGATGCTAAACAGAAGCTACTAGATGATGCTGATTCCTTGACTCCATTCCGTCTGACCGTCTCTTCCTCTCGTCTGCTCCAGGGCCCAGCGGCCAGCGGACGTGATCTTCTCCCTGCTGCGTGAGCTGGCCACGGAGGGCGTGGCGGGACGAGGCGGCGCCGGGGGCGTGGTCCGCATGGCGGAGGCGGAGCAGCGCTGCGTGTCGCGAGGCTTCACCCCCGCCCAGTTCCAGGAGGCGCTGGAGGAGTACGAGGAGCTGAACGTGTGGCAGGTGAACCAGGGCCGCACACGGGTCACCTTCGTCTGATCCCGCGAGACTTCGAGCGGCTCTTATGATGACGAGGTCTCTCTAGAGTAATCCCGCGAGACTTCGAGCGGCTCTTATGATGACGAGGTCTCTCCAGCGTAAACCCGTGAGACTTCGAGCGGCTTATGTAGACTTGTACTGGACCATCTTTTTGAATCTGCCTTCACGCCCATCATGGTTTCACTGCTAGCTGTCATGGCGGCTCTGCAGTCATTTAGCTCATGAGATCACGGAGGGGTTTGTTTCTTGACTTTATTGTTTTTTTTTATGTCATGTGTTCCCAAATAAAGAATATTGTAAATATATTTCTTTCGTTTGGATTTTAGATGAAGTATACCTTTTTAAATCATTTTTTATGCAAATATGTAGGGGATGTTTGCATCTGTCAAAGATGCTAATTTATATCTTCAGTTAAACCCACTAGGCATTTTATACGGCCGTAATTGTTATCATTTGTGTAAAAAGAAACAAAAAAAACTGGCAATGAAAATGTGTACTTCTCTTACGCCAAATGAACACATCTGTTTGATAGATTTTATATGGGGCACTATTGAAATCACTGGCTCTAAGATGTCCGTACATGCTGAAAATACCGGTGGAAGACTTAAATCTTTTTGAAACACCTGGTTTGCTATCAGAGCAGCTTTGCAGTGTAGACAGTAATTGCTGCTTTTAGTAGCACCTGTAGACGTATGTCTTACCTATAAACTCCTAAGGGGAATGACTGTATTTACAGATCTATGGAAAATGTCTCAATGTAGGAAAATAAATTCCTCTGGGGATTGTGCTCGTGTTACAATGAGTGCGGACAATGTTTAAAACACGCTATTATAGATTGAGACAGATGTTTTCTGTAGCCTAATTCATCGTTCACGTTGACGTGAATTTTTTTTTTTTTACTTCTGTACATGGGTAATACCATATTATTTGAGGGGGGGGGGGGGGGGGAATTATAAAAAATAAAAAAAAGCCTAAAGATTATTGTCGAACTGGATGATTTTCCCCGCTGGACTGCATCTCTTCAAAATTAAGAAGTAGGCCTATGTCTCAGAATGCCTTTTTAATGCAAACATGCCGAACGAATAGCAGGTGTTCGTGGGCTATTTGCTACAGTTCCGCTGAAAATTTCCGTACTTTTCCAATCATATCATTTAGTTCCATCAATAGCTCATCACAAAAGGCACCGAAATAACCATATAGGCTCCTAGATGACATGGAAAATTACGTTTTACTAATATACTATAGCAATATAGACCCGAATAAACGTTTTTCTTTTTTTCTGAACTTTGTGCTCCTGGATTGTATACAGGCTACAGCCGACTGCATTTCTATTCGCAGCAGGTGATGCTTTCCTCCCAGAATTAACGGTCAGTTTCCATTTGAAGTCGGGACTTTTTATGGCTTTGCTTCTCGAATCCGGGGTTATTTTACATAATTGGCGCCAGAAGCTCAGTATTAAAGGCAGATTTTAAAGGGAGGACGGACCGATAGTATTTTTGCACGAGTTGCTTAAGTCTATTGGCCAAACAAGCACGCGTCAGAGTGGTTGACACGATCACATATATTAAACGCACTTGATCAGTGCGGTTCAGTGAAGACATCATGCAGGTGAGTGTGTCTTCTCCAACTACAACCTTTTAGAAGGTTAGATTATTTATGCTCTTGTATGGAGCTACATTTATACATACTGAATAGTGTAGGCAATTTAGTCTTTCATTTCACTCTTGTTTGCATTTTTGGCATGTCAAAGATTCCTATTCTTGTGTTTTAAACAGTTTCTTATACATTTTTAGGTTAGATTATAGATAGATAATAAGATAGAGTTTGGACATCTTTATCACTTACACCTTGAAGCCCGTTGAAAATGATTCAACATGAACAGAATTAAAACCTGATGACTGGATTGCAGGTGATCAACATGTTTTCTCCACCGTGGTTGGTTGGGGTATTATACTGTCTGATGTTGATCCCAGGTCAGTTTCTGTTTGTATTATTTGTTTGTTTTATAATGTACTTAACGAGTATAAGAATAAAGAATTTGATATTTGAGGCATTTTTCAAATCTCAATTTAGGTCTGCTGGAGGCAATGTCTTTGTTTCGACATCATCAAACAAGAGGGTAACTGCCCTCACATTTTCTGGAATATTGCTTTTCTCTCAGATTCAAAACGTTTCAAAGCATTGGTTGTTGTGTTTCTGTGAAAGAAGATTGTGTTCTTGATAATTGTCTCCTCCTGTCTCTCCTTGGCTGTGGCACACCACAGAGTTGGCGCCTGCCAATGTATTGAGCATCGATTCAGATAAGGCCAACCATTTCTTGACTCGCTCGCGATCAAAACGCAACGTGGACCCCAGGTGGTACAGAGGAAACCCAGACTTCCAGGCGTACTACCGCTACTACACCAGCATCGGTCACACCGAGGGGGTGAGCCAGTCAGAGGGCAGACGCCAGGGTGATATGGCTGAGGAAATGGCAACTGATTCATTATTTGTTCTCTTTCTCTCACTAATCCCTGCTTTTTTTCTGTCTCCAAGCTGTATGAGATTGACAAGATCAGGATGCTGTACCAGCAGATGAGGCACCTGGAGCAGGCATACGGGCCAGACGCCTCCCTCCTCCAGAACCAGCTGGGAGTGCCCACCGTCAAGAAATGTGACCCCGCAACCGACAAGAAATGCAAGGCCCCACCCCCTCCCCCTCCCGCACCAGTAAAAGGCATACCCCTGCCCCAACTGCCTCCCCCCCCTCCCCCTCCAGCCCTCTCCCAGGCAGATGTCCTCTACCTGTGCAACGCCAAGGATCCCCTCTGCAAGCCCCACATCGTCTACCTCCCCACGGGGGCTGTTCCTGTGCTCTGCGACCCGCGCTACCATCCCCACTGCAAGCCCCAGAAGTACGAGATCCCAGCCCCTGTACCTCAGCCCCAACCTCCTCCCCCACCTCCACCTAAGAAGTCTACCCCGCCACCTCTACCACCCAAGAAATCTGCTCCTCCTCCAGCTCCCATCCGCACATACAAGGGCATGGAGTATGACTGCGACCCCTACTGGGACCCTGACTGCCTCGTCGACCACCCCCCCAGGGCTATTAAGGGCAAGTTGGCCCCTCTCCCTCCTGCGCTCCCCATTGAGGAGGTAGAGGAAGAACCGGTGGTAGAACCAGCACCCCCTGCAACCATCCCCAAAAAACTGCCCTTACCCTACCCTTACCCCTACTACTATCCCTACCCGTATAACTACCGCGATGATCTCTACGATCCAGCTCGCTTCCAGTACCCAGACCCTGCTGATGCAGCCCCTGACAGTGAGTAGTCCCTGGTTCACCCCCTGGGCAGCATGGAGGTCGTGGAAGATGGAGGGGGAAGCTGTTTCTTGCCTTAAGGTTTAAGTCAACAACGTGAATAAACTTTATTTTTAAATAACAAATACACTTTTCCTCACAGAAACAATGAGAATGTCAGAGATGTAGTGCTGGGGGCTAACTCTGGTGCTTTTTTAACAATTCAAATGCATAGAAATGGCCTGTGCTTAGGCAATGGTGTCACTGATGATATGTTACAATATGTTGCTTTACCTATGGTAAAGTTATTACAAAGATGTGATCCTACGAGTTACCATTCATATTTTGTGTATAATTATGATACAGTAACAAGAGTGTTGTGCATGGACAGATATCAGCATTATCATAATGATGATTAATAAACTTTCAAAAGGTGTTTTTTGTAAATTATTTTTATCACACAAAAGCAATGTTCCTCAGTAGATTTTATGGTGGAAAAACAGCAAAAATGAAGACGTGGCGACAGGAAATGTGCAAGACTATGGAAGGAACTGTTGCCCCCCCATTGGCACCACATGGCCTAGTAAAGCAACATGGAGAAACTAGAGTGGTGGTCATTAGGTTGACTTCCATTGTGTTTTAATAGCAATATAAACGCTGACTACTGTAAGGTCTTTAACTCAAACCGTACCACTTTTTATATAGCGCTACACCCTTCCTGCTAACCTGCACCCCACACCATCTCCAGAGGCTATGCACTGCGAGAACACGGTACATCAAAAGGCCTGCTAACGAGAAACACATTGAACTCCAGACTATAAACCTGCAGCCATGCTGACTCTACAAAGTTGGCTTAACATGCTTATTTGAAGATGCTGGTCTTCTGTCACACAGTAAGTTGCGTTACTGAACACGACAGAGAATCCGCCCTCAAAAACACCAAGTCAAAGAGGAAAAGCATCACAATGCTGTGATTTGGCAAACAGAAGAATCAAAGTCTCACGGGGGAAAAAAAACAGCAGATCATTTATTACTTACAGAAAAAGTAAAACAAAGCATGAGGGGAAAAATGTAATTTCTGTTCATGTACATGGATCCATTGATGTGCATACTCAACATACATACACAATGAGTGCTTACGTGAGTAATTTTGTACATGTTTTTTCTTCTTCGTGGTACAAACAAGTGCTCTTTGAGACACTTAAAGCGTGGGCTACCTTAGAAAACAGTAAACCAGTTTGATAAGAAGCTAATCTTCACTTGAGTGTGTGTCAGTGTGTTTACAAAAAACGCAGACAAGCAAATGAAACTTTGCAGTGCTTGTGACCACTCCATCTTTCTTCCAAGTCATCCGTTCTTTACACATTCTCTCCATTCCTCAAAAGAACAGTCCTCTCATCCTTCGACCGATACCCTGTCTGTCATACAGGACGTTAAACTTGTTGATGAACTGGTTCATGCTGTTGCAGGTCTTGGTTATGGTGCCTAGGTAGGCCATGAGGCCTACATCGTTGCATTGCTGCAGGAGACAAAAAGGCAACTTATCCAAAAGCAATAACTTATCAGAAATGATTAGACAAGGTCGTATTTAGGTCAGGATTTTACATGAATTTCTTCTTTCTCTGTTCGTCGACAAGGAAATGTAAACAGGTATAAGGGACACTTACGTCATAGAAGTCAGTCTTGAATTTGATAGTGCTGAGGACAGGCAGTCTATGGCAAAGAGCATTGGCTTCTCTAAGGATCTCATGGTTGAACGGTACCTCTCCTTACATATACAGAGTCACAGAAGATGGGAACAACAAGGGAGAAAAAACAAACAAAAAAACACATTCACACAACAAAGTGATTCAGTTATCAGTATACATTACGCAACTGAAAAAAGGCGAGATACAAGATCACCGTTTTGTCCTGGCACGGGTGGGGATCGGGATGTGAACACAGGCTGTCATCAACTACCCCCCCTTTCACAGATTTCTATTCACACACACCCCATGTCACCGACTCACCTGCTTCCACAGCTTTCACATACTCCAGGATGACCTTCACTCTGCTGTGGAGCATCTTGATAGCACTGTGCTGGGCTATGAGGTGCTCTGCCACTTGAAAACACAGGCACACAAACACGTCAAGCGGAGGTCACGGCACATGGGACGTCCTAGGCAAAAAAGTTAGAACCTAGAACACATCTGTGGTCGTTGCTGTGGTTACCCGTGGAGTTCTCTCCAGTGCCTGTGGCGGTCATGCGCGCCACATGGTCCACACCGATTCGCTCGGCCTCTTCTGTGGCCAGCGTGTAGGTTAGCTCGGCAAACAGCATGGTCGCCTAGGAAACAGACGCATGGACATTCCTAACTTAAAATCAACCCCTTCATCAACCACATGGCTCTTCTGGTTCTACCCATTGGCTCTTATTTGCTTTTCACAACAACGTATGCTTCATGTTTTAACTACCCACATTGTTTTTGGGGGCCTTCTCGTTGTTTATGATCATTGACCTATGCACCTTTTGCTCTTTCTTGTAAGTCGCTTTGGATAAAAGCAGCTGATAAATGTAACCATGAGTACCCTGTAGGGAGTGGACTGTGTGTGTTAAGGAAGCTTTGAATACCTCTCCGTTGATGATGTCTATGACAGACTCGTAGACGCTGACTGGTAACTGCAGGGTGACACGACGCATCTTAGCTTTCCAGCACATTTCACAATATATAGCCATCAACAATACACCACACACACGCCATTCAGCTACTAAGAAACTAAAAAATGTTATTCCACTAAAACAAATGAGAAACTTACATCTGTATGTTTGGTCATCGGGTTCAACTTGAGAAACAGAGGGCTCTCGATGATTTCACAAACCTAAAATTAAAAAACGAACACTTATAAGCATATATGTTACATAATTCCTTGCTCCTTTTTCATGTCTATTTTACTTATGTGTACAACTAATCCCACTTTGCACTGCCCTACCTGCTTGTGGATATGAATATCTGATTGGTCAGGAGGGCCTCCTGTGGTATACCAGCCCAGGAATTCCATGTCCTTGAAGACCTGTTTGACTGAGAAACAAAGAAATTCAGGGACAACTGTCACTCCCTGGGCTTGTGTTTCATACAACCCCTAACAAAGTTAGCCTTAGATATTATGGTACAATATTCTTCTCAGCTGTAGGAATAATCACGTGGTCTTTTGACCTGCAGAATTGAGTTAAACTCCAAGACACAGTCCAGACAGAGACAGACAGTGACAATAAAACTCACACTGCTCCTCTTTGGTGTAGTAGTACTCCTTGTCAATATGTGCCCTGTCATCTACAGTGTGGGACAACAGCTCAAAGGAGTTCATCACCTCGATGTTCCTGCCCTCCTGCTTCCCAATCAACGCTCCAATCACTGGAAAGACGTTAACAGTTGTAGGGAGCAGTAACAGCAAGTCAGGAAGTGCAAAACAACTTATTTGTCACGTGTTTGATTCTGGAATTCCAGTTTTATTTCCAGTTCGACTCACTCTGCAGCGTCAGGGTGAAAGTATAGGCTTCTCAAAAACTTCCAGGCAGGCTAGCCTCCACTGTTACATACCTTGCATCGGCCGCCCCTCTTGGGAACGGATACGTATCCAGTGGTCTGAGATGTTGAGGATCACTAGAGGGTGCAAGGCCACCGATACACTCCCAGTCACCCCTGAGGCCATAACACTGGGGCTAGCTGGAAGACGAACGATAGGGAGGGAAGGGGGATTATGAACACAGCTTTATGGTGGCTGATTGAGATATTCTCGTGACCATCCTTGGCTAACGTTACTCCAGTTCAGTAGAACAACTGTTGAGTTATTATGTTAGCTTGACAGGCTAGCTACAACAACAAGCTTTAGCTATCTAGCTAGCTGCTAATGCAACGCGTCTTTTTTTTCGCTGTAGAATGTTTTGACAAACAGTTTAGGACTTTACACAGTAATTTGCTAGCCTAGTTCATTTAGACATGTAACAATACTAACGTTGGCTAAAGTTAGCCTGCTAAAGTTACTGGCCTTCAACAGTCAGGTCCCTAACGTCAGAGGTGAGGCTAATGTGCTGTACTAGTAGTAGGCTAGCTAGCCGCTAGCTACATAATCAGCATGAGAGTTGATATGACAATACACCAAATGGATGAAAACATTACTAGCTATAAAACATTGGACGTTTTATCAACAGCAAACCAGATAATACGAATAATGGGTATTACTAATGTTTTAGAATAACAACTCTAACCTGCCCCATCCACCTCCATTCCTCCACCATTGATCGTTGCCATCTTGTCCGACCGACTGACAGGTACGCAGGCGCATTCAGTAGAACGGCACTACTGAAGTTTACCAAAGCGATGCAGAAACCATCTCTGCCGCTAAGGTCGCCAAATCGTTCGTCTTCTTGCTGTTCGATGTTTCATGGCAGTTGGCCTCCACGAATTTGCATTACTACCAGTTGCCAAATTGCACAAATAGTGCCTATAGGATATAGGACCTAACATGTTGAGATATAGTAATCAATATTTTGTTCGTGTATGATTCTGGCTTTAACAAATATTATAGGTACGTACTAGGCTAAACATTGAATTTAACCAGAGCCTGTTTAATTATATATATAGTATATTAGACATTCTCTGATTTAACCATCGGATTGAAACAGATTAAGTAACCCATAGATTCAATTCTCGCCCCTAGATGTCGCAATCTCACAGTAAACGTGTGGACAGCTCTTTTTTAATTTAAGGAGGGTGTTCATCAATTAACAAATGTGTCCGTTTCTTCTGCGAAAAAATCATATAGACTTTATATAGCTAGCCTATATATCTTACAGGACATTTGACTATAAAACCCTTGAACCGCCATCAGTCGTAGATTCCGGCATCACTGTGGCTAGGTACGGAAGTCGCTTTAGCAACCGTTTCTTCAGGGTTCTTGACCTGAATGCAATTCTGGTACGTCGGCATATTTCGTCCGTGTAACGTTACTTTGTTTACAAAATGGAAGACTTAAAAACTTGCACCCTCGACTACTTCCCCGAGAATATTTTAATTGATATTTTATCTTACTTAAGTGTACGAGAGCTTGTCCGAAGTGGAAGGTAACTGCAAGTAATATTATTGTGCTTCCTTTAGTGTAGGGAAATGTGTACTAATGTTCGCCAGGCTACGTCCTACCTTCCTTGCAGTGCATGGCCATGGCAAGACGTTCTTATTCGTCATATAATTCTAATGCATTTTCAGAGTTTGTAAGAGATGGAAACGGCTGGTAAAAGACCAAAGACTGTGGCGAGCTGTTGATCTTACAGCATGGAAAGGGGTAAGAATGTTTCTTTTGACATTTCGTAAGCAAGTTGGATGCTATTTGTTTACATTTGCTTCTTAAAATACGTATTTGTCGGTCTAATCTCTTCATCCGTGCTTCAGTTAATAAGTATATTATTTAACATGATATGAACTCAAACACATTTGTCCTTTTGTGTCGTGTTTGTTCCATTCTCCTTCTGTGTTCCCTGTCCTCGGTGGCCATTATGGGTCAGGTGACATCTCGCATGCTATGGGTCCTCCTACGCCAGTACCTGGGCTGTGGGTTGAGATGCCTGCGCCTGCGCGGTTTGCTGCTCTCGGCCAGAGGTGGGGCCTTTCTCTCAGAGTCCTGGCTCAAAGCCTTGTCCGCCAGGTGCCCCCGCCTGCGCAGACTCTCCCTGTTGCATGCTGACCTGAGAGGCCTGCGCAGTTGCCAGCTCCTACCTCCAACCCTTCAGATCCTTGAGTTACGTGGCTGTGAGCTACCACAAGGGTTTTTCACACAGATTCCCCCCTGTGAACTAGACGGTTCTGAAAAGGCATCTACTGCCCATGCTCAGCAAAGGGGTCGGACTGAGACTAGGAAAGGGTCTGCTTCCACGTCTGGGATCACCATAGAGACGATAGTCCTTGACAACGTACCCTCCTTCACAGACCAGCATCTGCAGAGTCTGGCTTCATGGGAGAAGCTTTCTCGCCTGGAGCTCCGGGACGTCTTGCGTGTCACCGCTGCAGGCCTTAGAGGCAGCGCTGCCAGGGAGACTGGCTCCACAGTCGAGGGCCTTTCCAGGCTCAAGTACCTGGAGATAGGCAACTCTGGGCGGCCAGGCTCTCAGATGCAGATGGCCTCCCTGGGGCTGGGGGCAGGCTGGCGGGGCCTAGAGGAGCTCAGCCTGGGAGGAAGGGAAGTGGGTCCAGGGCTGCTGTGTGCCAGCCGCCTCAAGGACCTGCAGAGGCTGCGTCTTAGAGGCTGCAGACTGAGTGAAATGCAGGTGCTGCGTAGCTGCAGGACACTGAAGGAGCTGCGAAGACTTGAGTTCTGTGAGGTGTTTTTTCAGGCCCGGCAGAGGACAGAGGAGGGGGAGAGGGAGGAAGGGGGAGAGGAAGGTGGCGAGGGTGCTGGTGTTGATGGGGGTGGTGAAAACCCTGACAAACTGGATGAGAATGACCCTGTACCTAGCCTACGTCGCTCACTTGTAGCTCTCCTTCCACGGTGTGCACTTGTGTTCACCAATTGCACTGTAACAATAAATTCAGACTAGGTATTCATGTATCTATGAGGAAAAGTACCCTTCTATTGCATTATTTTTTGAATTAGAATACAAATACTCCTCTTATTCGAATTAAGACCTAATCTCCACGCTCTAATGCTCGACATTTTGTCATCCAGAGAGTTAAACATTGTGTCTGTTTTAGTTAATTCACTTGAAATCATAACCAAGTGTTTTAGTGTGGAGGCTGTGCTAAAATCTATCATGTATACATGTGTTTTTTTGACACATTGGTCATTACTCATATGTTTTTATTAGGGGACTGAGCTACTAGCTGTCTTAAGAAGAGATGTGAAAAAGGAGAATTCATTTTCAATAGACTGAAGTCCTCAATGCTTTATTCTGCTATATGCTACTTTCAGTAGAATAGATCTGTGGTAGAACCTTTTTCTATTGCAAATTTGATTAAACCATTATCAATAAACCATTGCTGAAACAATAACGTCTCTTAATTTCCGCATTTCCCTACAGCTAATACACAGATGACGGTCTAAAGCAGGGGTGGGCACTCCTCGTCCTCGAAGGCCGCAAGTTTTAGATGTTTCCCTGCTCCAGCACACCTGTTTCAAATGATTTTATGTTTTCAAGCTCTGTGGAAGCCGGGTAATGACCATTCATTTGAATCAGGTGTGTTGGAGCAGAAAAACATCTAAAGCATGCGGTCCTCGAGGACCAGGAGTCACCCACCCCTGGTCTAAAGCCATAATTGAACACAACTGAAAGGTACAGTTTTTTTTATTCGCTTTGGTACTATTTTCACAAGTGAAACCTCACAACTGTTAGTACAAAACTCAAAGCAGATCATCAAAAAGTCTGTTTTTTCAAACATGTAATCACTTGTTCAATTGACAAAGTACAATGCACAAAATAAACAATCACTTTTTCACCACACCTAATCAGTGTGTCATCAAAGAAATACCTTTCATATGAAGTAATTGTCTTTCACAATGCAATGCTCACAATGCTTTTGATATGCTTCTCATCTAATTTGCGTAAATACATTTGACCAACACTTAATCCAACTGATCTTAATGGTTAATCACTGAACCGTTTGGTAAACCTATATATTTTAATTTCAGCAATAAACAGTAGGCTATATCGATTTTGAGAACTACAGAAATAAAATGTGTACGAACATATAAATTAACCACACAATTATCCCCTGTCGACAATTTGGAGCCAGAAATGATAAAGACATCACCTTCATAGACAAGGTTTTTACCAATTGGAAAACGGCGGCGGTTTATTTTACATAGAGCTCAAAAAACTATTTTGCAAACATGTCAGCTCTCAATTGTGTGTAAGAGTGCTCTTGGGTGTGCGTAAATTCTGTTCTTACCTAAGAACAAATCCCAAATAAGAAAACATTGGTGAATGCCAGAATCTTCGTGAAAACTGCGTAAGTGGGATATAAGAACAAATTAGTTCATAAGAACATTTGGTGAATTTCTAATCCATGGTGGCAAATACAAGCCCTTGCAACGAACTGTGTCTGTCTGGGCTGGCACTTATGACGCCATGCACCTGAGAGTCCCTGAGTGGTGGGCGAGGTCAGGTTCCCTCAGTTATAGGCATAGACATTTAACAGTGTTCCTGTTTATGGATTGTGATACAGGTTTAAAGTACATTGACAATACAATTTAAATTATTTGTCTTTTTGGAAAGTATCATATAGGACAGTGATTCTCAACCCTGGTCCTCAGGAGTTTTATATGCGGCTCTGGGAACTTTAACGGACTGCAGCAAGAATCTAACTTGTGAGTTGGTACATTGTTACATATTGTAGACATGTTGTCAAACGAGACCATAATACATCCACAGTAGTATACGCATATGTTTTGTTTAATTAAAAAGTAATTAAACAAAAAAATGTTTTAGCTATATTCAGCTATATTGGGACAGTTTTTAGAATTTGATCTGGTGAACGCGTCATCAATTACAAAAAAATAAACATGATACATTTCTGTAAAACGTAGGCTATTTTTGTAAATGTCATTATTTAAGCCCACTTTATGTGATGAATTACGCACCCTTTTATTGTAGTTGACATAACACTATTTGTGACCAGGTGTTGCTGCGGGAGTCAGGTGGCTGAGCGGTTAGGGAATCGGGCTAATAATCAGAAGGTTGCCTGTTCGATTGGGCAAGGCACTTTACCCTACTTGCCTCGGGGGAACTGTCCCTGTACTGTGCAAATCGCTCTGGATGAGAGCGTCTATGTCAATGTTGCACCGAAAACTGACCCATCAGCTGTGACCGCAGCTACCCATCGTCTGCCCGTGCGTGTACCATATTTTGAAGTTTAACTCCTTTATTAAACAGTTACAGTGGGGTCACATATTCTGACAACTGCTGGCCATAAAATATTTAGTTATTTCTTTTCTTTGCAGTAGAATATGATTATTTAAATGTAGGTGTAAGGTTTTAGGTAGGTTATTACAAATAGTTTTGGTACACTTTCACACAGGGGCGGTTTTAGCGATTTCGGGGCCACAGGCGAAGACAGGTAGGCTATATGGGCCCCCTTAACTCCTATTCTCACCCTTTTCAATCCATATAATCTAAACAACCAGACAATAACCACACACCGCGCCCGGTTGGAAGAATATTCAATATTAGGCTATTGCCTACACTGTAAAACATGTTTTTTTTACAGTTAATAACTCTACATTTTTACAGTGATTTTCTGTTTTGTGAAATTGTATACAAAACTACGTATAATTATGGATGTTAACTATAAATGTAAAACACAACTGTTATTTTAAGTATAATGCCAATAATGACAAATTACATTGATTTCTAATTTTCTTTACAGAAAATAACTATTATATTATACATAATTTTTCTGCTTTTCTAAAATACATATAAATGTAAATCAAATTACACTGATTATCTGTAATTAATTCAATTATAAGACAATGACGTTGAAACCTTCTGTGTTTCTACTGTTGTGGGCCGAAAACTGGATAGAACACCCCATTATAGGCCTATCTAGGGAACTAGATGGAAAACTACCAACTGAACGAGCTTATCTTAAACCATAGGCCACTAAGCATAAAACCTAAATAGCATTGATTCCACGATCATGTAAGAGAAATCATCGTGCATCAGAGGTCATAACGAGAACATTACATATTTGAGTAGAGACAATTAGCATACGAAGACAAATCTTCCATTGAAGGATCCTGAGTGGGTCCTGCTGACCAGATAGTGAGATATTTAACTGACGACAGGAAGACTTTGAACAGCTAATAAAAATAGGCCCTAGGGGTATTTACAAGCATCCAAAAACAGCATGTCATGGGATTTTTATCCTCTGGCAGTTTACCACTTACCTTTTTACCAGTTTGACCTTTGACCGGTAGTGTACATATTTGAATTATGGCCCACACATAAAGGTACACAATTTATTTAAAAATAACACAGTAGGCTCATCAAAAGAAAGTGACAAGCATAAATAGCCTACGTGAGAAATATGCATCCAGTCCCCTGTCCACACACACAGACCTTGTATGTTATGCCAGTGTGTTGAATTTCACTTGACTGTGTAACCAACATGTTAATATTTTATTAACAGATCAATGGAAAATGGGGAGCCGGCTTCTGCATGGAGTTTTTATTTCGTTAATTTTGGTATCCATTGTGTTTGGGGCTCATATCTTTTGGACAGTAAGTTCACATGAAACTGGTTTTATAGAGGTTTATACACTGTTGTTTTTTTTGTACCTGTTTGTTTTGACAATGGTGTGTTCTGTGTAACTATTGATTAACATCTGACATCCTATAAAGGGTAATCTTCTGTTTTTAGTGTGTTTTCTCTAAACCAGATCACAGGGAAATGTGGCTTGTGGATGTCTTTCCAACAAATCACATTTCTGTCAACTTACATTTTCACGGTGAAAGGGAGCAGACCTTTCTCCCAACTAATGACTCGCTGATAAGTACAGTGGACTGGCAATATTTGACTGAAACTCTACAGTGGCCATTACCACCTGAAGCTCTGTCCTCATTAAGTAACTCTACAGACCCGGCCAAATGTTCCTTTTCTATCACCAACAATAGTTCACAATACTTTGTTGGGGATGTAGTCTTTGTCACCATTACTGCCAGGAATGCTAACAACAAACAAAAAGACTACGGAGGGGACTTTTTCCAGGCCAAGCTGTATGACCAAGAGCTGAAAGCAAGTGCTTATGGGGAGGTGACGGACCATGATAACGGCACCTACACTGCCCGCCTGGTTTTGCTCTGGCCTGGAACGTCCAGGGTCTCCGTTCGTCTGGTGCACCCCAGTGAGGCTGTTTTTGTCCTGACCAAGAACAGAGAGCAGGACCCAGATAAAGTCTACTTTTCCGGCTACTTTGAGGAAGGAACTAAACGGGAAACGGTGATCTGCAATGCCCTTAAAAGTTCAGGATTGGTAGGGGACGGCTCGCAGTGTTGCTGTGAGTTCAAAGATCAAGTCTCAGGGGAATACTGGTACTGCAGACGGCCATCTTCACTTTCCTGCAACACACTGGTCTACCACAGCATGGGTGGTTACCAGGCAAAACTCTCTGAACTCGAAGCCTCTCTTCTTAAGAGGTAAATTCAACCAGTAATGTTGATGGTTCTGACTTTAAATTAAGCATCTACATTGTAAATGGAATGTTCTAAACCAGTGGTCCTAGATGTTTCCCTGCTCCAACACCGGATTGAAATAAATGGTTGATATCAAGCTCTGCAGAAGCATGATTACCAGTCATTTGAGAGAGGTGCGTTAGAGCAGGGAAACAGGGTTGAAGACGACTGTTCTAAACATTCTAGTTATGGAGTAATTTCCTAACTAATCATTGAAAGGAGAGAAATCTTGTAGAATGAAAAACTTTTTTTTATTTAAAAAAAAATGCAATCGAATCATGAAAATCAATGTGGTGTATATACCCCGATTGTGGTTACAATAAACACATATATTAAAATAAATTCTAGTGTCTCACTGATTAGACTTTTTTTTTTTTTCATGCAGGTCCACCAATGTCGAAATACAAAGGGACCAACCAGTGATCCATGCTCAGAAACAAGGCAATGATACAAGTACGGCAAGAAGTCTATTTTCACGTCTTCCATTGAACTTAGTTAGCCTGGCTATGCCCTCCTACGTGCTTCCCCTCATTTTGGATTTTGGTTAAAGATTCAGGTGGCTGAGCGGTGAGGGAGTTGGGCTAGTAATCAGAAGGTTGCCAGTTAGATTCCCCGGCCGTGCCAAATGACGTTGTGTCCTTGGGCAAGGCACTTCACCTGCCTCGGGGGGAATGTCCCTGAACTTACTGTAAGTCGCTCTGGATAAGAGCGTCTGCTAAATGACTAAATGTAGATGTAAATGTAATCCAGTACCAAAAGCCAACAAACTTCCTGTTTATCTTTACGAGCAGACGCTCTTATCCAGACTTAGCCCGACTCCCTAACCGCTCAGCCATCTGACCCCCCTACAGTGACATGACAATGTTTGCTGCTTCAAGTGTTGATTCACATTGCTACTCAATTGTTGTGCAGAGTGATCAGATGTATTTTAAATAAAAGCTTAATTGTCCCCCCAAATTTTTTATTTATCACAAAAAAGACACATTTCACTGTTTTTGGGCCCTAGCATAAAATTACTGCTAAAGTCATATCATCAGCACATGGGAGAGTGTGAACTAGTTTTAGTCAGGTGAAATCACTATATCATTCAGATTGGATTTTAAGAGAAGATTAATTCCTGTAAAGAGGAATATATTAAAAGTTTTCGCCAATAAAAGCTATTATATAGCTATTATAAAAATATTTTTTGTTGATTATGTATTTTTTGCGCCCTTTTTTGTTTTTAACCTGTAGCACTTTGAGATTTTAGCTAATATAAAATGCATTATAAATACTATTATTATTATAATCGTAATTTTTTTTAGGAACACAAAATGGGAAAAAATGCCAGCCTGGTTTACAGACTCCGATCCCATCTGGATTCTTCTTCCAGGATGGTTGGACTTCCCTCGTGTGTGATGCACGGCAGTTCACCACAGCAGAAGCAGTGTCTACATGTCTGAAAGACAAACAGATCCTGATGATGGGAGACTCAACTCTTCGCCAGTGGTTTGAACATTTGGAGAAAACTGTGCCGTGTGAGTGTCATATTTGACAGACACAGCATACACTAGGCTATCTTCTTTATCATCTTCATTAGTATGTAGACTACATATAAAAAAAGTTGATTATAGGTAGGCCTATCTATGTGGTTTCTGTCCTTTGTTATGTTTGGTTCAGCGTCTGCTTCCTCTGTTGCAGCATTGAAACGTCTCGACCTTCACACCTCAGATAAATCGGGCCCCTTCGAGTCAGTCGACCTCCAGTCCAACACCCGCATCATCTGGCGAGCTCACGGTCTGCCTCTCCGCACCTCTAAGACTCCCATGGCCGACTTGCACTACATCGCCAGCGAGCTGGAGGGCTTGGCTGGAGGCAAACACTGTGTGGTCGTGTTCACTATATGGGCTCATTTCACCACATATCCGCTGGGCGTGTACTTACACCGCCTCGCAGTTATCCGCCGAGCTGTGTCGTCCCTGCTGAGGCGGGCGCCCGATACTCTGGTGTTGATCAAATCTGCCAACACCGGCTATAAAGATGTATACGGCAGTGACTGGCTCTCGTGGCAGCTTGATAAGGCCCTGCGAGTTATGTTCAGAGACGTCCCTGTTGTCCTCATTGATGTTTGGCAAATGACTTCTTGTCATTATTCCCCTGACAACATCCACCCTCTTCCTGTTGTCGTTAAGAATGAGGTCGACCTCTTCCTGTCGTTTGTGTGTTCACAGTGAAAGGCAAAATAAAGTAGAAAGAACTTCATGACAGAAGTGTGTCTACAAACATCTTTCAGGATGTAGGGGTATAATGTGTGACAGACTGTCGGGTAGGACATAATGCAGGCAATAACATGCATGTTAATAATTTACCCAAGTAGATCATACACTCTAAAAAATGCTGGTTCAATATAGGACAGAACACGTTGGGTTAAACTAACCCAGCATGTTGGGTTGATCATTACATTTAGTCATTTAGCAGACGCTCTTATCCAGAGCGACTTACAGTAAGTACAGGGACATTCCCCCCGAAGCAAGTAAGGTAAATGCCTTGACCAAGGACACAACGTAATTTTGCACAGCCTGGAATCGAACCAACAACCTTCTGATTAATAGCCCGACTCCCTAACCGCTCAGCCATCTGAGCGGTTGGCGTTGAGGGTTGTTAGAAACTGTTTTATTTTCTGTTTAATGTACTGTAGACTACCTTTTCTATTTGTATCACCATCCACTTTTGGCGCCTTCACGAATGAACAGCAGTCGTTAGCTAGACTGGTAGCCTACTTAGAGCTACGGTAAACAGTCAAAAGGCAGCTAAGCTAGGTGCAAATAAAAACTCCTTAAAACAAATAGTTTGCAGTACAGTTGTTAAGGATTCCCTCACCGCTCAGGTGGCTGAGCGGTGAGGGAATCGGGCTAGTAATCTGAAGGTTGCCAGTTCGATTCCCGGCAGTGCAAAATGACGTTGTGTCCTTCACCCTACTTGCCTCGGGGGGGAATGTCCCTGTACTTACTGTAAGTCGCTCTGGATAAGAGCGTCTGCTAAATGACTAAATGTAAATGTGTAACTGGGTGGTGGAGAGCAATACAAGATTAAATATCGGACCAAGTTATTTGTAGTTTAATGTAAGTAATGATGCAATCACAAGATACACAATGAAAACAACACACCAAAATGTTTGTACAATGAATCAGTCGATGATGCAACAGCAGTCTCACAGAAACAGAGTCTCAGAATAGAACAAACGAAGGCCTTCGTTGAGAAAGTGGTTGTGACAGAGATCAGAGAGAGTTCTGCCCACACCAAGTTCTGTCTCCCTGTCCTCGGGAGACAGGTCTTGTACCCCCCAGAGAGGGAGGTCTGTGACAGGCGATTGGTCAGAAGACCGTGGGGTGGGAATGTGGTTGTCCAATTAAATGTCCAGGGTGTTCATGGTGGCACAAGGTGGGCAGTCCAAGGATCTGGTGATGTTCGGAGAGGGAGGGGGCAGACAAGACCCACAGGTCTGAGGTAATCCAAGGGAGGGGGGCTCCAGGGAAGGGAGTAGATCGCCCCAAGGTCCTGATGGCGTGCAGGGAGATGGGAGCTGTTTTTTCAGGATGTAGGGATATAATGTGTGACAGACAGACCTACCTTAATTTACAACCAACCGTGAAAGCCTGCATATCTCCTACAGGTGCACCTCGCATTATCCCTTAGGCTACCTATAAAACAACAGTGAAAGATAAAGTCATGTTTACTGGCTTGTAATCTATGGAGCCTTAGTGATAAGGTAAATTATTTACATGCATTATGCTCTGTGGTTTAGACAGCATTTCTAAACCAACCGTCACCGTTGATACCAACCATCACCGTGATATTCCCACGGGTGGTGTTCGGCCGAGTGGGGTAGGTAAAACGTCGCACGAGTAGGCCTACTATATTGCTTAAGTAAGCTACAGTAGCCTACGGCCGCAGCCTGTGTAGCGAGTTGAATAGCAAATGGATGTGAGATGACCGCGGCATCAAGACAAACAGGAATCTTCCTTGGGTGTTGCGCTTCTGCTCTACCACATTGGGGTGCAGTGGTTTCTTTCTCTTTCTGAGCGCAAGATGTCACACACACACAAACACGCAGCATGCAACGGCAAACACACTGAAGCAACGGCTTCAGTTAGATATGTATGTTTATGTTTATTAATGATCCCCATTAGTCTACGCCGTAGTGGAGACTATTCTTCCTGGGGTCCAGGCAAAAAACATTACAATACAAATCATAAAATGCAGTACAGCATGATCAATGTTGGTGAACAAAAACACACACTTAGAAAACAACATTACAGTAAAAGTAAACTAATTAAAAGAAAAGTGTGGTGGCTTTGGACAGCCCACCACTCACAGGCAGCATTTGGTTTCTTAGTGTGTTCACTTTACTGAGGAAGTAATTATTGAAGTAGTTTGCCATCTCAGATGGTTTAGTGATGAATTCTCCATTCAGTTCAATAAATTAAGGTGTTTTGGCCATTTTACTTCTACTCATAGCATACTCTCCAAAGTGTTTTACTGTCTCCATGGCACTCCTCAAATTTAGAATGATAGTAATATTTTTTATTTTGTCTATTTAATTTAGTTATTAAATTTCTTAGTGAGCGGTAAGCTTGCCAATCTGCTACATTACCTGACATGATGGCGGATCTTTTCAGTAGGTCCCTTTCTCTCATCAAGTTTCTCAATTCCTCATCCAGCCAAGGTGCTTTAAGTGATCTAACAGTGAACTTCTTAATTGGAGGATGTTTATCACACACTGCAGAAAATAAATTCATAAAGTAGTCCAGTGCAGCATTTACATGCATCTTTTCAAGCACAGTATCCCACTCAATATTTTCTACATCAGCAATAAAATCATTTTCTAAACATGTACTGGCATCTGTTCTACAATTACTTACATTTGGAGCATCTGTATTAGCCTACTTAAAACGTACAATACCTGAACTTCACACTCACCTGGGCAAACTGTAAGTGTAAACAATGTTGTTATTTAACACATTTTATAACTTTACATATTTGCTTAGGTGACAAGCAGGAGATCCATTTTTGTTTCTAAACATGATGGCATTCAGTCTATTTACATGTTAATCACTACCGTGGTATTAATAATGGAACTTATTCATGTTTCTTTTTATTAATTTTTATTGTAACAAATGTTATATTACATAAAAGGAAACACTGTGATGCATGTGATGTAGCACTGTGGAACATGTAACAAAAACACATGTATTTCATGTATTTAACATTGTACATTACATTAACATTGTGTGTTTACATGCATGAGTATGGCTTAGTGCTTCTTACATCCAGAATTATATTTGTAAGTCGCAGACTTAATTTTTTCCCACCGTGAACGTTACGACCACAAACTGACTCAGAAGGCCGACATTCTATGTTTTGCTGTGGTTGGCTCAGTGATAAATTTAGGTGGCCAGACTTCCTCTTTTACCCAGAAGATGTCCTCTTTTCGAGACCTCAGATCTGGTCACCTTAGATAAATGCAGCTATACTGACATTGACAGTATATAGTGAGATAAGTTATCCCTTACTTCTCAGCGTGAGAAATTTAAAGTACTAACCCAAACAATTTACTACTAAATAGCGACTTCCCATTGCCGTGTAGCCTAGTTGATGTCGCCACCTCATGACTGCAGTTGGTTGAAATTTGCGATCATCCATCCAGGACAGTTAAGACTGATTTATAGTGGGTACACATGGCGTCACCTGGTGGAAGCATACACGATGCACAAGAGTAGATCATTCTGACTTCCGATAACTTGGTTATAGTAAACTGTTACAAGATAGCATTTTATCAGTGAATGCGCTCTTAAAAAAAAAGGAAAATATGAGAAAAATTATAAAAGATTATACTGCTAGTAACGCTTTTGCGTGTAATTTTTTATGGTTGTCTAAACAGAGAGGACTTGAGCTAATCCTTTAATTAGATTACTTGCTCATCCGAGTCCCACGCTAAAAAGTCACTCAGTGAAGATTGTTGAAGACAAAGAAAGGTGTTTGTAAAACTAGACAATTGTTGTATTAATTTATTGATTATGAGTTGCTCATAACGTTAATAGAAGCCAACACCTGTTGCTGAGAATGGCTTTTTGGACACTGATCTTTGCAGTTTTGACCTGGTGAGTCAAACAACCGCTCTTTATCGTCCTTAATAGAGTCCTTTACATAGAGACCGTACATTCTCCTCTACCGTTGTAGCCTACTCAACCCTCATTTTTTTGTAATCTTTCACAGCTTAGAAAATGTTTATGGAAACGACCGGATATCTTCGGACAACATCACACGTATTTTGGACCGTCTGTTGGACGGTTATGACAACCGACTGCGGCCTGGGTCTGGAGGTGACGTTTACAAATTACAACGTTATGTGTACATTGTTGCAGGAATGACCATGTTTAAATAGCCTAGATAATTAGCCTACATATGAACTAATTTCCTTTATTTTGCGTAGTGATTGTCTACTTAGGCCTGTAATGTAGTAGAACTACAGGAAATAACTGGATTTAAACTACTTGTAACCTGGACATTTTAATCAGTTCGGTAGAAAGCGTTGAATGTCATATACCTAGCAGTGCCACAAGAGGGTATCATAAATTCCATATATTCTCTGGACATTATGTTCAGGTGCGGTCACTGAGGTGAAAACAGACTTCTTTGTGACCAGTTTTGGACCAGTATCAGATGTTGAAATGGTAAATATTGAAACACATATCCGCCTCCTATCACAGAGTTGTTGCATGTGGAGTAGCAGTCTGTGAAAAGTGTGCAGTAGGTTGATGTCACTTACACACATCTTCTCATGGACAGTGGCAAACTGTCCTTCAGTACCTCTTGGGCTCTAGAACTTTCACCAGTTCTATCTCAAAGCTCTATTGATATTAACAGCAAGTTTGGCATCTCTAGGAGTTTACAATGGACATGTTCTTCCGCCAAATGTGGGTGGATGAGCGACTGCAGTTCGAGGGCCCCATTGAGATCCTGAAGCTCAACAACAAAATGGTGGACAAGATCTGGACCCCAGACACCTTCTTCAGGAACTCTAAGAGGTCCCTGGCCCACAACATGACCACACCCAACAAGCTTTTCCGCATCATGAAGAACGGGACAGTTCTCTACACCATGAGGTACAGTACTACATTACCCAGCATCCCTCAATATGGACTACGAGGTTAAGGGTACAGATGTTGTCTTCAAACCTGAGTGAGGTAAATGTGTAGTAATTCCAGTATGGGCTTCCTCGGTTCAGAAAAGGAGAATATAGTAGCACTGCAGGGATAGTAGCACTGCTAGATGTCACAGTCCTACAGGATCTGCACTGTGTTTACAACAGGTGTGTGTGTGTTGTCTCTCTTAGACTCACCGTCAGTGCAGACTGCCCCATGAAACTTATGGACTTCCCCATGGACGGCCATGCCTGTCCTCTCCGCTTCGGCAGCTGTGAGTGTGCCCCTTCTGTCTCTGATCTGCGGTACCTGCTTTCCCTTAGGTCCTCTCCCCTGAAGTTAATGAAGTAGATTTACTCATTACTAATTCACTACGATCCTCCCGGTAAATTTCCTGCCAGTGAGCCAGTGTGTCAGTGAGCCAGTGAGCCTGTCAGCCAGTCAGCCAGTCAGCTAGTCAGCCAGTGAGCCAGTGAGCCAGTGAGCCAGTGTGTCAGTGAGTCAGTGAGCCAGCCAGCCAGCCTGTCAGCCAGTCAGCCTGTCAGCCAGTCAACCAGCCAGCCAGCCAGCCAGTCAGCCTGTCAGCCTGTCAGCCAGTCAGCCAGTCAGCCAGTGAGCTTGTCAGCCAGTGAGCCTGTCAGCCTGTCAGCCTGTCAGCCAGTCAGCCTGTCAGCCAGTGTGTCAGGTCTCCTACTGCTTCACGTGTGTCCAGTCTGACCGTTCGTCTCCATGGTCACAGACGCGTACACCAACAGTGAGATCGTGTTCACGTGGAGGAAGGGCCTCATAGCGTCTGTGGACTGTCCTCAGGAGTCCATGAGCCTGCTGCAGTACGATCTGGTGGGACAGACCCTGTCCAGCGAGACCTTCAAGTCCAACACAGGTAGCCATACGTTTGTTTTCTAATGAACATCTTGTTATAGTGTACTGCGTTGAACGTGATCCACAACGAGATATTGAAACTTTTATCTAACTGTTTTTTTTTTTTTTCCTAGATGGTTCGTACATTGAGCGGCTTAGAAAATGTACACATAGCGGCAAATGACTCAGTCTAGACAGCCTTTTGATTGTACGCTTATTTGAATGAAAGATTGTGGTCTGAACTTACAGTTTGAATCTAAGAGTTGAAGTGGGGGCAGACTAAAACAGAAGCATCCCTCAGGTCTGTAAAGGAACACAGTCCATTACCTGCAGCCAGGCTAGCTAAGAGCACAGATTTCCTTGAGCTTAAGTGGTCAAGCCTAATTTGCGTGGTCCGCCTTAAAAAAAGAACTGAAGGGCTTAGAGCCTACTGAGCGCACGGATGAAAGGAGGGAGGTAGTAGGGCGGGAGGAGGAGGGAGTGAGGGGGGAGGGAGCGATGGGGTCGAGGTTGTAGGACAGGTGTAGGGGGGAGGGAGGAGGAGTCGGTAGTGGAGAAGAGGGAGGTGGTAAGGGAGGGAAGAGTGGGGAGGGAGGGGAGGGGAAGACAGGAGGAGGAACGCTGGATAGGGGGAGGGAGGGATGGAGGGGGGGAGGGAGGGATGGATGGAGGGGGGAGGGAGGGATGGAGGGGGGAGGGAGGGAGGGATGGAGGGGGGAGGGAGGGATGGAGGGGGGGAGGGAGGGAGGGGATGGAGGGGGGGAGGGAGGGATGGAGGGGGGAGGGAGGGAGGGAGGGATGGAGGGGGGAGGGAGGGATGGAGGGGGGAGGGAGGGGGGAGGGATGGAGGGGGGAGGGAGGGAGGGATGGAGGGGGGAGGGATGGAGGGGGGAGGGAGGGAGGGATGGAGGGGGGAGGGAGGGAGGGATGGAGGGGGGAGGGAGGGAGGGATGGAGGGGGAGGGGGAGGGAGGGAGGGATGGAGGGGGGAGGGAGGGATGGAGGGGGGGAGGGAGGGAGGGATGGAGGGGGGGAGGCAGACCCACGGTGTTCCCCTGGTGAGAACCCACCAAGAAGAGAGAGGGGATGAGGCACTCCCTGCGATGTGGCCCAGTTAGCATACCAGAGAGACACATGTACGCACGCACAGACACACACAGGCACACACACACACACTGTTGCAGTGTGCCTGCTACGCTCTCTCCCTCCCTCTCTCCCTCCCTCTCTCCCTCTCTCGCTCTCTCCCTCTCTCGCTCTCTCTCTCTCCCTCTCTCGGCTCTCTCCCTCTCTCGCCCTCTCTCGCTCTCTCCCTCTCTCTCCTCCACTATATCCCTCTTGTTCTGTCCTTTCATCTACCCCCTTTCCACTCTATCCTCTCTTTTCCCTATCTCTGCACCCCCCCATAGCTATCCCCTTCTCTCTCTCTCCCACTCCCTCCCTCCCTCCCTCTCTCTCTCCCTCTCTCTCTCTCTCTCTCTCTCTCTCTCTCTCTCTCTCTCTCTCTCTCTCTCTCTCTCTCTCCCACTCCCTCCCTCTCTCTCTCTCTCTCTCTCTCTCTCCCACTCCCTCCCTCTCTCTCTCTCTCTCTCTCCCACTCCCCCTCTCTCTCTCCCTCTCTCTCTGATCTGCTGTCTCATGCGAAGAGATACATCTATAGTGCTCTAAGTCAAGGACGAGCAAGGGCGAGCCTTCTGTCTCCACGTCACCCTGCCTTTAATCATGCTCTTTTTTCTTTCATCCCCTCTCCTCTGTTTCCTTCTCTGCTCTTCTCCTCTCTGCTCTTCTCCTCTCTGCTCTTCTCCTCTCTGCTCTTCTCGTCTCTTGTCTCATTCCATCCTGTGTCTGACCCAGGCCACTACTCTGTCCAGGTTGTTCACTTCCTGTTGCAGAGGAAGTTGGGATACTACCTCATACAGACGTACGTGCCGTTGATCATGGTGGTGGTGTTGTCGCAAGTTTCCTTCTGGATCAACAAGGAGTCTGTCCCAGCACGCACTGTGGCTGGTACGACCCCCCCCCCCCACCGCCCGCCCTCCCCATCTCCCTGTCCCCCTCTCACTTTGCTCCGACAAGGTCTCCTCTCCCTGAAAGTACACAACCACAAAGCATATAGTTTTTATATTTATTAATGGCTGTATACATATGGGATACACAGTCACTGTACGGTGAAGAGCCTTTTTCTGTTTCCCTCTCTCTCTCTCTCTCTCTCTCTCTCTCTCTCTCTCTCTCTCTCTCCCAGGCATCACCACGGTGCTCACCATGACGACCCTGAGTATCAGCGCCCGCCAGTCCCTCCCCAAATTGGCCTACGCCACGGCCATGGACTGGTTCATTGCCGTGTGTTTCGCCTTTGTGGCGTCGGCGCTCATCGAGTTTGCGGCGGTCAACTATCAGGCGACGCTGCAGACCATCAAGCTGAAGAAGCAGGTCCGCCTGGAGCAGCTGGAGATGCTGGCGGCCGGCGGGAGCGACGACGAGGAAGATGAGGATGATGTGGTACGGAGGCAGGGAGTGGGAGGAGGGAGGGAGGCAGGGAGTGGGAGGAGGGAGGGAGGGAGGGAGTGGGAGGAGGGAGGCGGAGGGAGTGGTAGGACGGTGGGAGTAGGAGGAGGGAGGGAGGAGGGAGGGAGTGGGAGAAGGGAGGTAGTGGGAGAAGGGAAGGAGGGAGGGAGTGGGAGGACGGAGGGAGTGGGAGGAGGAAGGAGGAAGGGAGTGGGAGGAGGGAGGGAGTGGGAGGAGGGAGGAGGAAGGGAGTGGGAGGAGGGAGGGAGGAGGGAGGGGAACGAGGTACAGAGGGAGGGAGGCCGAGTGAGAGGGGTAGAGTATGGAGAAGGGGCAATAGAGGTAGGAGTGTGTGGGAGAAAGTAGGGAAAGGCTGTAGGGTATAAAGGGAGGTGTGGAGGGGTAAAACAACAGATTCGGTAACAATCTTATAGAAACAAACCAAAATAAACGTAGTGGCTCATGGAAACAGTTGAATTGAAGATGCGGGCGTGGAATGGCGATTTAAATCCGACTGCCTTCCCTTTTGTCTCTGCTTCCACGCTAGCTTACCACACGTGAAACAGCGATGCCTACAGTTGTCATGTTCTTGTCTCATTGTGCTGGGAGCTAGCTAGCTAGCTAGCTAGCTATTCGCTTTATGCTAATGCTGTAAGCCTGTGTGTGTGTGGGGCCTGGGGGACACGTCTCTCATGCAGGGCTCATGGTTGGGCTGGTTATAAATAGCCTGAGAGTGAGAGCACAGCACCACTATAGCTAGGAGAGCAGAGCACAGTAATCTCCTACCATGTCCTATGGGCATTTGGACACACTACCTACCTGCTGTGGTGTATACAGGCCTGTGGGCGCAAGCAGACATATACACACTCTTTCGCACAAAAGCACACTCATCCGCATGCACACAAGCCTGTGCGCACACACACACACACACACAGAGTGGTCCCATGGGGCCAGAGTTGTCTGCCAGCAGCAAACACACAACCATGTTTTTTTTCTTTTACCTGACAGACATCCTCTATGTGCTCTCACAGTCCATCATGAACTAGTTCACAACCAGATATACATGACATAGTGTGCACAGCATCCATGTAATTCACGTTACAAACTGGAAACCCACGTCTTCTCACCAGACTGTGTCCAACATTAACCCACTGTGACCAACCGCCCCCCCACCCCCCTCCCCATACATCCAATTATGTGCACAGCACCAGTATAATTTCCATTAGTCAAAACCTCTGGAAACCCAGGTCTTCTCACCAGATTGTCCAACCCTAACCCCCCCCCAACAGACCTCGCCGGGGCTACACCCCCCAAGGGAGGATCTGAAGAAGAGGAACCACTCGGTGTGTCGCAGTGAGATCAGCTACCGCTCCCCGGTGCCTATCTTCCTGCAGCAGGGCTCGGCCGTGCCTCCCATCCCCCAGCTGGCCGGGACCAGCCCCATAGACCACTACTCCCGGGTCCTCTTCCCTCTGGCCTTCGGCCTCTTCAACCTGGTCTACTGGATCATCTACCTGGGCAAGGACACCATGGAGAAGCCCAGGTATGTCACGTGTGTGTGTGGGAGGGAGGGGGTGGGGTGTGTGGGAGGGGGTGGTGCGTGTGTGTGTTTGTGTGTGTGTGTGTGGGGGGGGGGGGGGTGTAGGGGATTGTTTGAGTTACCCCATAGCTTTTATCACAATAAGCACACGATTTATGTGTTCATTCGGATGCTAACAGGAAGCCTGTAACGTTCTATCAGTTGTGTTGGCGGGGAAAAAAAAACTAGTTGGTTTGAAATCTGTCCTTCTGTGTGAACGTTGACCGTTGTCATCCAGCGTACGGCTCCGTATCTCACAGGAAGCTGCCTTCCAGACCTGGCTGATTCCAGTGCTCTAATTACCATAGAAGCAGTGGAACAATAACTAGCCACAGATTTAGTCAAAGACTTTTATCTCGGCAGCAAAGACATGAATAATTTGTGATGCTGTAACAGCCCCAGGAGTTGTAGACAAGGGGAGCAGAAGCATGTGATGTTTGGTGGTGTTGTTGCTCGCTGTGCTGACGCCAAGCACAGGCCGGCTTCATCATCGCATTCAGAGGGAACCGTAACTGTAGGCTGTGCCGGGCGCTCAATTAATTTGGTGAAAAAGAGAGTTGCGTGCATCAAAGGAGCCAGCTCTTCCACAAGGTTTACCTGAGGCCTGCTGAGATGCCAGCAGTCTGCTGCCCAGCCTGGCTCTCCACAGGGGACAGGGCTTCACTGCTGTTTCAACCCCTCCAGAAGAGACTGTTCACTGTACCCCTAGTAGCACTGAGTTTCTTATAGATCACAGACAGGGTTTGAGGAAATTTATAGGAAGAGAAGGAGAGTACGAAATACTGTAAAAGAGAGAGAGAGAGACAGAGTAAGAGAGAGGGAGAAGAGAGAGAGAGAGACAGAGTAAGAGAGAGGGAGAAGAGAGAGAGAGACAGAGTAAGAGAGAGAGGGAGAAGAGAGAGAGGGAGAAGAGAGAGAGAGACAGAGTAAGAGAGAGGGAGGGAGGGAGGGAGAAGAGAAGCTGTGTGTTACGTAACACAGTGAGAGGAGAGCAGATCTTCTCCATGTCTCTCATGTTCCTGTCAGAGTGTTTCTCTGGCTGTTCTGGGTGTTGCACTGTAATAACAGGAGGAACAGCAGGGGGGGTGTCCTGGAAGAGCATCAGCTCTCGGCGCTCTACATGTTCCTCTGTGTGTGTGTGTGTGTGTGTGAGTGGAAGCACTGGTCAGTAGTCATCTCCTGACTGTTTGTTTCTGTACTGACAGAGATGACTAAGCAGTATGAGACCGGATCAACAAGGCGAAGAGAAGAAAGAAAGGAAGAAAGGATGGAAGAAAGAAAGGAAGAAAGGATGGAAGAAAGGAAGAAGGATGGAAGGAAGGATGGAAGGATGGAAGGGAGCCTCTTTGAAAACACCGTCAGCAACCTTCTGCCTTTCATCTGACAGAAGAAATTTATCAAAAACTCGTTTATTCTCCGCTTCCTACATCTGTCCATTTCACACTCGCCTGCTCGCTGCCCACCTGTGTTCAGATCAGACACGGGTGAGGTGGTTCTTACAGGCACAGCTTTAACCCTACTGGGTCCCCCCCCCCCCACACACACACACACACACATGCTCTCATATACACACACACACACATGCTCTCATACACACACACACACACATGCTCTCATACACACACACACATATATATATATACACACACACACACACACACACATGCTCTCATACACACACACACACATGCTCTCATAGACACACACACACCTATATATATATATATACACTCACACAGACACACACACACTACTCTATTGGCCCTAAAGACAGACACACGCACACAAACACACCGACCCAAGAAACACATCTAAAAGAAGTGGATGATATAATCTGTGATGGCTGTAACTGGTGATGCAACAGGGAACCAATGCTTTCAGAAGCCTGCCCTCTACAGAAGCTCAGCACCCACTACAACAAGATCAAAGCCAATTTAGAGGAGCCTCTCTCTCTCTCTACCCCCCTCTTCCTCTCCCTCTCTCTCTTTCTCTCTCTCTCTCTCTCTCTCTCTACCCCCCTCTCCCTCTCCCTCTCCCTCACTCTCTCTCCCTCTCTACCCCCCCCCCCTTCCCCTCTCTCATCTCTCCTTGCAGCCTCAGTAAGGTAGTTAACCTGAGAACAGAAGGCTGTTCCAGGATGTTATTGTGTCTCCGTCTCTGTGGTCTGCTGTGTCTTGTGTTCTGCTGTGATTCATAGGGCCATGAAACACAGGGATTACCAATCCACTCTTTATTATATTGCTTTTAGTTTCTATTTTTGTATATGCGTATCATAATATTGCAACTGTGTTTGTGCTTCCTGTGTGAGATACATAAGACTACTACTGAGCATTGAATTTAATATCTGGTTGATTGTATTAAAGCCATTCCTCCTAGTCAAGTTATAGGACTGTATAAATGAACTGTGTGCTTATGGATACTTGGCACGGTTGAACTTTCTACCCTGATGTGTGTGTGTGTGTTTGTGCGTGTGTGTGTGTGCGTGTGTGTTTGTGCGTGTGTGTGCACGCTTCCATGTGTATATGTACAGTGAGATTCTGTCATTGGGTGTGCTCAAGCCTTCGGCGAGAGCACAACCTTTGTTCTCTCACATATATATTATTTTTCTTTTTATTATTATTGTTTATTTTCGCCCCCCTAAGGATCAGTCAATATTTGGACTACATAGACAACGCCTGTGTCAAAAGTTTCGTCTTGGTCTCGATTGCGTTGCTTGTATTTATATTTACGTTCCGTGGCACGGTTTAGGAGGTTACAACGTTTTTGTGGCAAAAAAGTGCCTTTAGTCAACGAAGAGTAGCCAGTGCTAGCTACGTCACCACGTCAGCACACGTTAGCAACGACGCATGGATACAACGTGATAGAGACGTCCTAGCACGCAAATTGGAGCTTGGATTATGAGTGAAAAATGCCAACCCCCAAAATTATCAACCATTGGGCTTTGTTGAGAAAGCAATTTCGAGTGGAACTGCCATCTCGGATTTTTTATTTAGGTCGTGCAAGTCTTTGTAATTTGAGCGAGTGCGGGTCGCCCGTGAGACTGCCTAGGCGGCAGACATGCAAGCGTCATAGTAGTTTAGTATTTTCGTAATGTTATAGTTCGGTCAATTCTACATCAAAAAACAGAAGGAGGGCAATGTTATGACGATATGACTATAGTGAAGACAGCCAGATGGTGAGATTTTAATGTAGGTTGCTGTAAAAACTTTGATTGGTTTGCTACGTGAGAGCCCCGTCAGCCTCCGTTGACGATTGCGTGAGCTGTTGTCGATCTCTGGTGAGTATTTTCTTAATTTCGTACCAGGGTCAATTCTACATCAAAAATCAGAAGGAGGGCAGTGTTTTAAAGATATGGCGATTGCGAAGATAGCCAGCGGGTCAGCATATTTTTGTGATTTGTGTAAAACTTGGAATTTGAGTGACGCCGCGGCTTGTTTTGACGTTAGCCTCAGTCAGACTCGGCTCGCCCACTGGCAGTGTGTAGTACAGTACTGTGTTCAAGCCACAGCTAAACTTTACGTCAAAAGAAACGTTCTCATTTCCGGCGCTTTCAAACAATCAGTGAAATGTGGAGCAACAGCAGCTAACTTGCCTCTAGCAAAGTTATTTTGAATTAGCCATTTCCCCCTACATTAATGTCAATTACATATTTTCAGTTAGTAGACGGTACTGTTTCAATCGCGATTCCATACTGCCAGTGACAACGTTGTTACAGTAGCTTGTTTCAAAGGGGGTTCGCAGCTGTTTAAAAGGGTGTTCTTAATGAAATATGCAATATGAGTAGGCTAAATGCTTGAAAATATCACTAGAAGGGAACAACTTAGAGAACGGACCCACCTGCAACCGACGCAAGCAAGCACACCCTACAATTTCCCCAGAAATTGTACCCTCTCTAGTTTTATATGCTTCAATTAAAACATTATATGCAGGACTCAAGGTAGGGAACACAAGATTGTCATTGTGTAATATTGTTACTTAAACAACTCTACTGTGTACTGAACCATGCTGTCATGTACACAGAATTAACTTCATTGTCCAGGACATTACCAAAATAAACTTATTTTGACTTTTAACTTTAGATAATGTTATTTTTATAATCCTTTCTAGATTGTCCATTGTAGTCTTACATTAGCTGTCATTTAACCGCTTGTTACCGTGGTCATAGATGTGTTAATTTTTCTCTTCATGACGCTCATCATCTTGCCCCTTTAATTTCTCTCTGCAAGAGAAACGGCTTCACCACCATCATCCCTCTCCCGCCTTTCATCTGCCGGTAGGATGCACGCATGCGCCTCTCATTGGGTTTTCTGCGCTGTGTGGAGTAAGTTGGATGTTCGTACCTCCTCAGCCGCATCCCGAAACCACATCAAAACTGTTGCGATGGGGAGGATGAGGAAGAACCGCTTTGGAATTTTTACCTTACCGCTATTTCTGACTTTTGTCTGCGTGCAAAGGTAATTAATTCGGTTCACACCTTGCTGCTTTGCATGGCACGTAGAGGCTATCGTGTGCCCGTGCATGTGTGGAACATGTTACTAATGAGATGTGTTTGCATGCCCCGTCTAACCAACAGCAAGGACGCAAAGGATCCTAGCAACATGCCGCTGGTGAAGGACACGGTGGACCGATTGATGAAAGGATATGACATTCGGTTGAGGCCGGATTTCGGAGGTAAAGAGGAAAAAAACGTGAAGAAACTGAATGGCATGTTTGCATGCGTTTATGACGTGCGTTACATGGTTAATGAACTCCTGGTGAAACGATCCCCCCGGTCAGTATTATCGCACATATCCAGCTGTATCTAACTATAGTAATGGCCCTCAGTGTTTAAACCTACTGAAACACTTAATAACCCCATCCTCCCTTGCCTCTCCGAGATTCTCTTTACTACCATCTAATTTGATGTCATTATCTTTACGCAGAGAACATTATAACTTAATCATCGATTCAGTCTATGCTACCACTACTCAGGGTTTTGTGTCACTGATTTTATTAATATTTTTTACAAGATCATTTTCATGGCCATAATGTTAAATTAGGAGTTGTCTTGATCACAAGACAGCACTAGGCTATAAACATCAACATAAGGTAAGATAAATGTTGTATAGCGTTCCCAAATGTAACGACATTTCGTGATGAAACAGTCATTCTCCCGTTGAGTCGGCTAACGTGTGTCTTTTTCACAGGTGCGCCGGTGGCGGTCGGAATGAACATAGACATCGCAAGCATAGACATGGTGTCAGAAGTCAACATGGTAGGCTATGTTCATCTCTAAATCCGTATTACGCTGTTATGTATGTTCCCAAGGTTACCCAGGTAGCCTACCTATGATTTCTCGTCATGTGTGACTGTTGAAAATGAGAAATAGCCTATTGTAGGCTATAGACCATCAAATTCCGAATTGTTAATTGTCTGACAATATTTTGACAATGCTAGGGATTCTGAACGGGAATCGCTCTTGCTTGTTGTTGGGTAATTTTCAGGGCTGAATCCGTTCTCTCTGCGTTTTCGGCCATGGATGATGTTGGCTGCATTTGAATTCAAAACACACGCTCACTGGCGCACTTGTACGCACAGCCCCGCGCGCGCTGCGAGAGAGAGTGCCGCTTGTCTGTTCTACGTGTCAAACGGTTTCTCTAGCTACGATTATGTTGACATGACAGCATGCATTCATGGGAAAAAAAACACACAAAAATTGCATGTCGACCCCCACCCCCCAATCGCATCATCAATGTGTTTCTCCGTTTTTTGGGGGGTGAGAGGTAGGCAAACCCACTTCACTTTGAAGATGAGAAGCGCATCATCGTCTACGTAAATGACCCCCCCCCCCTCCTCTTGGCAGTTCAGGAGTGATGACGTATATTTTCGTTAATAGCCTAACACAAGTCTGGACGATAATTACGGCGATAATTTAGCCGCTAGTTAAATTCTACCATCATGTGTGTGACTTTGAGTGCAGAGACGGCTTGAAGGGCACGTGGGAAAACTTCCCCCTGTATACCAAGAGCACCCCCTATCGATCCTGCTGGACAGATAACTGAAATCCGGAGAAAATTCATAGCAATGACATTGACATATAACGGTGATTTTTCAGCTGTCTTTATTGATTCGTATTGGTTTATGGTTGTTCAATTACGACCGCAGATGTTCTGTTGTTACATCAACTCGAAGATAGAGAGCAAGAGGGAGATAGAGGGCGGCTTTAGAGACTCATACAGAACATAGAAACCCTTGGAGAATGGGAGAGAGAAAATAGAGACGTTATATAACGGCACATATCAATGGATTGCTATTTAGGGTTGAAAAAAGATGTGCGTTTGTCTCACACAATCCCAGCTCTGTTGATGCTGTGATCCATACCCATGCGCATGGATCTGAATGGACTGGATTTCACAAGATCGCAATCCTAGATCTTCATATTCAAATAGAGGCCTTTTCTTAGTGAATTGGTATTGATCACAAACATTTATATGACATGAGTTCATGTATCTTTTCATTCATTGTGTTGGCGTTATACTTCATACATACTGTGTGTGCGGTTGAGTGGAAGCACAGTTTGCTCAGACCCAGGTTGCCACAGTGAAGGTTTGTGAAGAGACTCAACTGAGAACACAGGATGGAGAACACAGGATGGAGAACACAGGATGGAGAACACAGGATGGAGAACACAGGATGGAGGACACAGGATGGAGAACACAGGATGGAGAACACAGGATGGAGAACACAGGATGGAGAACACAGGATGGAGAACACAGGATGGAGAACACAGGATGGAGAACACAGGATGGAGATGCCTTGAGGGGCCACAGGGATTTGAAACAGAAACCCCTTTACCAGCCTTCTATCCGTCTTTCCATCCTTCTCCCTGGATTTCCTTCATCCCTCAGTCCCTCTCTCCCCTTCAACCACCCCACCCCCCTCTCCCTTTATCCCTCCTTCCCTTCACATTTCATCAATCCCTCCATCCCTCCATCCCTCAATCTTGCCTTTCCTTCCATCTCTCACTCCTCTCTCTCCACAGCCCTCTGTCCCGGTCTCTCCATCCTTCTCTCCTCTCTTCTTAGCGATCTCTAGACCCAGTGACCATGTAATGTACGTCCATTCTCTATGAAGGGTTATCCTTCTCAACTCTTGAGTCCATGCATGCATTCATCTGGAAAAAACACTGCTTCCTTCAGCCCCACGTGTGTATATGTGTGTGTGTGTGTGTGGACTAAAACTGTGAGTATCAGTGAATGGGGAGTGACGTCAGTCTGCTCCCTCGAGCTATGAGAACATTCGTCTGGTCATTTCTGAGGTAAAAACGGAGCCTCAGTAAGCGTCTGGTCATGGAGGATGCTTTTAGACGGAACAGCGAGATTTCCCCCGCTCAGCGGTGGTTCCCTCGCCTCAACCCCAACACTGTCTCTCCTGGACCCCAACACTGTCTCTCCTGAACCACAACACTGTCTCTCCTGGACCCCAACACTGTCTCTCCTGAACCCCAACACTGTCTCTCCTGAACCACAACACTGTCTCTTCTGAACCCCAACACTGTCTCTTCTGAACCCCAACACTGTCTCTCCTGAACCCCAACACTGTCTCTCCTGAACCCCAACACTGTCCTCTCCTGAACCTCAACACTGTCTCTCCTGAACCCCAACACTGTCTCTCCTGAACCTCAACATTGTCTCTCCTGAACCCCAACACTGTCTCTCCTGAACCCCAACGCTGTCTCTTCTGAACCCCAACGCTGTCTCTCCCGAATCCCAACATTTTCTCTCGTGAACCTCAACACTCAAGTCTGGCTCTTGCGTAACACCTCCAAAGATAACAATCATGTTGCTGGGAGCTGCTGTGCTCGTTCTCTGCCACGCCGGGTTTCTGAGAGACGAGAGGTGGAGCAGACGTTAGGCCTCCTCTCTCTACCTCTCTCTCTCTCTACCTCTCTCTACCTCTCTCTCTACCTCTCTCTACATCTCTCTACCTCTCTCTACCTCTTTCTCTCTACCTCTCTCTACCTCTACCTCTCTACCTCTCTACCTCTCTCTACCTCTACCTCTCTCTACCTCTACCTCTCTCTACCTCTCTGTCATCTCTCTGTCTCTCTCTCTCTCTCTCTCTTCTCTCTCTGGTAGGTTAGTTGCTGGCTGCTGACGAGGTTGCCATTGCAGAGTCAATACTCTGTGTGTGTCTTGTGTGTGTGTCTTGTGTGTGTGTCTTGTGTGTGTTCGGACGTGCTTGGTGACCCGAACTCAGCGCTTTGATCTGCGCTCATCAGGGCAGTCTCTTTTAAGATTAAAGTAATGAGAGAGAGAAGGGAACAGAGGGAGGGGGAACAGAGAGAAAGGGAGAAGAGAGAGGGGACTCTGAGAAGAGATGGGGAGGGGAGAGAGAGATGAGGACTGAAGGGAGAGAGAAGAAAAAGAGAGGAGGGAGGCAGAGGAAAGAGGAGGGATTGAAAGGGGAGAGATGGAGAGGGGGTACGGGAGTTTACCTGTAGGAATTTAAATGTGTCCTCTTTTGATCAGTGGATCCCTGCTGTCTCGGTTGAGACAGCGTGCGTGTGTGTGTGCATGTGTGTGTGTGTGCGTGCGTGTGTGTGTGCGCGTGTGTGTGCATGCTTGGCTGAACAGCAGCACCCCCAGTGCTTCCTGGAGACCCCCCACAGTTAACCCCTTGGTTAACAAGTAGGAATGTTTACATCACTTCCTGTACACCATTTCCTCCTCCGAATCAAAGATCATACAAACCAGGATGGGTCAGAGATTGGAGACCGTTAGGGGGGGGGGGGTGCGGTGGAGGATGGAGGGGTGGTGGGGGTGGAGGGTTGAGCGTGTGCCACCCCCAGGGCCACGGTGCTGGACCCCAGACAGCTGCATGGCAGCGCTGTAATTAGAGGAGGAACAACCGCCCCTGGTGCGGAAGGAATGTTCGCTTTTACTCAGAACTGATTGAAGAGATAGTAGCAGGTTTTTTTTTACCCTCTGTGGAGTGTGTATGTGTGTGTGTGTGTGTGTGTGGTGGCGTGTTTGTGAGAACGTACGGATTTGCACGGGTCAGGGTGCACTTTTATGTGTGTGTGCCTGTGTCAATGTGTGTGTGTGTGTGCTAATGTATGTGTGAGTGCATGTGCTAATGTGTGTGTGTTCCAGCATGTGCACTGCATGGATGTTTGAACATGCTTATATTTCTGTGTTTATGAGTGCATAATGATAATCTGTCTGTGCATGCATACACGCACGCACACACACACACTCACACACACACACTCACACACACACACACACACAGAAGTGGCCTCCAGGACCACTAAGGTCAGCTGTGTACTTGGGCGATGTTATTTGGTAGGTCAGCCAGCACCAGTGTGGTGCCCCTGTCTATGACATACCAATGGGCTATTTAGAGAGGTAAACTCAGGGAGACAGAAGCCTGTGTGTGTTTGTGTGTGTGTGCATACGTGTGTGTGTGTGTCTGCAGACCTTTGCTGACTCACTTGGGTCAGTGTGGATGTCAATGGAGCACAGATGTGATATCATGAGCCTCTCTCTCGCACGCACGCACACTCACACAAACACGCACACACACACACTCCTCCTGGGTTTCGATACATGTTACAGGTTTGAATCCCACCTGTGACAGAAACACTGTAACACTCAAGTCACGCAGCAACACATCTGTCAACATCGCTGACCCACAGTGAGCAGACATGTTGTTGGACACCTCAGAGCTCCGCAAGGTGACGCTGACCTGTGGTGCATGCTAACTCTGACAGCCTCCGCACGTGCTAGGCCTGGGAACAGTCATGGGAGATGGGTGAGGGAGAGGAAAGGGGTGAGGGAGGGAAGATGGGTGGGTTGTTGGGGGGTCATTTTCTCTTGTTTTTTTGTTCTTTTTTTTTGTGTTCTCCAATAATCACACAACCTACTTTAAGGTAGTTATTTCCACAGCCAATCGGAGGGCTGCAATATCGCCACATGTTCCACAGCCAATCGGAGGGCTGCGATAGCGCCACATTTTCCACAGCCAATCAGAGGGCTGCGATAGCACCACATTTTCCACAGCCAATAGGAGGGCTGCGATAGCGCCACATTTCTACCAGCCCGCTAATACCCCTGGCTTTAATGGAAATCAGCTGGCTGGGAGTTCGGGGGGGGGGGGGGGGGGGGGGGGGATTTTAACTAACTAGCTGCAGGGGGTTGTGGGTATGGAGGAATTAGCGGGGCGTGAACCCGTTCCTTTCATGGCAGTCATTACCCTGACAGGTCTGGGTTTCTCTTCATGGGCAGAGGGCCCGGGACGTCAGATAAAGGAGCGTGTAGCTCGAGGGGGACGGGGAGAGCTGCGTCGACTCTCCCCTCACGATAGGCTGGTGCGAGGATGCACCGTTATCTTGTGTCTGTGAATTAGCGACCATTTTGATCTTGTTTATTCAAAACCGATTCAGCTCTCTCTGTTTATTTTATTTTTGTCTATTTTTTTTTTTCCAGCTCGTAGGAGAGTAGAGAAGAGAGAGAGAAAGAAGAAGAAGCTTGTGGTGGTATTTTTACTCGTTGTTGCTATGACAACGCAGCACTTTTTTTGGGGGGGGGGGGGCTGAATCGTGTAGCGGAGTCAAGAAAAAGCATATCTGTTTTTTCTTTCAGATAATAAAGGTTCTTGGTGGTTTCAAGGTTTCTCCGTCTGTTTTCGAATGGCTGCTCCACATTATTCTTCCTTTGAAGTTTCCTCGATGAAGAATCGTTATCCATAACGTCTTTTCCGTGCCCTTCTTCAAATGTATTCAGACAAGAGTTGAATCAATTCCATCAATGGATAGACGTTACTGTCTACTACAGTGCAGTGGAATTTTCGTTGCTACTCGTAGTGGATCTAAATGAATTAGCACCACAGACGCTAGTGAGAGTATTGATCAGAAGCCTGTAACCTACTACAGTAGCATACATTATTACCTACAGACAGGCACCTTGTTGTACAGCACAATACAGTATACTGCAGTACTGGGATCATTACACAATACAGTAAAATATGTCATGACTCTATTAATGAGTCTGAACTGCATGATACCAAGTTGTACATATGCTGGATCTGGGCTCAGGGCAGAGCTAAGATGAGTGTCTCTAGAACAAGCTAGCTCTGTGACAGTGGAAGTGTGTGCTGATGTCTGTCCTAACGACTCTGCCAGGAGCTTTCCGTATCTCAGCTAAGTAGCAGAAAAATGACCCATTGGAAGTTTAGTCATAATCACAGCAGCTGCCTAAGGGGTGTGTATGTGTTGGTTACTGTATGTACGGGCGGGTGTGTGTGTGTGGTGTGGGTGGGCGGGGTGGGTGGGAGGGTGAACACCCCCCCTCCCCATTCCCCCCCCCCCCCCCCCATTACCCTCCTAATCTTTAATTTGAGGCGTGTACTTAACCAGTCACCGCGAGCGTTGCCGTGCCACTGATGAGATGAGCCGGACACAGAGCTCGGGCCGATGGAGGGGGGGGGGGGGGGGGGGGGGGGGATAGAGGAGGAAGGGAGACAGAAGAGTGGAGAGGGGAGGAGGGGCGTGGGCAGTTAAACAAGTGGACCACAACCCTACCAGCTCAGCATTCTACCACATCATTCCTACTTGCTACTGCAAGACCTGAGGGTTCCACACTCTAAAAAACACAGTAAAGTTATTTAAAGCTCTATCTGGCCTAAAGGCTTCTATATAGAACCTAACAGTACATATAGAACCTAACAGTCTTTTTACGGAGCGGTAAACAGGAGTCGTACCAGGAAATGAACAAGGCTTGGAAGCGGTCACATAAGTGCTGTAATGTATCCTAATCTGGCAGCCAATATGGTGGAACTCTCTCCACCGCCCTGAGGGATGATGAACGGGTAGAGAGATGGATGAGGAAGGGTAGGAGAGAGGGATGAGGAAGGATAGGAGAGAGGGATGAGAGCTTTATCATGCAAGAGGAGAGATCAGGGAAGATCGAATGGCATTTTCATACATTATCAAGGCGTTACAACCATATTGTGTATTGAGTATGTAAGATTTATTACGCGATCGGAACTAATAAGGACTTGTCATGGTGTAATTATTAAAGTGATAAGCTTTTGTAAGCTGTCTATTTCTGACGGTCATACAAGAGACTATAGTCTATCTCTCTCTCTGTTTATCTATCCATCTCCCTCCCTCCTTCTCTCCTTACCCTCCCTGTCTATGCTAAGCTACAATGGCTGCAGTAGTGGTGATAGAGGTCTTGTAGCAACCTCAGCCTGTCAGATATCCTGCCAAACCCAAATGTATTTCATGTCATCCTGTCAGATTCCTAATGGTCGTTTGTTAGGCTGTGGAGGCGAGCTGCTGCCCTGCTGCTGTCGCCTGTGCAACCAACCCTTGATATGGGTTTTTATCAAGCGTAAGGGCCTGGTTTGTGCACTGTTTTATCTCATTTACATATTCTATTTTGTCATGTTTAGAGAAAATGTCGGTCTTTGTATTCCTCCCTCTTCCAACTGGTGCGTGTGTGTGTGTGTGTGTGCTGTGTACTTGCCGTAACAGTAAGGTTTTTTTTTTTGCGGAGTACTTCTGACAAGGGTATTGAAGGTCGTGTTGCTCTCATCTGCCAGTGATCACATTGTGATCGGAGGATGAGATGATCTCACTACTCGTTTTTGTCACCTCTCTCTCTCTCTCTCTCTCTCTCTCTCTCTCTCTCTCTCTCTCTCTCTCTCTATCTCTCTCTCTCTCTCTCTCTCTCTCTCACACCCCATCCTCTCTCCCTCTCTCTCTCTCTCTTCTCTCTCTCTCACCCCCCCTTCTCTCTCTACCCCCCATCTCTTTCTATCCACCTCCCTCTCTCTCTATCCCCCCCTCTCTCTATACCCCCTCTCCTCTCTCTCTCTCTCTCCTCTCTCTGTCTCTCTCTTCTCTCTCTCTCTCCTCTCTGACTTCACTCTCCTTTCTGTCACTCTCCCTATGCTCTGGTCCTTATCTCTCCAGTTTTGTGGGATTACGTATTGTAATAATGGGCCTATGTGGTGTGGGTCTCCCTGCTTGATGAACAGACATGGTGAAGTCCTCCAGAGAGAAAGAGAGAGACGGAGAGAGATATGGGTAGAGAGAGAGAGAGCACCATTATCCGTTGAGGAAGTTGAGGACATATAGAATATATATATTTACATTAGTCATTTAGTAGACGCTCTTATCCAGAGCGACTTACAGTAAGTACAGGGACATTCCCCCCCGAGGGGACAGTAGGGTGAAGTGCCTTGCCCAACGGACACAACGTAATTTCACACGGCGGGAATCGAACCAGCCAACCTTCAGATTACTTAGCCCGATTCCCTAACCACTCAGCCACCTGATGATGAGGGACGGTCCGAAACGTTGTGTCCGTGTGTTTGTGTGTGTGCAGCAGTGTGTCCAGCGGAGCAGGAGAGAGGGGGGGGTACAGGGCTCGGAGACAGAGGGGTCGAGCCGGGCTGGTTTCTTGTCCCCTCTCCAGGCTCCATTGATGTCAAGCAGAGGTAAACAGACCCATCTGTGAAGATCCGTAATTACACGGCCGAGCTAGAGAACAGCCAGCAGGCAAACCCCCTGCCCAGGTGTTCCCTGGTTCCTGTTGCCTCTGCATCTGTACTCTTAAAGTGTAGACACGCACGCAGAGAACACGCACACACAACACACGCATGCACACACACACTCATACCCTCATGCAAACACGCACACACACACACACACAGCCCCCTCTTGATAACCCCCTGAAACGTCAGAGAGATATGTTTTGCCCATGCTCATTAGGAACAGCAGTCGAAGCCTCCACAGCCTCTGAGAACGAGAGACAGAGAGAAGAGAGAAGAGAAAGAGAAAAGAGGAGACAGAAAGAGAAAAGAGAGATGGGATTGGTGCCATAATTCCACCAATAGCATATTGCGCAAATCAATCACTTTTTGCATCAGAATAATTCTGTTACTCCCGAGACAGATTCAGCTGCAGTTTTCACATTGATCTGTTCGCCTCGAAAAACAGTGAAGATTGATACGTTCTGCTTGATTCACACTGAGACCAAAGTTTTAATGAGTGAGCTCTGCCTCAGAGGATTCAGAGACCAACTACTGCAGCGGATGACACACAAGTCAGAACAGCCAAGCATTTGATGGTATTTGCAAGCAGCAGATGAGCCGGATAGGAGAAACGTGCCGCCAATAAGACCAGTACACAGGGTGATAGACACAAGCCCTCCTGTGGTCAGCCTCTATCCTAGGGCGCAGAGAGACACTCTGATCGACACCCCGATAATGAGAGAGAGGGAGTGTGAAGGAGAGGCAGCGGGCAGAGAGGGAGGGAGGAGGCAGAGATGGGAGAGGCAGAGGAGGGAGGCAGAGAGGCGAGCCAGGCAGAGGGAGGGAGGCATGAGAGGGAAAAGAGGCCAGAGCAGGGAGGGAGGCAGAGAGGAGAGGCAGAGAGGAGGGGCGGCAGAGAGCCGGAACGAGGCAGAGGGAGGGAGGACGGAGCGGCGAGGAGGACAAGAGAGGGAAAGTGGGAGTGAAAGAAGCTAGAAGAGAGCGATCGAAGAGGCAGACGAGAACGCAGGGGAGATAGAGACTGACAGAGTACGATCCTCCTCCACGTACCAAATCTTCTGTGACACATTTTGAACACCAAAACCAAATCCTTATCATTCAACTCAAAAAACACGATACCATGAAAAACTGTTTTTTTTTTTTCTTCTTCTCCATTTGTGTTTTTCAAGGAGATTTAAATTGCGTAGATGAAGAAGCTAGCCTCTGGCGTGACAGCCAACCCCAAGTGAAGTAACTCACATAGCCGCGTGGGCTTCGATAAGCAATAGGTGTGAGAGTGTCAAAAAACCAACATGGAAACTGTGGAATGCTCCTTTATAAGCAATTCATTATGATGCATAAACTGTATGTTTTACTGCAATACAGCTGCCTCTCCACTGGCAGAGCTGGGCTTCTGGGTGCCTGTGTGGGGTGTGTGGGATCTGGAGAGACAGAGAGAGGGGCAGAGGAGGTTTGAGAGAGAGAGAGGAGAGAGAGAGAGGAGGGGGGGGGAATAAAGAGAAGAAAGAGAGAGATATTGAGAGAGTGAGAGGCAGAGAGGATGCTCTGAGATACTATAGAGAAGGGGGGAGTAGCTTTTGTATTAGAGGGGGAGGAGAGAAAGAGGTTGAGAGAGGAGGAGAGAGAGTGGAGAGAAAGAATAGATGAGAGGAAGAGAGAGAGAGACAGAGAGTAGGTTCTGAGGTAGACCAGGGGGGAGTAGGTTGTGGAGCGAGAGAGAGAGGGAGGGAGGGAGGGAGGGAGGGAAACACACAGAGAGAGACAGAGAGAGAGAGAGAGGAGGGATTTAGACCCAGGTTGGTCTGCTCACACAGAGGAAGATCGGAGCTGTACTGACTTAGCTCCGTGTGTTCTGGTTGTTGGCAGGTGTGTCAGATCTGGGAGACTCACCAACATGGATGGAGAGGATAGGGAAAGAGAGGAGGGGGGAGTACTGAATAGGAGACAGAGAAGTTGAGCGAGACAGGGAGAGACCCAGCTGGGATGTAGAAGGTATAAAAGCAAGGTATTGTCATCATAAACCAGAGAGTGGCTTCATCCTCGTGGAAGCAGACCTTTTTAGTGTGAGACTGTCACCAGACAGCTGAGGAAGAAGACCCCCCCCCCCCCCCATACACACACACACACACATGCACACACACATGCACAAACACACACACGCACACACCCAAACACACACGCACACGTGCCTTACTGGCCCTGGGTCTTTCAGCCCTCAGCTCCTGCTGCCCCCAGTGAGGACAGTGCCCTTTCAGACCCAGAAGCTTCCCCCTGACCTCTCACCAGACTCACCACGCTGTCTCCCATATGCAGCACAGCCATGGGGTGTGCGGCAAGGCATGCCCCCTCCCCCCCCCCCCCCCCCGTGTGAGGACTGCTGTACGTGTACGTGCAGTTGTGCTCCATTCCATTTGTTTTATATTGTCCTGCACATCTTCTTGAAGCCTCGTTTGAATCTCCGTCCGTCCGTCCGTCATTGTACCCGTCGGCGTTGTAATTTTCTCGTTGAATTACCACAGACTCCTGAATCAGATGCTTATCAGCCAGTCATAATCCACGCTCATAAAGATGGCGTCTAGGCGCTGGGAAAGGACGAGCCTGATGAGAGGAGCGTTATCTTCTTACAGTGAAATGTGGGTTTATTGTTAGAGAAGCTGTTCCATCTGGTACAGTACATGTCGTTTTTTTCAACTCTCAAAGACCAGACTTTACCACCTCATGTTTCTCGGTTCTCCTTGCGCTCGTCTTTTGCCGGGAAGCCGTCACATCCTGGGAGGAAAGCGACGTTACTGGTGCCTTGGATAGGCCCCACTCTAAAATCAGGGAGGGAGTCAGGTGGCTGAGCGGTTAGGGAATCGGGCTAGTAATCTGAAGGTTACCGGTTCGATTCCCGGCTCTGACAAATGACGTTGTGTCCTTGGCAAGGCACTTCACCCTACTTGCCTCGGGGAGAATGTCCCTGTACTTACTGTAAGTCGCTCTGGATAAGAGCGTCTTGCTAAATGACTAAATGTAAAATGGAGATTTGGGGTTTCTTTAAACCAGCTGTTGGTCCTAATTTCTGTGGTCTTCTCTCCTCTTCCCTCCGTCTCCTCTCCTCCAGGACTACACGCTGACCATGTACTTCCAGCAGGCGTGGAGAGACAAACGTCTGTCCTACTCTGAGATCGCCCTCAACCTGACGCTGGACAACCGCGTGGCCGACCAGCTCTGGGTGCCCGACACCTACTTCCTGAACGACAAGAAGTCCTTCGTACACGGCGTGACGGTCAAGAACCGGATGATCCGTCTGCACCCGGATGGAACCGTGCTCTACGGCCTGAGGTACGACCGCCTGCGGGCCGCCACCGATATCCACTGTTGACCAATCAGTAGTGCGTACTGTAGTTTAACTGGAAGGAACTGGAGGAAGTGTCCTCTTCTAGAGGAGGCCTTACCTGGCTGGTCCTAGATATGGACGCTGCTGGCAGAAAGCCCACAAACAATGTCTGTTTGCTCTGGTCACCGTCCCCGCGACATTGAGAGTCCTCTGATCGGGATCAATATCTGCTATTGATCGTCTGTCCTCAGGGCTGAGTCAGAGCAGGAAGGAGACATGATGTGTGTGAGAAATCAGCCCAGAGTTTGTAACCTCTGGTCCGGTCTTCCTCCTCTTCCTCCTCCGAATCTACGTTTGGTCACGACAACACACGCTGCGTGACCCTGCTAAGGACTCTCTCCATGTTCCTCTGTCCTCCGATGACTATCAATATTAATAATGGACCGCTTCTGATCAATAATAAAAGTAGTGTGGTACAAAGAGGAAAATGTGTGATGTGTAGGCCCAGGAGAATAACCACGTAGGGTAAAAAATATTGGGGTGTTTTGTGATGAGGTGGGGAGAAGGGGAGGCGGAGCCGAAAAGAGGAAGAAAGGAGGGACGAGAAGCAAAAAAGAAGGAGGGAGCGAGAAGGAAGAAAGAAAAAAGCAAAAAGCGGCCAAAAAGAGAAGGAAAGAGGGAAAAGAAAGAAAAAAGGGAGAAAGAGGGAAGAGAGGGAAGAAAAAAGAAGAAGACAAAGAACACGGAAGAGGAAAAAAAAGACGGGGAAAAGAAGGGGGAAAAGGGGGAGAAAGAGGAGAAAAAAAAAAATTATTTTGAGTGGGCTGTGTGAGAGAGGGGAAGAGATGGGGAGAAGAACAAAGAAGAAAAAATAAAAGAGAAAATAGAGAGTGGAGAGAAGAAAGAAGAGGGAGGGAAGAGAGAAACAGAAGGAAGGAAAAAGGAAGAGGAAGAATGAGGGGAGGAGGAAAGGAGAAAAAAACAAAAGAGGGTAAGTCGAGTGACGTGTGTTTTTTGTTCCATCTGTAAGACTCTAAAGTCACATAAGGCAGGGAGCTAGACCCCCCCCCCCCCCCCCTCCCCCCCCCCCCCCCCTCGTGTACCCCTCTCTGTCTACTGCTGTAAGATCAGTACCTTTTACAGGCCCCCCCCCCCCGTCCCTTCACTCTCTGCTCTGCACTGAAGAGAGTCCAGACTGAACCATCTCCTCACGAACAACACTGCTCTGCCCCTGAAGAGAGTCAGACTGAACCATCTCCTCACGAACAACACTTGCCCCTGAAGAGAAGACTGAACCATCTCCTCACGAACAACTTGCTCTCTGCTCTGCCACTGAAGAGAGTCCAGACTGAACTTTGTCTCCTCCGTAGAAGCTGACGTAACGTTTGTATTGGATCATGAGGAGGGAGGGTGAATGTCAATCTAGCAGATAAAACAAACGAACAAAAAAAAAGACAATCTCTCGTCTAGAAATGCAAATAATGTGCGTCTAAAATGAATCTAATCGACAGTCCTTGTAGGATGTGTTCAATGTTACAGCTTTGTCGTTGTTTTTGCATTGCTGCAAAAAGTATTCTCATCACAACAAGTGTACTCATCCTGCGAGTAATTCTATCAAACCATTTCTCCTTTTCATTTGTGGTTTGCAGCCAAGAGACTAATGCAAAGGTTCTAACAAAAGCAATGTAGACAATGAGACTCTTCCAGTCAGATAACTGTCCTCTGTGTTTTCATCTACACTTCTCTGTAATTAATCTCACTGAATGGGCCTAAGATCCCACTATACTTTCATGATTACAAACATCCTTCAGAGTCCTGGAGACGGACCAAGAGTGTCAACCCAATCACAAACATTAAAATCGGATTCTTAAACGTCATTTAAATGTGGCAACAATGTCACCATAACAAACTAATGACAGCGTGAAGTTCACCAGTGGCAAGTCGGTGACAGAGACTGATGCAGACAGACAGGAGAGGAGGCTGAAACCTTGACGATGCGCTGTGTCCAACTCCTCAGACTTGGCCGTCACTGGATTGACTATCATGCTAATTCAATCATTTGACAGTCAAGAGTGTGTCTAGTAAATAAGCCAGACTTCCATATTCAGGAGCCAACAATGCTTCTGCATGAATTGAAACTGAATAAGATTTCAACATTCGGACAACTCTGACGACCAGTAACAACAGCTCTACTTGGCGGCAAAAGGCCAATTAAATACATTTTCTTTGGTGTTTGGTGGTTTTGTTTGGGCATCATCTGTCAGTTTTAGCTGCTTGTTAAAATGACATTAAACATAACCAATTTGCACCCTTCCTCTCATTATAACTTCCCCTCCCTCGTGTGGCTCCCTCAGACATCCAGCACGGCTGACAGGACAACACGTCCCTGTGAGTCATGTACTGGTCAGGACCAGGTCCTGTCCTGTCTGGCTCCTGTAGCAACCATGTCCTCATTAGACCAACACCACCACCTACACAGGCCGTTACAGGCAGGCCGTCTGAGGAACACAACGAGAGGTAAGAGGAGGGAGGGATGTTGTCATGTTTACTGTCCTGTCTGACTTCTCTCCGGGTCTAACCCTCAGTCGGGTCTGACAGGACGAGAGAGAGAGAGCAAGGGCGACAGAGAGAGGGAGCGAGGGAGAGGGTGAAAGGGAAAGAGAGGGTGACAGAGAGAGTGGGAGAGGGAGAGGGTGAAAGGGAAAGAGAGGTGACAGAGAGAGTGGGAGAGGGTGAAAGGGAAAGAGAGGACGACAGAGAGAGTGAGCGAGGGAGAGGGTGAAAGGGAAAGAGAGGGTGACAGAGAGAGGGGGAGAGGGTGAAAGGGAAAGAGAGGACGACAGAGGAGGGGGAGAGGGTGAAAGGGAAAGAGAGGGTGACAGAGAGAGGGGGAGAGGGGGACAAAGAGGGAGGGGGAAAGTGAGATGGAGAGAGGAGGTCAAAAGAGAGGCGGGCTGTACTCACCGCGAGGCTGTGTCCGAACCCAGATCCCGGCTGGGGGCTGGCAGCACTGATGTAGTTCCCCACAGCAGAGTCCTGGCTGCCAGGCCCATACAGGTCTGTCACCGGCCCGGGGCTGTTAGCGCCAGGGAAGCCTCCAGGCCGCGGGGGGTTGGTCCCTGCACAAACAACACAGCAGGGGGTGCTGTAGTTCAGTCTCACCACGGAGGTCGGCTGTACGCCACAGACGATGGATCAGTTTATAGGATCTATAGGAATTCATTCTGGATCGGTTCGGGAACATACCCTACACAGACATATCTAAGAATATGTTACTGGATTCAAGGATATGGAATCCTACATGTTGGTTGGTAATGCTATGGGTGATAGTGTGTGGGGTTATCAGAAATGTCATCGGAAACCAGCATTCATAAGCTAACAAGTCAAAGATATAATGTAGGAATTGGATACAGGATGAGATGGCAGCCAAACAGCGATGTGAATCCAGTGTAATATTCTTAGGATACGGACATGCTCTGTATCGGGAACATACAGTGATGCTGTTCACATACAACACAAGACGAGGAAGACGAGGAAGACATCTGCACATAGTCCACTAGGAAGACTGGGACTTGTTAATGCAGTCCTGGTTTGCTGTGAGCAAACGCTGATATTAATGGAGTTGCAACTTGGAAACCCGGTTGTGTTTGGGGTATTAATTAACGCGCTGCAGTGAATGTGTTTTTTCTTGTTGTCACAGCCTGTGATGATTTCGTCCTTGCAGTCGATGTGACAGTTTGTGGATGGTAGGCTTGTCGTTGTATTTACTCATGCAGGTTCAAATCTTGAAGACTTCATATTGTCTATGGCCTCATCAGAGTTTGTCTTGCCAATTATTATACCAAAAGTAGCTTTGCTAAGCCCTGTCTCAATCCTTCACCCTTTCCTGCTCCTTGATACCAAGCTGCTGGATGACTAATGCACTGGTCCATCTACCCCACAGACACCTGGCCTGGCTGTCGCCTGATAACTCCAGAGAAAGCTCTCAATACTAGCCTCCTAAACATCCAATTCCAGCCAGAAAGCACAGTACAAAACTGTCAGGCAGCGAAAAGAGCTGTAAACCTTGAAAAATATAAAATCTTGACCTGAGTTGGAGCCCAGGTACTGTCTCCAGGGATGTGAAGAAGACCCTGAGTCTGACCTCTGACCCTGTGCCCTGTGGCTACAGGAGACACTCAGACTTTGTGAGTAAAAACCTTTTTGAAAAGTCCAGACGCCTAAGAAAGGCCAATAACAGTGGCGGTGTAAAACCGGGAGGCGCGAGAAGAGAAGGCAGCGATCTGTTCAACCTGGAAATCACCACCTCCACCTCTTCTGACTGGATCATTCAGGCCACAGTCTCAGTCACAGTTCATGGAAACACTGAAAATACATTCACATGAACGCGTCAAAAAATGAGCAAAATCACAATAGCTGCGTCCACCTACGGCATGCAATTTTGGTGGCGACCTGACGACCGGAGTCGACGTCTAGGATGACAGATCCGAACCGGGCGTTTGAGCATCAATCGGACCGACTCTCTGGCGAATAATCATTCCCAACGCCCACGACGCGTCGCCGTGCCGACTGAGATCGCCTATGCAACCGGTGACCCCCGCGAATTAAAAAGGTAGGCGTCCCGCCAGCTGCTCCCGGCGTCGCAAGCCACTGGAAAAAGGATCAAGACATCAAGGTTTGACTGAGAGCAGGCACACACCCCACTTCCATGAATGAGCTCACATGAATCACAGTGAAGGGTACCTTGTAGCCCAGAATAGGAAACTGGACAAGAACAGTAAAATGCTTTATGAAGTCCAACAACATCCTCTTACACACACTCACCACACACCAAGAACGAAACACGACACCCCGTGTTTAATACTTGTTCAAAATGAAGCAGTATAATGGATCTCACCATCCTTAACCGTCTTCTACTCCCACAGGCTCTGCAGTGTTTTTCGCAGGTAATGAGATGTTCTGAGACTAGCCCGTAAGACATCTTGGCAGAGTCCCACAGAAAGACAGCTTCATTTCATAATGATGTCATCCCAGCAGCAGAGCAGGAAGCAGCTCTCTAACACACACACACACACACACTCACACGTCTCTCACACACTCAAGAGGAGGCCCCATAACCACCCACACCCCCCCCCTCTCTCCCAGGGTCCTCAGGCCTCTGTGAGGGGGAGGGGGGGGAGGGGGGGTGAACCAGAGTGGGTAACGTGAGATGACAGGGGGACATGGTTTCTCAGGCGGACACAGAGGAGCTCCGAGACGAGCGGCAGCTCAGCCTGTCCTCTAACAGGAGAGGGTTCCACCCCACACAGGACGAGGAGAGAGATCGAGAGGCAGAGAGAGAAGAGAGATGAGAGAACAGAGGAGAGAATGAGGAGAGAGAGAGACGAGAGAGAGAGAGAGAGCCGAGCGAGAGAGAAGAGAGAGAGAGAGAAGAGTGTGTGTGTGGACGCATTGCCTCAGGATTTACGCTAGGATAAATATTCTA